>OZ022556.1:63334619-63934619 GCA_963991005.1 Barypeithes pellucidus
CAAATTTAGTGTCCTCATTTTCAATGAATACAACTGTACAAGAAAATTTGTTAGAAAAGTTGTTGAGAATGAAATCTAATGTCAAAATATAAAGCAACAGCCATCTACGACAAAAAATAATATTTTTCATCTATTTTTTCTTCCCCCAGATAGGTCAGAAAATTATTATTAGGTTTCAGCTAAGCCATTATCATTTTCAATGCATTTACGGAGTTTTTTTTCTAAATATTCTTCCTTTTACTTTACCTTTTTGAAATAATGATTTTCCATATTTTTGGCAAGAAAAATAGATAAAAATATTATTATTTTTATCCATTCTGCAATTGTCAATATATCGAAAACCACTGAATTTGCATATGGGGTATATTATAGAAATTACGTTCAGAATTTAATGTAGAAAAATCAGTTAATATACAGGATGACCCATTAAAAAGAAACTTTTTGAGTCCCCTTTTAAGTCAACAGACCTAAAAATATATTTGATCTCCTTGCAAATACTATTTTAAAACCTTCATATACAAATCTTTTATAGAATCTACAGTATGTCCCAGTAAAAAAAACAGACCTGATATTTGATGCCTTTGCAAATACTACTTTAAGAACCTTGCATACAATTTTTTTAATTTTTCTTAAGTATGACACATAAAAAAGTTAAGATGGTGGGACATTACATGTGATGACCCTGTACAGTACGTTTCACGAAAATTGGATACGACTTAATGATTTCCTGGGTCGGTCCTATTGTGTAGACAAGAGCTTGGCAATAAACAAGTCAATTATGAAGGGGCGGACTAAGGAAAACAAGTAATGATATGATTATATTAATGTAATCAAATGAAATAACATTTTTTAAAAATATTACTAGTCATATTTATTTACATTTATAATGTCATTCTATAGATAGTTCTGTTTCGCTATCGGTATCCTCATCAAAATTAATTATAATTGGATTAATTATACGATCCAGACTAATATACGAATTTTCTACAGTTATTACGTGATGTGATGGACTGAATTCTACAGCACTAGAACTTAAAGTCGGAGAAATATTTTCAGACCTAACCAGTGATTTTAACTGGTGCCAAATATGCTCTATGGGGTTAAAAATGCAATAATAGGGTGGGAGCCGTAGCACTGTATGTCCAATTTCTTCTGCCAATGTGTCACAAACATATACTTTTTTTATACAAAATGTCTTTAAAACTTCTAAAAGATCACTTTTTTTATAACTTTCTTCAAAATATATATCATTCGCCGCCATGTAGTTCTGAATCTCCAATCTTGTATTATTTGAGCTTGGAGCTTTATGTAATTGGCGACTGTGATAGCTCGCATTGTCGATTACTATCACGCTATTCTGAGGAATGTTTGGTAAAATACAATTCTTGAACCATTCCTCAAAAACTAACAAATTTTACCACAAAAAGATTTTTAAATATAAATTAAGCAACCTAACCCACCTGATATGCCTATATTTCATTATAATTATTACAATCCGGTCCTTTCCACATAATAATAACAAGCGGTCATACATAATGGGATTACCCAGGTACTTTTACGGCAGTCGTTAAGTTATATCCATTTTTCTTGAAACAATCTTTACTTCCTCAACACTCCTAGCCTCCCCCAAAAATATATCACGCGCCACCACGGATAGAAACTGGAAAATATGCCATATCTTGACTAAAATATTTCGTATTTGCTACGGAGCAGCTCTTGGACTAAATCCAATATTCCAAATATGTTTCCCATCATTAGGTGAAGCGCCAAACTCAATCACTGCCATCGAAACCAATACCTCAGATTATACTCGCAACAGATTGTGCTAATAGTTTTTCGTGAAAAACACACAAATCTTTAGGGCTGAAGGGTTAATGGGTTTTTTGGCATTCTTGAAAAATAAGACGCAGATTTCCATCAATAAACTGGATTTTTTTTACTTATTAAATTTTTTCATAGCCATGGTTTATTACACTGATCAGCACATAATTTGGTGGTGGGAATTTTGTTACTGTTTCGAGGTAATTTGGGTCTGCTAAATCCTCCTAACCTCGGATTTACTCCATCAGGTCGTTTTCAAAAACTAGGGCCATAAGCTGTATTTTCGAGATTAAGGGTATTTTATGTCGCATAATTATATACGTATTACTGCTACCACCAATAAAACAACTCAGGAATGGAAGAAAAATGTTTATTCTACACCACAACAAATACAAAAATCATCTGTCAATAACATGTGTGTATTACTGCTCCCACCAAAAAAAAACTAAGGAATGGAACAAAAATGTTTTTTGTACACCACAACACATACAAAAATCATCTGTCAATAACATTAACAATATTAACTTTAGTTATTAATTTAAATTACCCTAAACTAATAAATAAAAATGAGCTAATCTGCATTAGCCAAAACTTCCTTATAAAAATTTTCTCGCATGAAATTGAAAACGACAGTCACGTTGTAGACTTCAGCAGTAATCGGCCATGATGTGAATGTCCCATCTACCCTGATATCTCTCTTCTATAATTTTTATATCCTCGTGGAATCGTTCCCCCTGTTCTTCATTAAGGTCGCCAAGATTTTCTGGGAATCGTTCCAATTGGCTGTGGAGATAATGAATCTTTATGCTCATATTACAATATTGGTTAAAGTTGTTGAGCATACTTCCACTATCTCTCGATAATTTTCCGATTTATTGTTCCCGAGAAAATTGTGCACAACTTTAACAAACCAAATTTAAAACCATGTATTAAATTCAGTTTCGGTCGTTGATTCTGTAAATGTGAATCTTTTATGAGCTTTCTGATCAGGTATCCTCTCGTAATATAGGCAGGCTGTTATATGTTGGAATTCGTATTTTTTCAGAATGCTGAACAGGTCTTCTTGCTAACTGCAGGTTAGGATAGTTCCACTTATGCCGATTGTTACGATTAATGCCCCTTATCGTCACAAGATAAAATAACAATCGTCAAAGTGGCTTTCTTGTTCCCCCCATACCATCGGAACTCCAAACTTTAAATACTTTCTTTGTCCTTTCGTCAATTGCCACAGGTGTTCGACTCAGGTTTTGCATACAACATGCGGAGTCCAGAGTTTATCTTGGTCTCCTAAGTGAACACCAAAATAGGCCAAATAAGCTTTTTTCACAAAGTGGCAAATCACTCTTCTACTTTCTTTTAAAATGTACTCACCAGCAAATAACGTACGGATATATTCAACTATGCCTACTTGTAGAAGTTACTACGTACTACAAGAACTACATGTTTAATTACGATTCTTCAAAACACACACTCTTGAAATGAAACTCAAGTTTCAACTAAATTTTACATATGCATGCAGGCAATATTCCGCATATGGGGATTATATAGGTACTAATACCCTAGGACACAAGCAAAGTTAATGAATTAATTAATGGGGCTTACGGTATAAAATTTCACTCTCTTTTATTGCCTTCTAATGTATATTTTGTGCTAATTGCAAATACGAAAATAAGAAATCTGCAGGTGAAAAAAAATTCAAGGACAAATTATTTCGTAGCTCGTCTAATAACAGCATAACTAATATAAATAAACTCAGTTGATTTTTCTTCGGCACCAGGACAAGTTTTTTTTTGTTGGGCTTTGTCATTCATAAGCGTATTATCAATGTGCCAATTTGCGAACATGGATTCCGCATACGTACAACTCGACAAGCGAGTGTATAGCTACCCGGTATTGATAAGGGGAAAGCAATATCTTTTAAAACATGGCCGAGTCATGGGCGTGCTATTATTATCTTAATAATTTAATAATATATATTTTTTCATGGCATGAATATATTTGTATCACCAGTGCAATATATTAGGCCTTTCCATTAATATTTTTCGCTTATTTTGACATTTTCGCCAATAAAATCCATTTGATTTCAACATGCACCTCAAAGTTTCATGGGAAAACGGAAAGTTTATGTCACTTCTCAGCTGTTGTAGCAACTTTTTTTTAAGGTTGGAACCCTTTTAGTTCCAAATAAAACTTTTGTATTGTTTTCCTAACAATACCAAAGTCGAAGCCTTCGATTTTTTCGACAGCAGAGAGACGGGCCCTTTTTTTGACAGGAGATGACAAGAATTGATCCGGGTTATTTTCTTTCCTTTCAGTATCTTCTTTGTGAATGTTTTTTACTGCACCCACGCTTACTCCCGTATGCATTGCGACCCTTCCTAGCTTTCACTTAAGTGGTAATTTAAATGTGTAAATTTGTGATTCCTCTTCACACACCATGTACAAATTGGCAATCACTTCACGGGTTTGACTATGAAGGGCTTTACCAGTTACCACAGTTTAAAAAAAAAACCCTATCACTACGTAACTGAATGAAGCATATTGGACATCGCCGGCAGAATAGGCGTGTCACCAGACGCGTGTCACATCCTCTGTCTGGGATATAACCTATCAAGTTAGCTCTAGCCACCGATTACCCATGGTTACTGCTGATATTGCACCATGTTGCCCTATTTTTAGATTAGAAGTACTTTAATAAAAAAATATTTTATTTTGCATCATAAATGGTATGAAAAGAAAGATTAAGAACATTGAAACTATAATAGAATGTTAGTTTCTTATATACTTATGACAATTTACTTTACATGGGTAAATTTAATTTTAGGGTTTACTTGGTAACATGTTATTAAATTAAAATTTAATATATGTGACAACATTGTTAACCCAAGAAATTTTCTTTCCCGCATTCTTTTTGTAGCTACAGATAAAGTTGTCGACCTGTATACAGGGTGTTATCGAATGACTTATTATATTTAAACCGGCAATTCCTGAGATGAAAACAAATTGAAGAAAAATAAACATAAATGGCGCTTTCAATTAATAGGCGATATAAATGACCTGACGTCAAACCAAAAATAAACACGTGTTGGTACTGATCCAAAAGTAAACAAACTGGCGACAGATGTCACGGATGTAAACAAATCAACATTGAGATAGGTTATGTTAAAAAACGTCAGTGAATTCTGACCGGTGTGCTTTTGTTCTATGTGTATGGTAGTGTTGTAAAGTGTAATTATGCGTTAGTGTTTAGTGATTTTGTCTAATCTGATAATAGGTGCCTTCAAAAAAACGACTTTGAAACTCGTGAGTGTGTGTTTCCTTAAGTGATTTAGAATAATTGGGTCTGTTTAACTAGGTGTTATTTCTCTAGATGATATGCCGGTCATGTTCCGAGATTCGAAAGAAGAGGCCGAATGAGATTTAGTGGGTATAAGCTAATTATGCAGTCTCACACTATCACCAAGGCACGTGATGAGCATAAAGCCTTTCCCATAGAAAAAAAAACTGAGGATGAATGTTCCCTGGATTCCTTGCTAGTGTCTGTATCCTGGATTTACTTTCTATATTTTAATACCGGTAAGCTAAATATTTATTTTTATAAGAAAATAATGTTTTACATTTTTACACCGTTTGACAACATTGCGCGTAACACGTGTTTTGTGACACACAGCCACAGGGTGATATGATAGAGTGCCGCGGAGCCACTTGTGAGTTCATGGGTGTGTTACCCCACTTTTAAAACGGTCGATTAAAAAAATATATATGTAGCGCTTCTCTAGGACACGCAAGGAGTCACCCATTTAAATATAAGTCATTTCCATAACACCCTGTATATTATATTGTTTGGCACATTAGTCTGAAATAGTGAAACTTTTGCTGGCAAATGGCTATTAAAGTTATTAAAAAAAATTCACTCATATTTATTAGTAACATAGGTACCAAATTTAAATTGCCTTGTAAGTGAAGACTATGATCACAATATACACTAGCCGACACAAAATTCCGCCACCCTGAAATTTTATTCAAGTTTATTATAACCTGATTATTCTTTATGCGATTTTCATGATTTTGTTATCAGTTTTGAGATCCATTTATTGTGTTTTTCCTTAATTACTTTATAAAGTTACATTTTTTGATTAGGCTATATTATACAGGAGTAAATCAAACTGTTGTTTTTTGTCGTAATTCGTCTTTTGATTCATTCCAGTATCTCATTTTTAAGTTAAAAGCTGATTTGAAGCATATTGTTATTAAGAAAAACAAACACTTGGTATATCATAAAGTTAATTAACAAAAACAATTCTAATTTATTAATTTCCTCCTCTGGCAGCAATGAGAGCTTGCAGTCTTCGTGGCATCGAATGAATAAGGTTACTTATCCTTTCTTGAGGGTTAGCCTGATATTCTTCGGTACTCCTTGCAAGGTTTGTTGTTGCACAGGACGACGACGAACGGCCCCTTTAAGTTGATCCCAATGATGTTCGATTGGGTTGAGATTCGGGCTACATGCGGACCATTCCAATCTTGGAAGTCCAACTTGATCCAGATATTCGCTCACTACATGTGCAACGTGAGGTCTAGCATTAATGCAAATTGGTTCCCAATGAAAGGAGCACTATCTTATAATTTGTCAAACCTGAACATATAATTATATAATAAAAATTATTCCCTTCTAAGTTTTAAATTCATTTTAGTAACAAATTTCTGCTGAATTACAACAGTATTTTACTGAAACTTGATCTCATCTCACGACTTGCGGGTATAAATATACTAATAATAAGGCATTTTTCTAGTATCATGTATATGGGTCATTCTTTTACAAACCGCACACTTTTTAACCTTGACATTTTAGAATCGTCCGAAATTCTTTTTACAACTTATATACATAAAATTAGTCGACACGTATTTCGGGATTTTACTGAAAAAATTTTTTTTCAAAACTATCCACACATAAATTTTTGATAATTTGCTGGATTGTCTCCAATCTTCTCATGTTCAGCTTCTTGGAAGATTTCCTCGATCGGTGGGCGGTTGGAGCTAAATTTTCAACAAATACAAGATTGGTGCGTGCTTCGGTAGAAATACCCGCCCAAATCATTACTGAACCGCTAAGATATGAGATTCGTTCTGATATGATGCAGTAAGCATATCTCTCATTTCTACGTCTATATAACCGCTCACGACCATGTAGTACGTAAGAATATTGTCACTGTCAAATATTCTGTCGCAATAATCGCGTACTTAGCCAACGTTGATTCATGAATTTTTAACCGAAAGCTTAGTAGTCACGTCATACAACAACATATCCTGAAAATAATGTCGGTATGTTAAGATCCTTCGTATACTTTTAGAATAGATCTTCTGGAATATGGAAATTAAAATCCATCAAAATAGTATTACTAATAAATGTTTTCATTGGTACAGGTATGTAGATAATATTTTGGCTTGCTTTGTTGGTACAGATCGCCAACATGAACGTTTTCTATACTTTATTAATTACTTACATGACACTGTATATGTTAGACGCAAAGCTCCAAAACGGCCAATGGTCAAATTTTTACTCAATCTTCAGATTTTACATTTTAAGGCGACTAAATTCAGAAGTTTAATTCAATTTCTGGCTTTGGCCATTTCCAAACAGCTGAATTTGTACAACTACGAAATGACCAAAGGTTAGCAGACATTTTTAGTAAATCGAAAGTTTATAAAATTTTAAGGAGGTAAATTGGAACGATATGTTATTAAAATTTGTAATAGTTTATTCAAAGTCGTTCATAGGAACATTTAAACATTAACATTACGGATGGACAGTTTTCCAAATAGGTAGTTAGGTACTTGACTACTTCAATGTTTACAAAATAATCTGAGATTCGGGTTTGTTCGGGTTTGTTATAAAACCCTGCGATAGCTAAACTTAACAACTAAACAATATTTTAAGCTTCGGGCGTTTCGTAATTGCACAATTCCAGGTTTGGCTGTTTGGATATGGACCTGAAATTTAATAAATCTTGGGAATTTTGTCGCTTTATGCCAACTTGCACAACATTTAATAAAAGCACATTAAGGACGCTTTTATGTTAAGTAGGGAATAAATTGCCTTTTTGCATTGCACCGATACGTAAACACCATGTCAGTGTCTCTCTCAAACGTTAAGTTGCCAAATTTATGTACTTAAAATTTTAAGTTATGTTATAGTTATAGTAATTCCATACTTAAGCGATGCGTTGGGAAAGCGACTATTAAATACTTTGAAACAACCAATCTTAAGATTGGGCAAAAATATCGACCGTTGGTAATTTTCGAGCTTTGCCTTCAACATATATATATACCATTTTTTGTTTTTATAATTTACAATACATTCCCTACTTATAAATGTTCGATACGCACCTGACTTAATCTGCATAAAAAAATATTACAAAAAATTTAATTCTGCTTCATATGTAAGTTCATAATCTTTCCAACCGAGGCCGAGGTTTTAGCATGATGAGTATTTCTGAATAGCGGATTAAAAGACTAGGTGAAACTTGGCGTAAAAATCATTATAATTTTTAATGTACACCTTCCATGAAAAATGCCATATTATAAAGGAAACATTTTTAATCATACAATGTTTTAGGAAATTAAAAAAAATTAAATAGACGTATTTATAGAAATGATTCATGTGTAGATTCTGACCTATTAAAAAAATAAGTTTTTTATTATTTATTAAAGTTAATTTAAAAAACATTTTTTTAAATTTGTGCATAAGCCGAAGGCGAGTACCGCATGCCCGTATGTGAAAAACAGTATCTTTATGTATAAGTTTCATACAATATTTCTTTTACAATCGTATCAATTTTCTTTTTCAAAATTAAAAAATATATATTGATGTATAACCAACTCACTGTCACTTAAGGATGCAATAAGTTTGGGATATTTGCTTATGTCGAATTGATTATTATGGAATAACATGACCATAAAGTCGGATTTAAAAATGTTTTACCTTTCCATTATTGGAACTTGATATTATAAGCATTCAGAGACAAGTAAAAAAATGACACGGCCTTTACGCTAAATTACTTTTTTTTAACTCATCAGAGAGTGACCAATTTTATACATTTATTTGTTTAAAAAAATATAGTTTTTATAACGATCGTAGAAAAAAATCCTAACCACCTGGAAATGCATTATATAATGTTATTCAGCTATTCTCAGGGATATGGTCCATAGCCTTTTTATTGGATAAGATATCTTCAGGTGATTAGGAAATGAGTTTTCATAAATATGTATGTATTGCTGCTATCTGACAACCAAAACAGACTGCAAATTTCGAACAACTTATTGCCCAACCGCGGACCTAACAGAAATAAACATGTATTTCAACACAAGACAATTAAGAATAATATCACCTGTCTGCCATTGTGTTCTAAAAGTCCGGATTTAAACCCTATAGAAAACGTTTGAGGACATAAATAGCACATTTTAAACCCCAAGATGAATTTGAATTATTGGAGAAAATAGAATATATTTGGGGGGAGCTAACTCCACATTATACAAATAGGTTAATTTCCTCAATTCCGAAAAGATTACAATCAGTAATAAACTCGAATGGAGCAGCACTTAAATATTAATTATTCTTTTAGTTATTTATTTTTTATTCAGTTAAACTGTAAATATTATTATAATAGCTCTAATATTGTTTTATACTTAAATTTAAATAGGGCCAGCTTTATTTTTACCAACTTGGATGGATGACCGCTTCTGAGCGTGTCCCAGTATTTTTGCAAAAGATTTTAGTAAATTTTGCAAAAACTTTTCATATTTTCTGAATATTTTTGTAATTAAAATTTTGCTATAATTAAATGGCATTTCTTAAATAAAGTTTTTCCAGTTACATATACAGACATAAATTATGGTTAGATTTATTATTTTTATATTAAACTTATTTAAATAAGTTTTTCCTTTCGTGTAATGCATTAAATTCCTTAACGCAATTGGTACCTCTCCATCTTCAAACCACAGAGTTTTAGTTATTCTTGGAGCAAATACAGATAAAATGATCCATCAAGTCCTGGCAGAAAAAGTAAACCTATAAGATTATTACCAATAATTCCTGTCCATATATTAATCGAAAATTGCTCTGGAAATGAGTTTCGGTTATGGCATGAGGGTCTTCGCCCGCCCACACTTGCTTATTGTGGAAGTTTTTAATAGGATTCCTAGAATATTTACTCCGTCTGTGAAGATAATTTGTTACTCAAACTGAAATCATTGTATTATTAATTGAAATATTTAATTTTATCGAGTTCTAAGTTATAGTCTGATGATGTTTTGTATATCAATGTTTTTAAATTATTGAACACGTACTTTTGTCATTAACTAGACTTAAAGTTCAATCAATAACAAAATACATACTGTACAGTATGTCCACGGATGGCGTTTACAAGAGAAAATTGTAAGACACGAAAAAAAGTCACTCTTAATAAACGTTTTTGCTTGTCTAGAAAATACGATTCATCATAAGAAACTTCAATTTTTTTATACAGGGTGGGTAAAAACTGTAAAGATGTTATTTTGCTTAAGAGTAAACATACTTTATTTTGAAAGATACGAAAAAAAGTCACTCTTAATAGACGTTTTTACTAGAATAATGAATAGGTGATACTTGATCTTTATTTAATGAAGTAATTATAATAATACTAATAATACGAACATTTTTATTAACATGAAAAGAATACGATAACGATTTCATAATTCAAAACTCCACCCCCATACTCGACACATTTTTCTAATTGCTTTCTCAAATAAGTGAAATAATTTCTGATTTCTTCATGAGATATCGATTGGACAGTCCGGATAATTCTGTCCTTCAGCACTTCAATATCATTTGGTATTGCGGTTGCAAAACAATTTGTTTGCCCCGTAAAAACATATCGGCCAAGGTTAAGTCGGGGCTTCTTGGGGGCCACAAAACTGGGCCATTCCTACCAATCCACCTTGGACCAAATCTGCCGTCAAGTCATTCTCTAACCTCACGCGCGAAATGGGCTGGACAACCATCTTGCTGAAAATACATATTTTGTCGAAAATTTAATGGTACATTTTCGAGTTCATCATTGAAAAATGTATCCAGCATTTCTAAATATGATAATCTATTGCACGTGTTATCAAAAAATATGGCCCTATAATGCCATGGATGGATATCGCACAGCACACGTTCACTTTGTGAAATATTGTCTTCTCGTCATAATTCGGAATTCGGAATTTTCTAAAGACCAGTACCTAACGTGCTGGGTTGCAACGGTTCCATTTGTTGAAAATGTACTTTCATCAGAAAACATGATACATTTATAAAAATCAACATTTCCACTTAAAATTTTGTCTCCTATCCACAGGCAAAAATCAAGTCATTTCGTGTCGTCTCCCTCTTCCAATCTTTGATTAAAGTGCGGTTAATACGGATACAATTTATTTGCCATCCCCATAACATTGTATTATAAAAACTATTTGTTCAGTAGATAGCATTTCTACTTAAATAATAACTTAATTAAATAAACACATTGACAACAAGTACCTTAAGTGTCATTATTATTTTAACTAGGTTCACCAGTCAGAGGTGTGCCAGAGAATTTTGAGAAATAATTTTTACGTAGGTAAATCTTTTAATGAATTGTTCTACTTCGGTTTGTTGTGTAGAAAACACATTCATTAAGAGTGACTTTTTTTCGTATCTTTCAAAATAAAGTATGTGTACTCTTAAACAAAATAACATTTTTGCAGTTTTACCCACCCTGTATAAAAAAATTCAAGTTTCTTATACTGAATCGTATTTTCTAGACAAGAAAAACGTTTATTAAGAGTGACTTTTCTTCGTATCTTTAAATTTTTAGTCCATTTGTCCTCTTGTAAACCCCATCCATGGACATACTATATATCTCAATATGTAAGTGAGTTAAATTTTACGTAATGGAAAGTAAATCGCAAGGTTTTTGTAAAGTAAATCGCACATTTCCAACAAAAGTACATATTGCGCAGCAACCCTTTCCTTTCAATATGGGCACTTGAGTTTATTAGATAATAACAAGAGGCTCGTAACATTAACATGTTTCTTTTTTAAATAAATATGACCGTTGGTAAAGTATGGTCCGTAATTTGAATTGTAATGCAATTGAGCATCATGGGCTTTCGCACGGAGCCTCGAAGCGTACTTAATCTAAGTAAGTTAAATTGTATCCGCTGTATAGTAATTCGCACATTTTTTGTAAATCAATATGAGTCAATATTACCATGTATGATTTTTTTATCGTTTTTGTACGATAAAGGCTGAATCTCACTATCGTGCAAGGCACGTGCTCGGCAATGGCAAAGCACCGACTCGGCAAAATAGGTTAATCATTGCGTCTTATGAATTTTGACGGGCTGTCGCTTGCCGAGACTTTGCGCGCATGTGAATTGACACCCGCAAAATCCATAAGATTCAATAATAAGTATATTTTACCGAGGCGATGCCTTACCGTTACCGAGCACGTGCCTTGCACGATAGTGAGAATCAGCCTTAATTCTTTTTTGTTTACGATGTACGATAGTCCAGATACGATATTGGCATTTTGTACGATAACTTTGGTAAGAAACAGGCTGTCATCTCTCACTATCAAACCTCTATCACACTTCATTCTCCTCAGAGGCCTAAAAAAGCAAGTTAAAACACATATTTCCACCGTGTACGGAGGAATCTGTCAGCACCCTCGTGATTTCAATTCTCAATATTCTAAAAATAACCCACAACACTACACAAAATCGCGCTTATTCTCTCCACTCACCGATCATTGATGGCAGCTCTCGGACCAGTTGAACCGTTCCTCTTCACTTACCGACCGCTGTCGAATCTCTTTCAAGTAGTAAAATAGCTTCCCTGCTTCGAAAGAGTCCGTACTTCTGTTGTAGAGACAACTCGCGCTCAATAGCTCTCTGACTGTGACGTTATGTGAATTTTACCCTTTATCATTGTATTTTAACGGAAACCCGTAGCAGGTTAATTACAAACTACACCCTCGATAGTTTTGTTCAGTATGCCGCATATATTCAATAAAAATAGTACCAAAGCAATACCCCGAAGTATGTTAAAACTATATATTGACCCGATGGAAGTAAAAATCATCAGGAAGAAACTAACTTTGCTAAACATGTAAATAGAGCCACAATTGAGCAAGCTTACTCACTATATTATATCATTTTTTTAACGACACACACAAAGGTAACAGTGTAACAAATAACAATATTTATTTGCCAAGCAAGACATTCTTAAAAGGTGATAATACAGTTGTATTGTGTATCTACACTCAACTATTATAATTTACTTATTAATTGTATCTATCTAAGAATATATTTTAATATTAATAAAATTAAGACACTCAAGTTTAAAACTGTAATGAAAACGTTGTGTGTATTATGTATCTCGTAGTAACACACATTATTTAACTGTGAATAGTGTGTTATCGCGGTTTATAACTATTAATACACAAATTAAAGTTTACTTTGTTATTTGTCACTATATATTAAAAGAGATTTAAAGAACACAATGCATGCTTTAGACTTAATAAAAGATCATCTAATTTTGCGAATCAAATAAATCAATAAAATATTTTTCTATATTTTTTTCAACGTATTTATTATTTAAAAACCAAGAAAACAAGACTGATTAAATATTTAAAGTTATGAGGAGTTTACTTCGCAGATAGCAACATCTACTAACTGGAATTTAATTTCTTGAGGAAAGTGAATATTTTGGTATAAAGAATGAATTTAAATAAATGATTTACGGTAGGTAGTGGGGTCGACTTCCGTTTTCAATGAAAATAGATATTGGCCAAAAATAGATAGAAAACAAATATCATAAGTGATCAAATTTGGTCATAAAATTTAGAGTTCAAATAACTTTTCCAAATAATTTTTTTAAAAATTCGATCAATAAATGCCATTTTTCGATATTTTGTGGAGAAAATGTCAAATTTGACAGTTAACAGAGAGCTCATTGTTCCATATAGTAATTTTTGCTCTTTATGAGGCAAAAACTTATGATGAATTAAAATTTTACCTAAACCGAACAATACATTTTTCCACGTATAGTTCCAACTTTAATGTTGAAACTGTATAAGCATAATTTTTTCAAAAATATGCAGTAAAAATATGAATTTTGGTTCGGAAAAATAAAAACCAATTATTTTTTAAAAATGCACCTCTTAATATAAAAAAAAAACGGTCAAAAGTAATGTTTAATATTACAAAAAACACACTTCAAATTTACAATTTATAAAGTAGGTATTTAACAAATTTTAGTTAGAAGAAGAAACTACAGTTTTTTCTAAATTATCGACTAGAAAAGACTGTGTTCTGCCAGAAAAAATTTGTATATGGTCAGAACGTCAACTGACGTGATAGAAACAGGAAAATCTATCGACCCAAACCTGTTCCACATAAAAACCTGTTTCGAAAGGAACATATCCTATTCCAAAGCTGCATCCCTATCGTCTGCTCTCGAAGTAATCCAGTCACAGCCACATCAGGTGTTGATGTTAACATGTGTCATTTTGAAGGTTATATTTATTTAATTAGCAAAATGCAATGTGAAATGAGATACATGGACTACAAAGTATTATCCAATGAAGGAAGAAGACAAACTGCCTTGTTAAAAAATCAAATCAGGCATGATACGGCGGCATCCATTATGCCTGGCTGGCATCAGCTGACAGAGCGCACGTGCTTTTCAAATGTCACTTTTGTCCAAATTTTTATTACTGTCAATATTTTAAAGTCACATTTAAGCAAAAAAAACATTCAAAATCCGTTCATTTGATTTACTAAGTAGTGAAAATCAAATATTAGGATTCTGACATAGGTTTTCAGCTGTAAATATCGCTTTAAAATTGTCCTTACATACTTTTATATTATTATTGAACTAGTAACGAAACTTGAAATGAAGAATTCAGAGATTGAAGGTTGTAATTAGTTTTTATTAAAAAATATGAAGTAAATCATAATTTACATAAAATATTTTACCATCTACAACTTCAAACAAATCAAAGTAAATACAATCAGGCCCGTATAGAGAAAATACCGGGCCCGGGGGGTACACATTACGGGCCCCTTACCAACGCAAATCAACTTTTATAAATATGAAACATGTGAGGAAAATATGCAATAGAATTAAATGTATATCAAAAAGTATGCTCGTCATTAGAAAGTCCTTGCGAATCTTGTAATTTATTCTAGAATTAAATCGCGGTTTTTCGAAGTGATGCAAAAGATATTTACCTGTTTGTCTTATTTTTCACATACGAATCACAAATTCGAACAGCGTTTTGGTTTTTTTGTATCAATAAAAAACCACCACTTGCACAAGTAAACAGTCATAACCGTGGTGAGTTTGACAGCAGACAGACAGCTATGCGAGCTATCGATATAAATCGATGATATCGACGTAGCGAGAACTTATCGAAAATCTTAAAGAACTAGTGGTTTTTCAGTAGTTCGGAACTGTGTATCGCATTAATTTACAAACTGAAATATGATCAAATACTTATTATGACAAAAATATGACATATCAATATCAACCTTAACGTCTTAACAATTTTTGCAAAAAATCATGCATCATTTTATTATTTGCTAATTTTATGTCGTTAACAATCCAAAAATCCGGGCCCCTCTCAAAAGTCCGGGCCCGGGGGGAAACACCCCGTTCCCACCCCCCTGTCTACGGGCCTGAATACAATACTATATGTACACCTACTAACCAAGTAAATATGCACCATCATTATGATTATGGGCTTCCACTTTGTTTGTTTCGTAGCATACTCCTGGCAACATTAGTAATCGAAGTCCTCTTTGATGTTCAGTCATTATGGGATTCGCAAATAAACTATGAAAAGAGACAATTATTATAATAATATTAAATCTAATACACCCGAACAAACCCTCCTGTAAAACTTTCCAAATGCTAGTTGGTTCTCTTCATGAGGAAGGTGGCAATATGATGATATATTGTGGCCTAGGCAATAAGAATTCTAGGCCACCCGAAAAAATTTTTCATGCATGTTTTTTATTGGAAATTAGCAAAGCATCGTGGGGGCCATTTTCGAAGCTGGGACCTCCCCATATGGCGGGCCCCTTAGCGCCGATAGTGGACATATAAACATAATTGTACAGTAGGCCCCTCCGACTTTATAGTGATAAAATAATTTTTACTGCTCATAATAATAAACAATTTAAAAAAACTATCTTACAATATTAATTTATAATAAAATTCTGACTACGGGTTAATATAACTAACCTTTAAATATTATGTTGTAGCTTTTGACTTGTAGATTGTAAAATTTAAGTAAAATTCTTTAAAACGTGTTTGTTGCTAGTTTGCGCGACAAGTTTGGGATATAATGGGAAAATTTTATAAGGTAAAATAACAATAACGAATAAAAATTACTATAAAAATATATCAATAATGAATTAGGAGTATTTAAAGAGCTCGATTAATATCACTTACCTGCAATAAAACGAAAAGGTCCGTTTTCGTGAAAAGAATAGAAAACTAAAAATTATATTCAATGACGCTTCCTCCACCATTTTCAATCTCATTATAAATCAGATGTTGCTTGATTTTATTCCATTCCAGACGAAGGATGTTCGGTTGTAAAATAATTTAATAAAGTGTGCTGCTCGCATTCTATTTCTGTCTCTGTCTGCATCAACCTTCCCTGCTTCATTAAAAGGAGACAAAGATGGCCTAGATCAAATCGAACAAACCTTAACAAATACACTCACGTTTTTGACTTTCAGATATAGCTACGTGGGTCTCATATTGACACAGAACGATCGACACAAAAGGATAAACGTATGGAGTAACCTGCCTGGCTGTGACGTCACTTGTACGGCCTACTTATATGCTTCGATCCCCGCTATAAGCGGTCTCACCGGGCTAAAATTATCGCCTTTATCAGATGAATAAATTATTAGTCCAAATTGTTGCAACATATTCTTCTTGGTACAACTAAAATGCACTTTAGATGGATCAAGTCGTACGGCTCAGCCGCATGCAGTGCACCGTTTGAGTTTGTGCTAATTTTGCCTTTTGCAGATCCTGTTACTTTTTAAAATTTGTAATTGTAATTGTTTTAAAATGAAAGTTATATCGGGTGATGCATCGTTAAGTTGAACATGTAATGTGTAATTGTAATGTCATTCACTATATTATAAAGGTTTGCTATACAAGGGCGGATCCAGAACTTTGATCTGGGGGGGGGGGGGGGGGCGGGCGGTTATACAAGTTACGGAAAGTAATACCCTGTCGCGTTAGCCAAACCGGTATATATGGTATTTTTCGTGTTTTACAACTTTACAACAACTGACAATCTCAGTTGTGCGTGTATCTGATGAGGTACCCCTAATAGCAAAATCTTTTCGATAGGAAAAAAATTGTGCAGGTTTTGGTGGTTTTGTTATTGCAGCATTTTTTAAATTACCACTTTGTTTTAATTTAAAATACCTACTTGTCGCTAACATTTTTCATTTTAAATATGTGTTCTAATTTTCTTTCACGCATAAAGTACGTAATCGGACTGGCACTGGTTCATTCTTTGAATTCACTAAATTAGCTCATTGGGAAGATGGCGTTTCCTTCGAATGTGGTGCGAGTAGAATTAGTTATAATAAAGTCATAAAAAATGCAACAGTCATTTCCTTTAACCAAATTGACTAATAAAACCTTTAGGTTTTAAAATATTCTTAATGCACTCAATAAGAAGCAAAAATTATATTTTTGAATTTAATATAGAATTTTATGGAGGATATACGCTCAAGATGAAATAGTTTTCTTAATGGGTTTTAATGAGTATATCAAAGGTCTATCCATACTAGTCCATACTATTTCTTTGTTTCTTGAATCTTATTCTAATATTGATTGTTTTGAAACCAACTTGCTAATTAATCCTTAAAAATAGCAAAATAAATATAAAATAGCCAATGTCACCAGTATTATAAAACCAGTATAAGATCAATAGGGCATTAAATACAAATATTTTCTTATTTTAATTTAAAGAGTGTATTAGATTCTTTGCATAAAGTGGTCTTTAAGAACTTTTAGTTTATTTTAAGGTAGCTTTAAAACCCACATCTTTATACATCTATATACATATTAAAGCACTTTTAAACCATAAATAAATCAAAAGTGTCTTACAATTGTTACTCGGGATCTACCTAAATAAAATATCAATTATGGGTGCATCAGACACACAAACATCTTTGTTTAGTAGTGAAAGTGTAAAATAAATATATTATATACATTATACATGTCCAACAGGCTCAGCTTAACTGATACTGTTTAGCGGGGTATTATTATAATACATGCAGCAGTAACTATCATAATAATATACAATAAATATATTTGTTTTCGTTTTAGATTTGGAAGTTTTTTTACACCGTTGGAAATGCATTTTATAAAATACGAAAGTAGAAGTAGTAATTATTTATTTTAGTTGGTAATTAGTGTCTTAGTGTTATGTTGTGTGAAATATTAAAAATATTATATATTCTAAATATTACATCTACTTTTTAGTTTCAACAATAAATTAATAAAATTATTATTCACTTCTTTATCATTTTTAAATTAAAATGAGTGTGTTCGAATTTTTGTCAAACTCCTTAGACGTGTTTCGGCGTATCATGGCTCATCAGCAAGACAAGAATCTGAGAAAAGAACAAGGACTTTGCAACCCTATCAAGTGTCCATCTAAGGCAGTGTAATATAATTGCAGTTACATCCCGTGGTGTATTTACCAACCCAAAACAGTATCTTAGAAAAGATCAGATGCAGTGGGCAGTTCTTACTAATTGACCGACCAAATATACCAGACAGGAGAATTAAAGGTTTAAGAAGTGGTCCTTTCACATTGGTTAAGATACAAACTGCCGAAGACAATAATTCCGGGCACTTGATAGCGATGCAAAAATCCTTCTTCAATTGTAAGATTAGCCTTATTGACAAGTCGTGATACAGCGAAACGCGCATAAGGAAAAGTTTAGCTAAAGGAGAAGGGCAAAAATGCTATATGTGGTTTAGACATTCCTTAACACTTATACTAGTGTTGTGATCGCTCGAGCGAAAAACCGCTTGATCACTCGATTATTGAAATAACCGACATCGCTCGATTATTAAAAAAACCGCTCGAGTTTGTTCGGGTTTGTTCGGGTTTGTTCATTCAGGCGAAAACCGTCGCTGTAGTGTGATCGAGATAAAAAAAACTGCTCGTACATTCGAACAGTTTTTCGCTCGATAGGAAATACTCTAGTTATAAATTCAGGCGAAAAATCGAAAAATATCGCCGATCACTTGATAGACGACCTTCGGTCTACGCGCCTCGTCATCTCATTGACGTTCGAGTTTGAGGTACACGACATACGTATTTATTAAAGGCACATAAACGAGAAGGTGCAGATAAAAAAGTATGTCAAATCCCTTAGCGGAATAGTGGCTAGCCAGCGGAGTAGTTTAGGTCTCCGATTGTAAATATTAAAAAAATAAGGGATATAATTTTAAAATTTTTAATTACTATAAACAAGAGAAAATCAAAAATAACATAATAATAGAAATTGTTAATGAAAAAAACAAAATGGTTAACAAAATATATAGAAAAATTCGTTGGTAATCTTATAGTAAACATTTTTAAATCTAAACAGGAACTTTTTATTATTAAACTCAAGAAGACTTCTTAAAAATAACATAAATTATAGAAAATGTTAATGGAAAAGAAGAAAACGAGCAAAATAGTTAACAAAACATAGGTATCGACAAATTTTTTGGTAACCAAAAGTAAGCATTCTTAAATTTAAACAGGAACTTTTAGGTAACTATGAATACATGAATACATGAATTTAAGAAAATAATATCCAATTTTCTTATTTTGCCAGTCGCGTGACTAAGCCTAAATTTTTAAAGTGCACACAGTGGGCACCTGATAATTTAAAGTGGAAGAATTTGACAAGCTATTTTAAATATCCACCTATTTTATGCTCGTAGATTTGGTAAGATGTGAAGAAAAATAACTCTTGGTAATACTTTTTGTTTTAAAAAAGCACAAGAATAAACCCGAACAATAAATACATATTTGGGTGATTTTTTGCAGTTTTTTTGTTTGGTATCGAGACACGTGAGAAAAATTCATTATTCACAAATAAATAAATTTCTGGAATTTTTTTGGTGGCTACTACAATTTTTTAGCTAAACCTGTGCCCACCCGTAGTTACGTGCCTACTAAATACCCTACCTGATCACATGTAAACGGCTAGGTTGCCGTCGAGCAGTCGGTGATGTCATCGCTTGGTGAATTGGAATTTCCAGCGATTCACTCGATTATTAAAATCGCTCGAGTATCAAGTACCTGATTATTAAAATCATCGGTTTTTCCCAACACTAACTTATATACTTTTTTTATTTTTATCTAGATACAATTTAGATGGATCATTACCATTAAATGTATGATCTATTTGTATATTGTCAATTTATTTATTTATTATTTTGATCTTAACGGCTATTTATCTATTATACCTACTAAAAATCTCATTATTTTAAGTTGGTTTAATATAAAAATAAAATAAATATAAATAAGTTCTGGTTAATTATATTTCCAATATAGATAATTAGGCATAATATTGTTTAGGTTTTATTAAGTGAATGTAATTTTCCATTTTATTAATCTCAATGCTTCTCTATTCTGCAGCACTTCTTGTCACTTGTTTTATATTGTGAGAGGGGAAAGATGGCCAAATACAATCTAGGAGCATCCCTTGGTAAGTATGTTAAACGTATTTAAGGAGTTATAGCACATATTAAGTCAACCACTTATAACAAACAACAACATAATTTTTATATTAATTTGTAATAAAAAAAATCCCAAAAAAATTGAAAAAAGTACGTAAAAAAACATCAAAATATTAAACAAAAAGTGCTAAAGTTTTAATGATAATAATTTAATAATATGGTTATTTGTTATTTATATGCCGCTATTTTTATTAATGCTTAAACGAATGCATAACTAAATGTTTCTCGAAATTAACCCCGTTGTAAGATTATGTCTTCTGTCTGTAGGTTCCAGCTCCTGACACCGGTTGTAGTACCCACCCTCAGCTTAGCGCCCAACTCCTGCTGTAGCGCTCCGTCTGATATCGGTTACAGCGGCTGGAGCCGGATATACAACCCACCTCGTGTTATCTCTATTCTGGAAATCCGAGCGGTCTAAATTTCAACACAAGAGGGTTGGCTACAAAATATACTTTTTGCCGGGTTCGGAAGATTCCCGTGTTAGTGGCGGACTACTATACTACCTAACTATCACTTCCCTGATAGACGCGCGACCCTGTATATACTTTCCTCAAGGGCTCGCTTAAAGCTGTCAAGTTTCAGCTATCCCTATTAGTCGTATCAATAAACAACACAATTTTCAGGTATAACGTACACAATTTTATTTTAATTTTGTTAGTAAACTCATTTCTTTAGTTATTACAGTTACACAGTTATCATCTTAAATCTGGTTTATAAATCTTTTACAGACTTTTACACACTATTACTAGTATTAAGGAGTCACCAACAACTTAATGGGCCATATGTAACACTTACTTCCGCTTTAAACAAAATACTTTTAATACAATATTAATTTCGACCGATCTCGAACATTAATTATTTATTTCAAGAGATTTTTGGGCATTAATTCACCTTAATGCCATTTTCCACTTATTTCACTTTAATCACATTAAAATCACTACACTTTACTTCGGCCTACAACTTCGCGGATTACTTAGAGATTCGACGGTAACACTTTGGTGACTAGCTTGGAGAAATTCCGCTTCCGCTTAAATAGCCGAAAATTCCACTCTATTTCCCTTCCAAAACCTCTCCGTGACAATTTTATTACCATATTTGGACATGCATCATAGTCATATAAGGTCCAAAGTCGCGTATTCCGGGGAAATCTAGGACACGCAGGTGTTCTATTACGCAATATTTCTACGATCGCCACCGCGTTCTCCTTATAAGGTCATGAATGTCTCGCGGTGATTGAACCTTTGGTGTTTTTTACTCGACTTCTTTTGTTTTAGGTCACACGTGTGTTGGGTCAGTGTCCTATTGTTGTAAGTGGGGGTGATGAACGCGGCATCTTCCCGGGGCTTTATTCATTAGTTTGTCGCGTCCCGAAGTGCATTGGTGTTGGTAAAAAAAAATAAAAATGTTTTGTTTTCTCCGAAGTTCCCTTTATGAAGAATTAATAAATCGGATTAATTCCACGTAAGTTTTTCTATAAATGATTTTGTTTCGCGTTTCCCCTGGAATTTAATTTTAATACTTAGTTTTTATTTTAAGTAATTAATTCAACCCTCAATTAACTTTTATTCATTTAGACTAGTGTTTTACTCGGATTCTTTAAAATTTTATTTTAATAAAAATCATTCTTATGTCGTCCTTTTCCGTACCGTATTTTGAGGTCATTACACCACTTCCCCCTTAAATTTTTAAAATACCTTTCTTAATGAAAGTATTTTAAAAGAATTTCAATCCGCACGTGTCTTACTGTCAGTCGGTTAACAGGTCACGGCCTCCGGTCGTTGACTCAAACATCTGTCACTGTTTTGGGAAAGAGTGTGGTTCGGTTGGAAGCAAGTGTTGACACTTATGGCCCTTATGATTTACAATATTAGGGGTGCTACTCGAGAACATTATAATGTTAATGCATTAAAATAGTTAGATAAATAATTAGTCAGATATAGGTACATGGACTTTAGTCCTTTACTTCTGTGTTTAGGTTTTCAAAAATTTTTTTTTACCCGTTAAAAATTCCTTTCCATGTACCTATTATTCTGTGGACCTTACATTTCTAGTTATTTTATACCGTATTTTAGAAAATTCAATTTTAATTTTTAAGCGACTAGTTTCACCCATCGGTTGTCTAATTTTACATTACTATTCTACTTCCTTGTTATACTTAGATACCTTAATGCTAACAGTCTTTATTAGGAGACTCAAAATTTTATGATTCCACTGAAATTTTCTTAAGAAAAAATATATATATTTTTTTTTTATTGCGCGTACCGCGACCAATCAATAGTTATTGAACTATAAAATTTTGGTTTGATTAGTTTATCAAATAAATCTAAATATAGCATCTAAATATGTTTCTTAAAAACTAAGAAAAATTAATGGAATGAGAGTATGGAAATATAATATTTTACTTACTACTCTAGAGGTATCAATACTCTACAAAAATTCTAAGCTAAAAGTTTTGTTTTTAATTATTCAGTTGCAATCCTAATTAAATTTCTGGTAGCACCCCAAAATTTTATGCTTATTAATTTTCCTAGTTTTAAATTCTTAGAAACTAAATTTACTAATTCTAAACGGTTACTTAGCTTAATAAATGTTATAGGTATGAGCATCCGTCTGCTCGTGCCTAATCGGAGTCCTCGGTGTCCGGTTGTTTTCGTTTGAGGGTCATCCTTAAACCCACCAGTCTGGAGACTTCGTATGCATCCTCATCGGGGGGATTTGGTCTTTGGGCTGTCGTCGCTTCCGGGGCGACTGCGTGGTGGACCCATTCAGCTGTGGCGGCTAGTTGATCCAGCGCACTTTCCACGGCATTAGGCTGTATTGTCGAGTCAGGGCTTGGTGGAGCTGACTGGGGTTCACATGGCCTGCTTGGACCTGGCTGTGGCTCAAATATCCTGCTTGAACCTGGTTGTGGCTCAAATGTCCTGCTTGAACCTGGTTGTGGCTCAAATATCCTGCTTGAACCTGGTTGTGGCTCAAATGTCCTGCTTGGACCTGGTTGTGGCTCAAATGTCCTGCTTGAACCTGGTTGTGGCTCAAATGTCCTGCTTGAACCTGGTTGTGGCTCAAATGTCCTGCTTGAACCTGGTTGTGGCTCAAATGTCCTGCTTGTACCTGGTTGTGGCTCCGGCTGTTGGTTTCGGCCTGTTCCTTCAGTGGCAGGAGGACGTCTCTGATCCCGGCATTGCTGGCAGGGACATTCCGGCATTCCATGGCCTTGCGTTAATTGCCAGAATTCCTCTAGGCGGAACAGGTCTTTGTTCAGGGGAAGAGGGCGACAATTTGGACAATCGCACAATTCCGACAGGTAACTTTGCCCGAATGCAATTGCCCAATCTGTCCGGAACACCTGGTATTCCATATGGACCAATCCTAGCCATAGGGCTACGGTAGCCCGGTATGGCAGATAGTTGCTGGCCGATGGTCCATCTCCTCCCAACTGCTCGTATGCGTCCTTGAGGTGGTATAGCGCCACTCGCAAAATTCTATCAATTACCTTCCACTTCCCTTTCATCATTCGCGTATAGGTAATGAATAGCACTATCCACTCCATAATTGTCCCGTTTTAGTTTGTTTAATGTATATATAAATGTCTTTTCCTTGTGATTCCGGTCACGTCCCGATTGTCCAATATAAACCGCACTAATCTGTCTCTTAAAGTCAATTAGCGGAATTTGCCTGTTCACGAAAAATTTCGATTATTTCACTGTTTACTTTTTACGTAACACTCGCGAAGCTTGGCTTTTAACTGGAATATTTTAAACCTTCCTTCTGTTTTTAGGGGGGTTTATATAACTAGGCAGGGTGGGAAAACTTTTTTTTTTATCCCACGGGTTGATTTCTCCGTTCCCATAAACTGTACATTTTTTTGTTTATTAAAAGTCTCTTCCAATCTTCCCTTTTTGTAGGGGGAACCTAAAAATTGTATTTTTATCACTTTCTTCCCAAGGTTTTAAAGTGGTTTTTAATTTACTATATTACTTAATTAGGGCTAAGTTCCTTTTAGTTGGGTTATTTTCCTAAATTTTGATTAAATTTATGGACCTACTTAAGAGTCTCATTAATTCCTTATCTTAAGGTTCAAGATTTTATTCTTGCATCCTACGAGAAATTTTATCAGCAATCCCTATACCACTTGAGTCCCTTGTGTAATTAAAAGGTTCGTTAGTCTATGCTCTCCCACGGCAATTTCTTTTAACAGTTTCCAGGTGACAGCACCTACCGGATACTAATCTCCGTATATCGGTATCCTTTTTCTTCTTATAGTAACTAAGTTATACTTTAATTTGTCTTAACTAGAGGGCGCTAGGAGGTAAGTTTCGAAAATCAGCATTACGGTTTGTCGTTTCCTTCGTTTCCGAACAAGCTCCATTTGATTCGGGGCATATTCTTCATTTCTTTCCTTAAGAGGGCGTAATCTGTTTGTTTGTTCATTTCAGACGTCGTTGCCTTTTGGGTTATTTCTTTCTGTTCATTTTCTATATGAAATGTGACATGCCGGGTTGGTGCATCGGTGTTTGTTTTCACTTCTGCCGGCAGATGACACGCGGGGTCTTCTCCTTGCCAAAATGTGGTTACTTGTTGATTCTCAGTTTTTCTTTGTTTTTCTTGGCGGTCATGTAATACAAATAAAGTAAGCGTGTCCCAACAAGAGGCTATAATATGAGGGGTACACCCTGCAACTCGGTGTATAGCCACTGCATTTATAAAGACTTCCACTATGAACTTGCAGATTTTAAATAGGAAGTAAATTCCTATAAAGCCGCTTATGAGATCACCTAATATAGTAAAATACCCATACAACTTGCGAATTGTTGTATTTGCTAAGTTTTCCAGTTCTTGTTTATTAAATAAGCTTAGGGTAGAAACCCTTGATTTTTCCACAATAAGTGATAAGTCTATTTATCTCCACTAAACAAGAAAATACATGTACATATTCAAATTTTCGTCTCTCCATTACTTGAATATAGGTTTCTTCGACATAATATCCTGATTCCGGATCTGGACAGTTACTAACGTCTTTTAACGATATAGCCGTTATATTAGTCGCCGGATTCCTGCAATCATATGCAATTAAACTTGCATCCGCTTGTTGCACTACTGTGATCCATAAAAACATCCATGCGTACTTCATTTGTGCTATCGCAATATTTTTCTTCACTGTACAAATAACTGTGTTACTCAAATAGTATCTTAACTATACTCCTAATCTAAGGTGACTCCTTATACTAAATTAATTCATTTGATAATCTTCATATCTTCTTGGTAATCTAACCTCTCTTGTGCGCGTGCGCCTTTCGATTACCGGTAACTCTTGATCCGATTCCATCGATTCATATTCTGATTCATTTGAATCGCTTGCTGAGTCATCGCTTTCCTCGTGACTGACTTCTTCTTCATTTTCCTCTACAATTAAAGGTGCCTCTTCCTTCCCATGATTTATATAAAAATCAATGTCATCTTGAACCATCTCGTTCTCCTCTGAATCTGATAGTTCTTTTCCCTCTTCGGATTCTTCTTCTTTTCTTCCATGGTTATCTAACCTCACTTTTTCCTTGGAGATATCCATCTCCTTACATGGCTTCAATCTGTCTGCATGTACCATCTGTTCCTTTACTCCTCTGGGTGCCTTAATTTTAAAAGTGACTGGTCCCTTTTTCTCAATAATTCTATAAGGGCCGGTCCATTTATTGTAAAATTTTGATGCTAACTTCTTTCCTGGAATAGCAGGTGTATATAAATACACTAGATCTCCTAACATAAATTCTTTTCTAACTTTCTTTTTGTTATGTTTTTCGCATCTTGTTTTAATACTCTTCTCCAAATTTTTCTTGGCTAGCTCATGCGCACTGGTGATACCCATCCTTTTCTTTAACTTTGTTTCTTTGTCCGTTCCATTCACAACTCTCCTAGGAATAGTTTTACTTGTTCTACAGAGCACTCCGGCGACGAGTAGTCCTGTCGGCGTATCGTCGCTTGGTTCTAAAACCACGAATGGTGTAGAAACTTTCGCTAATCCTCTTAAGTTGGCTGGAAAAACTGCTCGAGTCATTGGAGGTATGACTATTTCTTCTAATACGGACACAATTACTCCATTCTCTTCTACTCCAGAAGATAACTCCTCCAAATTTTCCTTGTGAGACTCTTCCTCAACCCACCCTTGGGTTTGAGTACACACATTTTTAAAAACTTTAGAAACTCTCTTTTCTAAAAAGTCTTTTGAAGCTATACTCTCTTCAAGATTTCGGGACATTCTCCCCTCTGAAACATCCCTGGAAGCTATATTACTTTCGAAATTTTTGGAAACTTTTTCACTTAAAACTCCTTTGGAAAATTCCTTCTCTCCAAAATCCTGGGAAACCTGTCCATCCAATTTTACTTTGGAAACCTTCCCTTCTAAAATGTCTTTGGAAGCTGCGGCCTTCCGAGACGATATCACTAACTCCTTCTCTGGCTTCTGTTGTTTACCCTTAGAATCCAAATGACTACCAATCACTTGAAAACTACATCCTGGCGTTATTGGTAGTAACGCAGGACGATCCATCGAAGTAGCTTGTGTTAACATCTTTTTATCTTTTTCTCTATTCTTCCTTTCCAAATATTTTCCCTTAATTTCCAATATTTCCGCTTCCAAACAGGCAAGTCTTGCCTCCAATTCGTCTGTGCCCTGTTCCTCCATCATAGGAATGACACTCTCGAATAAATACATGGAGTTATTACTCCAATCCAATTTAACACTGTATTTTCTCAAAAAATCGATTCCCAGCAGGATATCAGCCTGAAAACTGTGCGATTCTATCACAAATAAATCCTGCTGCAATATGATATCTCCGGGAAATTCTATTGGTACCTGCACTACTCCTGAGGTAGGTATCTTGTTTCCTTGGATATCCACTAAACTAATATTTGACTTTTGTATGAACCCCTTGACAATATCAGGTTTTATCAGGGATATAACTGCTCCACAATCAATTAAAGCTAGGTATGGCTTACCATCAAGTCTAACTTTAATCACACTACATGGTTTTGGGTTCTGTTCTTCTGAGCACGTATATATCCCAACCTTTAACTGTTTACTTATTCCCAATTTGCCTGAGTTATGGCAGACGAACTCAGGGGCTGAAATCCGGCTGCTTTGGAGTTTAAATCTTTGTGTTGCTGAACAGCATAATTCTTTTTCTTTGGACAGGTCCGGGCTAAGTGTCCAATTTCATTGCACGTAAAACATCTCCTATCAGGTGCTTTCTTTATAACATTGTTGTTTTGATATACCCGGTTTGTTTGATTTGTATAATTACCTGGGTTGTTGTTTTGTAAATTTTTCGCCCAGCAGTAGTTTGCTGTATGACCCGTTTTTTGACATTTTGTACATTTCCATTTATTATTTTTAGCGTTGTTATATTTTCTATAATCTGTTGTCGTTGTACTGGTCACTAGTCTACAATGTTCACCTCTCGATGGATGTATTAAGTTCTCTATGCTCTCTTCTCGTTCAGCTATTTTTAATGCTTCCTCCAATGCTTGGGGATTTCCTGATAAAACCCTTTGCTTAATTGGCATCATCAGTCCTAACGTAAACTGCATCGTAATATCTTCTTCTAACTTTTTCTTTATGGGGTCGTCTTGCACGGGGTCTCCTGTTAAAGTTATTGTCCTGTTACCCAATAATTTTAACCTAGTCAAATATTCACGACACGTCTCTCCTGACCTTTGTCGACATTCGATAAAATTTTTCATTGCTGCTCCCTTGACATACTGTCTCTTGAATTGATCCTTTAATCCCTTTTTTAGTGTTACCCAACTTTTTGTATCTCTTAATACTGGTTCTGAATCTATGAACTGCTTGGCCTTATCTCTTAATTTTAAAAGCGTAATAGCTATTAATTGTGTGTCTGTCCAATTTGCAAGTGTACCTGTACCTTCCACTATCGTCAAAAAATCGTCGACTGGCGTTGTTCCATTATATACTGGCAATGAATCCAGTCCTATTACAATATTTCCATAGCTTGCTGGCATTCCAGGGCTTGATGTCGTAGCGGTTCCCGTGGTTGTAGCTGTCGTTGTAGTAGTAGTCATGGCGATGAAATTTTTGCACACTAACACGTTATGGGGTGGTATCCACAAGTAAAATCTTCTTTTTGTTCCAGAAACAAAAACCCCACACACCTTACACCAGTTGTAGCGCCCACCCCCTGACACCGGTTGTAGTACCCACCCTCAGCTTAGCGCCCAACTCCTGCTGTAGCGCTCCGTCTGATATCGGTTACAGCGGCTGGAGCCGGATATACAACCCACCTCGTGTTATCTCTATTCTGGAAATCCGAGCGGTCTAAATTTCAACACAAGAGGGTTGGCTACAAAATATACTTTTTGCCGGGTTCGGAAGATTCCCGTGTTAGTGGCGGACTACTATACTACCTAACTATCACTTCCCTGATAGACGCGCGACCCTGTATATACTTTCCTCAAGGGCTCGCTTAAAGCTGTCAAGTTTCAGCTATCCCTATTAGTCGTATCAATAAACAACACAATTTTCAGGTATAACGTACACAATTTTATTTTAATTTTGTTAGTAAACTCATTTCTTTAGTTATTACAGTTACACAGTTATCATCTTAAATCTGGTTTATAAATCTTTTACAGACTTTTACACACTATTATTAGTATTAAGGAGTCACCAACAACTTAATGGGCCATATGTAACACTTACTTCCGCTTTAAACAAAATACTTTTAATACAATATTAATTTCGACCGATCTCGAACATTAATTATTTATTTCAAGAGATTTTTGGGCATTAATTCACCTTAATGCCATTTTCCACTTATTTCACTTTAATCACATTAAAATCACTACACTTTACTTCGGCCTACAACTTCGCGGATTACTTAGAGATTCGACGGTAACACTTTGGTGACTAGCTTGGAGAAATTCCGCTTCCGCTTAAATAGCCGAAAATTCCACTCTATTTCCCTTCCAAAACCTCTCCGTGACAATTTCATTACCATATTTGGACATGCATCATAGTCATATAAGGTCCAAAGTCGCGTATTCCGGGGAAATCTAGGACACGCAGGTGTTCTATTACGCAATATTTCTACGATCGCCACCGCGTTCTCCTTATAAGGTCATGAATGTCTCGCGGTGATTGAACCTTTGGTGTTTTTTACTCGACTTCTTTTGTTTTAGGTCACACGTGTGTTGGGTCAGTGTCCTATTGTTGTAAGTGGGGGTGATGAACGCGGCATCTTCCCGGGGCTTTATTCATTAGTTTGTCGCGTCCCGAAGTGCATTGGTGTTGGTAAAAAAAAATAAAAATGTTTTGTTTTCTCCGAAGTTCCCTTTATGAAGAATTAATAAATCGGATTAATTCCACGTAAGTTTTTCTATAAATGATTTTGTTTCGCGTTTCCCCTGGAATTTAATTTTAATACTTAGTTTTTATTTTAAGTAATTAATTCAACCCTCAATTAACTTTTATTCATTTAGACTAGTGTTTTACTCGGATTCTTTAAAATTTTATTTTAATAAAAATCATTCTTATGTCGTCCTTTTCCGTACCGTATTTTGAGGTCATTACATGTCTTTTAGAATATTTGTGTACTAAAAAAAACTACGTTCTACAGCTATACTGGCTATTGGTGCTTTGTTAAATTTCGTTATCTTTGCTGGATCTATTTCAAAATCGGAATCTTGCCCACCACTCAATATAGTAGATATTTTTTGCAATGTTTGAAACCCTTTATCCTTGGAGATAGTCTGTACCAATTTCTCTTTCATTGTTTGACCAATAGATCCTGGAGCTTCAAAATTTTTAATAACTAAGGGTAGCTGTTGTTTTTCTAAAAATTGAATACGCTGACTATAAATTTAAAATAACTTCTAATGTACGCCAATTTGTGTGCAAGTTCGGGAATTTCTAAAACTTCCTGAGATTCATGAACTTGTTTCCTGTACCTACAAATTAAATTATCGAGCTTCTAAATTCTCTTAATTTATCGACATAGTACATGGCAGCATTTTGTCAAGTACTTAAAATAGGTTCTGGGCTTATATGGACCCTTTATAAATATTTCCTTGTCATATTTTGAATTTATTAACCAACTGATAGTACAATCTTATATAACTCAATAGCAGAACCGAGTATGCGGATTTTTCGGAGAATCACGCTACGCTTGCATAGTTGCCGGATATGATATGGTCTTTGTGTTTTGTTTTATTTTTAAATATTATATATAGGGTGCCCAAAGTAACGAGGGCTTTTATGGGGATCGCGTTAATGGTAACGCATACAACTTCGAATAAATGAGCAAAAAGTTTCGCAATCAAAGCACTAACAGTATGCCATACAAATAGTTTTGGTAAGATGTTTATATTTTGACTTATTTAAAAACAACTGAAGTTTTTTATTTTATTTTATTTTTTTCCGACTTTAATATTAACGTTAGAGGAAAACTGAAAAAATTTTCTCACAGCAACTTTTAATGAACTCTAAGATTAGGCAACAATTTTTCTTACACGACGTATTGCTTTCAAGGAATCATCATCAACTTCAATTTTTCTAATACGACCTTGATTATATACTGTCAAATTTTAAGAGCAATTTTTATTCTAAATTCAATGATGTACTACACATCGTTCAATTACGTTTTTAGCATTTTTAAACATCTTTATGTAATTTTCAGTATATGGGCTTGTATTTTCCATCAATTTGAAGGAGTAGTTCAATGCAGTATATACTAAAATGAATGTTTTTAAATTTTTTTATAATAATGCACTACATAATAATCATAACACAAGATACATAATTTAAAGACAAAAACAAAACATAAAAACATAAACAACAAATGGATACATCGGCAAAACATAGGGGGCCAGGGGAACAGAAGAAGACCTTAGAGTATAATGCTAAAATTAACAAGTCGTCTAAGGCTTAGACATCTGGTTAATTTTAGCATTTCAAAGAATAACGCCACAAATACTATAATGCTGATAAATGTGTTAAATTGTAGATTTGTTTGGAGAAAGACGGAAATCAGTTCGAACACCTTCTGGAAAATTAATTTCTGAAAATTTAATGTTATTTTTAATCCCAAAATGGTTTTTGCACCTATTTGCTGTTTATTTTTTCATACTTACTGTTTTGTTATTGTTAATAAATTAACTTGTGTTATGGTTATTATGTAGTGGATTGTGTTAAAATAATTTTAAAACTCTTCATTTTAGTATATCCTACTGCATTGCAACGGTTTTGCGAGATTTATGGAAAATACAAGTTTGTATCCAGAAAATTTCATAAAGATGATTAAAATAGCTAAACACGTAATTAGAGTCAAAAATTTTTTACAGGAAACTTCAGTAAATCGGGATTTAAAAAGAAATAATCTCAAAAACACCTGTTAATTTTGTAATTGGTTTCTTATAGTATCTAATTAGAGCAATTATATATGTAAGCGCAAAAGATCATCGTCACAAAGATCTTGGTCTATTTTTGTATAGCAACAATTTTTTAATAATTTAATGCCGATCACATGACTAATTTTACTCTTCTGAATTATATAACGCCAATATTTGGAACTGAATTATTTTAATCAGTCACTATAATCATTTTCCTATTATTTATAACAGCCCTGTCGTATATTGGCTTAAAGTTTTGGATTGTTCCTTATAGAATTTGAAAATACTAAGAAAATCACTCATATATTTAATCTATCTAAGGTACACATCAAAATATATTTTTACTTAATGATATCTATGTTGCCAATATCCTAAAATAGTAAAACTAAATCTATGGCCGCTGTGGCTATCAGCAACACAAATATATTAAATGTTACCTCTCTTATTTAATGTGACCGGTGTTACAATAATTAAATAGTTCCATGGCTACTTGAAGTAAAACTTTACAAACTTCATAAATCAAACTATTGGAACTTAAAATGCTTAAATGCGCAAATAATTAACAATTTGAACATTGAACAAAAACTAAAAGTTCAAGGAGCCTAATCGTTTATGTTTTGCAACACAAATAATAGTAATATCACACACAAATTTCAAATTCGTCACAAGCACAGGCAAGTAAATAGGTCAAACGTCATTGACCTTTTGAATGATTATCTTTCAAACTCTTTAAGAAAGAATGCAATTTTATTTACGACACATGCTCTCTTATCTTTACTTATTTAGAAACAAATAGTTTCATAATTTCTATGAAAAAAATACATACAGAAACTAAGTTTTAGGAAAAAACTCTTCCCAATTTACTCCGAGATGTTGTTCTGGTTTATTCGGCTATCATATGCATTGAAATGTAATATTTCAATTTCAACTCTTGAAATGAAAATTGAAAATTAAATTTTTCAACACGCGCATGATATAAGACACTTTTTATTGAAGTTAGCCGTGCTGTTTTTTTTCATTTTTGTATGTAGTCGTACGAAAAGATAATTACTGAATAAACAGACAAAAACTCTATTGGCAATCAAGAGATTGCACATTTGATTTCTTTCCTAGGTTAGAGCATTTTATTTTTAGGAAAAAAATTTATGTTAAGTATAAACCTATTTATATTCGATGGACCAATTAAATCAAAATGGGCATATAACGCATTATGGATCAATCTATATCTAAGTCTATTTCTAACAATAATTGAACTTGGTTATATAGTATACATGGAAAAGGATATTGTGTTCGTATTAAAATACATGTTTGTAACAGCTTCCCGAAATTATGTAAGTTAAATTATGTTATTATGTTAATTATTATCCTATGTGTTCTTTGGTTTTGAAAATCAAATCGGCGATGAAATTCCTCTTATAAAGTTAAACACTACTTTAATGGTCAAGGAAGGCTTTATAAGGAAACCCATGGAATTGAGTTCGTTATTCAACGGGATGGTTACTTTAAGTAACCTTGTTCTTAATCATCTTTTCAAAAGCAAAATGCATACTTCATTTGTAGAAGTGGAAATAATTACTAAGTTTTTTTGAAAAATTAAATTTATGCGACTTCAAAATGTTTTTGCTAGAAAAAATATATATATTTATTTAAATTAGGGCTACGCCGTACAGTGCTGCCGCTTCTATCAGAAAGTATTAGCAACTTTGATAATTTAAATGAACCTGTGTATTAATTTTTTAGAATCCCTATTAATTTCTTAATAACTTTTCTTAAAAAATCTGTTATCGTTCTCCAGATAATAGTTAATTTAACTTTTTTTTTGGAAAATATGTCTTGCAGATTCCAAAGTATAGTACAGGGTGTTTCAAAATACAAATATTTTAATTGATTGGAAAAATGATAAAAAGTATGTTTTTTTAATGAAACACCCTGCATTTTATATATGGTCCTAAAAGCTCTTTTTATGTAATATTACTCTATCTCCAACGGTTTTTGACTGATAAGTATTTATTTACCAAAATTAATAATTACAGAATTAGATAGTTTCTGCTTATTTTTTTTACGAACTTTTACTAATTTAAATAAAAAGTGAAAAAAAAATGTATGTATATCGCTTTGTATGCGACAAGATTACCTAGGACCTTGATTTGTGATTGTTATCTGTAATAATTAATTTTGCTAAATAAATGCTCATAAGTCAAGAACTGTTCGACATAGATATAGCAATACTCAATATAGCTTTTAGGACCACGGATAAAATATATGTTATTTCATTTAAAAATACATAATTTTTATAATTCTTCCAATCATCACAATATTTTTATTTTGAAACACCCTGTATAATTATAACCGATGTTTGGAAATAGATTAAAGGGTCTCTGGATATAACCTGACTAAACAAAATTTCAGTGCGCTAATTTGACTTCAAAAATATCAACCATTTTTAAGGGTATGTTATGGCTTAAATGTGGTTACATATTTCGCCCATCTGGGCATCATGAGACCTAGAAAAATTTTATTTAAAAAATTTCTTTGGAACAGAAAAAAGATGACCAGGTTGGTAGTACTAGATTTAGTACCTGTTCGCTATGGATGGATTACTTTTTTCTCCCAACTTTTGTGGGGAAACACGAGATCGATTACCTTTTTTTTTGCTCATCAGCTTTCGCATGAGTTAACTATTGCCTTACGTATTGTTAGCAGTTAGACCAAAGTTCAACTTTATCAAATCTAGTACTCTTTAGTATTTTTTTTAAGAACGATCTAGTAACATAAACACTTTCTGACAACACTGGTGCGAAAAGTATGCGCCTATAAAGTTGGTTCAAGCTTTCGAGAATCATTTCCCCTAACCACCTAAGAAAGTACTTACAATAAAGATTTAGAAAGTATGCCGAATAGCTATTCTCAGCGCTATGGGCCCCACAGAGCGTTTAAGCGTTATAAGTAAAACTTGTCATATTATGTCATGTCAAATAGATATTAAAATATATGCGTCTATGGAATAGTCAACCCCATATCAATACATGCAGGGTGCGGGGTGTCCCAGACTAAAATGCATTCTACAAGGATCTCGTTAACCATATGATATTCAAATTTAAAAAATACGGAATATTTCTGAAAATATTTGCGCAAAACCGTATTTTTACGATTTTGATCTTTTTGTTTTCTGATTCTATTTGAAGAGATATGTGAAAATAAATTTTATATTCTCATTGTCACTTTTTCTCCTCTTAATAATTTAATAAAATTTTCAATAATGAGGATATACTGAAAATGATTCAAAATATCAAAGCAGGCATATAATTTTAAAATTTTATATTCTTACTCAGTTTCTCTTCCTGAATCTCTTTTTTAACAACATTTTTAGTATTTCCTAGATAAAAGCACGTTACTAGTACTATTACACCATTGGACTTTCGGAATCGGTAAGACATACGAAGTCGGTTAAAGTGGAGAAAATTTGTGTTATTATAGGCCCAATAATAGGTTTGTTCTAACACCCTATTTTTGTATCGTTCTAGAACCGTCACGAAACTGTTGGGATCGATTTTATGCGCAGGCGTTAATTTTGCACCGTTTATTGTCGATGCATAAGGGACGCAAGGTTGGTACGTTTTTGTGACCATTCTCGCAGCTGATTATCATAACATTCATAAAACATAACCCTACTTTTGTTGCTCGAGTTTTTCTTTTGTCGTTCCGTTTTGTTGTATTCAATAATAATTATGAAAGAGATAACGTGTTTAATGGTACGAATATCTTATGGGAACCGTATTATACAAATTTAATAAGAATAAATTAAATAATCAAAATATTAAAGAGCTGTTATGCAACTAGTCCTACAAAACAAGGCTAAAAGAAATGCATGATTGCTGGGAATACAAAAACAAATGTTAAAATTCGTACGGCGCAAGTCAATACAAACGGTTCCTGCTCTTGGCCATGTATCGTTTTCACCGTTCAGAAACTGGTTTGCGAACGATCACAAATTTGGTTGGAACACCAACGGGATCGCCAGATGTGTCGGTTGGAACGGCCTTCAACTATTACGGATGTCCGTAACCGTACCCTGTACGATTTTTAGGCTGGTTGGAACGAACCTAATATGCCGCAAAAAAAAACAAAAAAGATGCAGGGGCTTTCAAGATACTAGGAAAAATATAAAATTTTGCATTTCGGGTTTTATTTTTTCCTGAATTTGTTCCAAGAGATGTCCAGAAATAAATTTTACTTTCTTATTACTACTTTTTATTCTCAGATCATTTATGCCCCATCTCGTCTTTGGGTCGCCATCATCAACTTAATTTTTTTAAATACGGGCATGGATCTCTTTACTTGAATTATGAAAAAGGTCGAAAATCTACGTTCAGTGGTATACAACACTTACTGGTCTTCCCATGTTTTGTTCCTTAAATTGACCATCTTCATTAAAATATGTTCCTGTAATTTACTTTTTTTTATACTCTGTGTAATTCGAAAATGTAAAACTCAATGTCTCTTTTAAAAGTCGTAGAAAGTGCTGTCTGTCTTTAAGAGTCGAATTTTATTTTAAATGCAAATTTTATACAACTATTAGTTTGAAATAGAAAAAATCAGTAGTTATACGTAATAGCAGTAACAATTAAAGACAGAAATACAAGAATCATTTAAAAACCATCAGTGTCTTCGAAACAATAGTGGAACGTACTAGGGTTATTTTAATGAAGATGGCCAATTTAAGGAACAAAACGTCGGAAAATGTGTGTGTGTGTGTGTGTGTGTGTATGTGTGTATACCACTAAACATATATTACCATCGTCTTTCATAATTTAAACAAAAAAATTCAGACCTGTATTTAAATTAAATTGATAATGGTGACTTAAAGACAAACGTCGCATGAAAGGTCTGATAATGCCATATTGTGGAGAATTAAATGTAGCAATGAGAGAGTAAAATTTATTTTTGGACAACAAAGTCAGGAAAAACTAAAACCGAAACGCAAAATTTTATACCCACTGCATTTATTTTAGATTTTTTGCGGCATATTATTGGGACCATAATTAAGCAACTTTGCCCCAATTTAACCGTTTCTTCTTCTTTCAATCCTACCGTTTCCGAAATCCCAATGGTGAAGGCCGAATTTTGTAACACCTTATACAGGCTGTCCGCTAATTAATGGTAAATGGAAAAACTGCAGACTCCTTACTTAAAAATATTAGGATTTTATTATACTTACCTATATCCGAAAGTTGTCTGAACTGAAATTCAATGTGTTAAAGTTAAAACTTCATTTCTGTTTTTTCTAATGGCTTTGAGAGAAACAAACGTTTTTTTTACAAAATTTGGCAATTATGGATTTTTTTTAGGACGAGAAATAGATTTTTTGTGAAATTTTAATGCACAACATAGGGGGCGCTGCCTGCGGCATTTCTCGCACTTTTATTAGGTCATAACTTTTTGTGCCTCAGTGTATTTAAGTTTTTAATGAAAATATATGCCTAGAGACGATATTCGGAATTTTATCCAAATCGAAGACAACCTGATTTTCAGATCTTCAAAAATATTCACGACCGATTAGGCGAAACACGTACCTTTCATCCTAAACGGGATTCCAAATTTCTTCTTCTTATTCCGGAGTTAAAGTCTTCGGGCGCCCTTGGGAATTCCGTTTAGGATGAAAGGTACCTGTTACGCCTATTCGGTCGTAAATATCTCTGGGCACCTCATCCATACAACATATCCCGCATTCTGCGTTTGGCATTGTTACTTAACTTACGATAAACTAAAAAATTAAACATTTTTTCACACAGCTATTATACAGTTATCAAGAAACAAATAACATCATAGAGGTCTCATAACAATTGCAGCATCTCTAAATTTCATTTGGTTTCTCATAGGTTACTTTAAGAAAAAAATTTTATTTGCAAATTAATAATGGACAGGGTGCACTAAACAATTTAAATACAAATATCTCCGAAACGGTAACTCTGGGCGACCTGAACTTAGGACACCTGTTTTACGTAATAAATATGAGAAAAGTATTATTTTCCTTAAAAACTTAAATACACGGAGGCACAAAAAAGTTATGAACTAATAAATATGCGACATTGTACATTAAATTTTCACAAAAAAACAATTTCTCTTCCTAAGAAAACCATAATTGCCAAATTTTGTAAAAAAAAGTTGGTTTTTCTCAAAGATATTAGAGAAAAACAAAAATGAAATTTTAACTTTAACTCCCTGCATCTCAGTTAACGTAAACTTTCGCATATAGGTAGGTAAGTATAATTAAATCCTAATATTTTTACGTAAATAGTCTGTGGTTTTTCCATGTATCCATGATTTCCATGTATCAGAATAGGTAGAAATATCCATTCATAAAGCGGGATTTGTTTTTTAACATTGTTCGAATCACATTTGCGATTCAAATTCCCCACCAATGAGTGGAATTATCAAGAGTTAAAGCGCGGAGATTCAGAGGGAATTGTGCTTGTGATCGCGCGATTGTTTGGTTCTGGCAATTTAGGCGGCTGGATAAGATTCTTATATTATGACCGTATAGTGTGTCCTCATTGTCAAATATAAATAGCTCTACCCTTCTTTGGTTGATCATTTAAAAAAATAACGATTTTTGGCAGGGCGCTTCATGCAATTTCATAATGATGAAACAACGAACGATTCTTCAAAAAATGAATAAGGATTATATACAGTCATTCGTTGACTTGCTTCAAGCCGAAAAACTACATCCTAAAATTGTTATAACTGTGTCAATCCCAGTTTTCATAAAATACGTTTTCATACTATTGATTTATATAGATTTGGCATTGGAGTTTCCAAGTTCAATTTTATATAAGGCAGCGTTAGAATGCAATGTGGCAGTGGCATATTTTTCATGCATAGTACAACATTTATTATCCATTTATTTTCTATATTTTTATTTTGATATTATGAACGTTCTGGTGGTACCAACATTGGTAGCAAACGATCTTTACACTCTGAATGAACAGATAGTTAAAATGAAAAAAATATATTTACAAGGAAGGATAAAGGAATCCTCATGGGCTATAAATGAACAGGCAAAGCTAAATTTGAGATTTATTGTGTCAAATGAAAGAACAATTAAATTGTAAGTATTTTCTATAAAAAGTTTATCTTAACCATGAAACAAACGCCTTAAATTTTTTTATTATTTTATTTTTCAACATATCCCTTTTAGTCCAACCCCACTGGCGCCACCTTATATTCCAATAAAAAATAAATTTCTTTTCGCCGTTAAAATTTGCGTCAAAATTGTCTTTCAATTGATTTGACGTACCCAAATCCAAATTGTCGATAGGTATATGCCAAAACGGCTGATACTAAAAAGTAATATTATTACTTACTGGGTGATAAGGTGCCGATCACATTCGATTTCAAAAGAGGTTTACCACTCGAGTTGTGCACTATACTTTTTCTACGACTGCATATTTATTTTTAAGTTAAATTATCGAAATGGCCATAAAACATTTTCTGAGTATGTACTCACATACTTACTTACGAGTAGAAAAATATAGTTATTTTTTATGCTTAGAGGGAGTGTAATATATTGTTGTCATTTAACGCAGAAAAGTGCCATGTGAAAAGTGATATGTCAGTTGTTAATATATATTTTTTTAAAAGTGTCCCAAAAGTGCCTCTTTTCATGCATGTTCACTTCACCGAAAATGGCGTTTTCCAAGGGAGCGGGCGGGAAAGTATCGAAGCGGGCGGTAAAAATCTTTCCCATCTTTCACCATGTGCTCATAAATAAATAAAACCAGAATTGTCGGTGCGGGATTTGAACCCGCGCCCCTCAGATCGCTAGGCAGACACTCTACCCACCGAGCCATACTACAAACGATAATAAATAGCGGATTAAATATAAATTAAATTGGCAGTTAATTTTTCAAAGATGTTTTAGAAAAATGTCTGAAAAATGTCTTTATTTATATGGCCTCAAAGACTCGGGCACTTGTAAAAAAATAAATAAAACCAGAGATGCCGAGTGCGGGATTTGAACCCGCGACTCTCAGACCACAAGGCGTACGCTATACCACTAGGCCACCGAGCCTATTTATCAAAAATCATAAATAGATATTTACATTCTCTATGCGCGAGTGTTTTCATGTCATGTAGACAGGAGAACTGTCTGAAGAATTTCTTTATTTATTTGGCATCAAAGCTTCGGAGCACTTGTAAAAAAAAATACGGTACATATCTCGGGCCGTCGGAGGCTTTTCGGCCCCTGATACGTAATGTACTATTTTCCTGATTCTACAGAGTAGGATAAAAAAGCAGGATGGAAAAGAAATTTATTGATCTTTAACGTACACGTCTAACCAATCAAGTGTCACATAACAGCGGACAGTCAATCTGATCGGAGATTGCGGAAATTGTCGTGGTTGGTAATAACCAAGAAGTGTTTTTAAAGCATATTTTAACAAAGATATTTCCGTTTTCTCTTACTACTTATAGTTTCGTTCGATAGAGATAAATTTACGAAAAATATGATTGGATGAACTCAAAACATATAAAAATGGAGATTCCTGTATTTTGTTCTACACCGCTCATATGCATGGTGTTCTGAGTTCTCACTTAAGGCCCATCGTTAATAGCAATCAATCTATTGTTTAGTAAATTTTTACTTAAGTACCTCCCTGAAAATAATATCATGTCATAATGATGTGTTATACAGGGAGTGAAAATGTTTTATTAAATTTTAATTTCTATTTTTTTGCAGAATGCTTTTTGACAATCGAATTATTCTAAAGAATATATTAATGTTTTTTATTATGTCCAGTGCAGCTTTCGCCGTATTCGCTCTGTGCTCTTATTTCTTTGTAAGTATATACATTTTAGACATTTATCTAACTATTATTAGGTTCTTGGATCGATTCCCAGTGGAGCCATACAATTCTTTCTAGATTACATTTTTTTTCTTTACGCTGTTAATATTTTTAAATTGTTAACAATTTATTATAGAAATGAAAATGATGGCGCATCCATAGTCCCAAGACATACTACCTATAATTTGAAAAAATGGTCAAGAAAATAAAAATATTACTAATTTTAGTATTATAGTACCGAGCGATATCGTTATTTTTTGATATCAGTGAAATTTAAGGGTGTCGTGATCACGGTTTATAAAAAGGAAACTGAAATCTGTAAAAAATATTACACAACATTGATAACAAACAAAAATAAAACGTTATTTCTACCTAGATTAAAGTAGAATTATACCTTTTAAAAAAACTATGATGAACTAAGCACTGTGTACAACAAAATATTTGTTGATGCAAATACACATGGTCTCTTAATTATTCTGTGCGCATTATATATTATCATTTAAGTAGGATCGATATTCATTTGAGTTTTCTTATTATTTAGCCTGTATCTTTAAAGAATCTCGTTCGTCTTTCGTATATTACTACTCATTTTAATTTCACGGTTTCAAGTTTAAAATTCAGAAGTCAAGTACCAAATAACGACCTGACAACTTCACGGTATCGAATTTTAAATAATTGTTCTATGTGAGATATGATTTAAAAAAATCAACCAAAAAGCAATAAGGGACGAAGTCCCATATGACCTATGTTATTCTAACCGTGATATGAGAAAATGGCCTTTATTAATTTAACACAATTGGTGTTGGTACAACACAATAAGGCCGATTATGGCAAATGTAATAAATGTATATTACAACACATCAACCCCATGGGAATAAATTTTAAAGAAGAAGATAGGTTTAATGATTAGTAAAAGTGAAAAAAAGTGATTTGTTTAAACTGTGATCACATCAGGCTTTTATTGCTGCTAAGGAACTGTGACCACCTGTGATTTGTTGATATCAGTCATTAAATCACAGTTCGTGAAATATCGCTCACCACTAGTGGTACCTATTTTTCAAAATTATCTGAAGAAATTTCTTACACGAGAACTACCGATTTCTAATCTTATACTGAGATTCTGCACCGATTTTACGTCAATTTCTGAACTTTGTACTTATACTATGTTACGTTATTTTCGAATTTTTAAAGTAAAATAAATGAATTAAATGAAAAGATAATTTAGTAGCACTCTATATTATACACTTTATTTGTTGAAATGATTTGTATTTTTAATTTGGCACAATCCTAACCCAGATACATCTCTAATTAGTTTAGTTTTCTGTAAGATACACATGTCAAATTTAAATTTTACGAAATTTATATACATCTATATTATATGCACTATCCCGTACCGTTAGACATATCAAGACGTAAACTGCTCTGCCTTAAACTTTAGAATCTATTTTCTATCAGTTAAAAAATTATTAAAATTGGTCCATTATTAACGAAATAAGAGATACTTAATTGACGTAGGGTATTTATGTCTGCGGTGGGTGTTTCGGATATTAATAGCATATTCCATATTTCACGACATATCGCTTTAGTGAAGATTTAACAAGTTAAAACTCCAAAGACTAGGCGATAATAAGTTTAAACTGTCACATTGGAAGGAAACCCCCACACACCTAGATTTTAATTACGAACGACGCACCGTCGCGACTAAAACCAAGCAACGGCGGCTGTCCATCGTGACTAGTGTTGGGAAAAACCGATGATTTTAATAATCGTGTATAATGCATAATATATTGATAAAACACCAGGGGTTGTTTTTGTCACCGCTGGCTAGCCAGTCAAAACTCTCGAACTCGAATATAGGTACGAGCAATTTTTTTTAACCTTGAGCGGTCACACTACCAAGCGGCATATTTTGGTCGACGTCAAGCGAAGCTCGGGTATCTAGTAAAAGGTAATTAGTAACAAGTGACGATTTTCCCTTGAATTTATCACGAGCAGTTTTTTAATAATCGAGCGATGCCGGTTATTTCAATAATCGAGTACTCAATCTGTTTTTCGCTCGAGTGATCACAACACTAATCGTGACAGTCCTCGCCCATATACTTCGGTTTTAGTACGACGGCCTGTCACGGTCACCGATGAACCGATGAAAAATCACGACGCCTAAGCGGGAGAGGGACTAAAAACAAATGTATACTTGACAGCTATACCAACTAGTTTCCCCATTTTTTCGTTGTTGCAAGATTTGTAGCGGTGCAAATATTGTTACAGAATCGACTTGTCATTTCTATTCTCTTACGGCACAATAAAGTCATTGTACTCTTACGATAAATAAAAACATATCATAGACAAATCGGACATTTCGTCACATTTTTCTGTCGGTTAAGGTTATAGCTGTATAAATTTCATCACTGAATCACACCATTATTGATTTTAAGGATGGCATCTCAGGATTTAGCGCGGCAGTACTAGTATCATTTGCTTTCTACTTATCAACAGCTGGTGCCATTATAGGTCAAGACTGTGAAGATCAGGTACGTAGACTGTATTCCCGATACACTGACAACGTAGATTAAAGTTCCACATAAAATTTATTTTTTCTCAATGCGTTCAATGTGAATAAAATGCTTAAACACGTATAGTGATTTAGGTATTTCTTAATTTTTTTTAAAATGATATATTTAGGCTATTGACCTCTAAGCTCCACACATTTTTACCTCGACTTTTTGAATGGTAGCCTATCTCTTATGGGAAGAGCTTGTTAAAAACTGAGCCCACCTTACTAATAAAATATAATTTAGAATAATTTTTATTTTGTAGTAACATTGCATAAATTCCTAACTAAGTAAACTAATATATCGTACACCAAAAGTTAAGCATTGTATTCACAATACGCATACATAAATATATATTAGGTAGAACAAAGGCTCGAAAAAGGCTCGTTTTTTGATGCAACCGATATCTTACATTTTGACCTTTACTAACCGAATAGATATTTATTTTCAAATTATTTAGATCCCCTATTTTTTATTTTTTTTACAATCTGAACGGTTATAAATTACATTTGAATTGATACATTTTCGTTACTACGAACCAAAAATATTAATCTTAATATTATGATTATTTCTAGTGGGAGAAATGTTACCGTAATGTATGCGATCTTCCTTGGTACGAATGGAATATACAAGAACGAAAGCAATATCTAAAAATTCTACTTTTTCTTGACGAAAATATTAAAGTGATATTTTTTCAAAATATCGCCTTAAATTATCGTTGGTGGTTGGGAGTAAGTATTTTTGATGAATTTTTCTTTCCAATTTAGTTTTATTGCTTTATGTCCAAAATTTTACGTTCTTGCAATTTTATAATTAAGACTTGTAGTTATGTTGCATTAATTTCTAGAATGCATTAATAAACGGTGTATCGTATATTAATATGTAGCCAAGAAAAGAAGAATTGGTGAATCGTAATCTGCAAAATTGAAACACCTATGCAAAATCTCAGAAAGAAAAATAACATGCCTATATCAAAATAGATTATTTTCACTGCAATCGTAATATAGTACTGGGATATAGGAAAAAATATAGAAAATATTATAATTAAATTATATACAAGATACACAAGATTCCGCCACTTAAATATTTTGTTCAAATTTCATGTTTTAAATCCGATTTTTATGATTTTTTTTATCCGTTTATTTGAATATACATTTATTGGGATTATTCTGTCTAAATTAAATGTTGTTTTTGTCACAATTTCAAGATACTTTGTGGAACATAAAAAAAAATATCACATTACCTCATTTCTTGTAAAAGCTACACAATTTCAAATAAACACTGATAACGGATATGTCGACCTGGATGTCGTCAGAAAATAATCGGAGGTGGAAAGTATATAAGGTTTTCAAGAATCAGTTGACGATGACAGTAATAAAATTATCTGTTCCTCAATAAAGAATAACTATCATTATTAATTTAATGTCGCGAAGATTGCGAGCCGTCATTGTTGCGAACGGTGGACATACACATACTAAAATTTTTATTTCTGTTGTTAATTACTTCTATTGGTTTCAATATAAAAATCTCTAAAACAGCCTTTTGGTTTATTAATTGTGTAGTAATGTGTAGCTTTTAGAAGAAATGATCAAAAATGATAAAGATAGAGGAAAAGATTAGGGACACATCTAGGATTATAACAACAATATTATGAACAAAATTATCCATCTAATACAGGGTGTCGGGTTTGTTCGGGTTTGTTCGGGTTTCTATAAGATGCTGTTTACCAATGATTCTGTTTTTATAAATGTTCTTAATCAATTTAAATGGCATGACACATTATTTTATTATAGTATTTAAAGAGCACAACAATGACTACTTTTTCGCGTAAACGGTAAATCGTTATCTTTATTCCTTCTCGAGTTAATTACAAATAACTCAAGATAGAAGACAAATGTATGACATAAAGTTTACACATAAAATCGTCAATAACATGATCGATTCAATGGCAATTACTCACTTAATAGGTATAAACATGCCATCCAACAATACAAGAAATAGCAATTTTTTCCGTATCAAATCAAGCACCACTAATTATTATTTAAACGCGCCTTTACAGCGCTGCCTAAAATCTTACAATTCAATTTCAAATTTGAAAGATCTGGATGTTTGTTTCTTTTCCCTGACTAGCCTTGGTAGTGCGCTAAGACTTTTGTACATAAACCACTTTAGTCTAACAGTATGCATGCGCTTGTTTTGTTTATAATTCAAAAAAATAAATAATATATAGCATACTTTGTTAAAACCTTACTTAAGCAAACATTATACCTATGTTAAAGTTTGTTAGTGAATACTGTATCTGGGTTAGTCCCGTTTTGTATTCCTTAATGGTAAATAAATAAATAAATAAACAAATAATAAATTTTATTCAAACAAATTAATGTAGATACCTATTTATCATGACATCCATATGGAAACAAAATTTTACTAACCCTATTAGATGCTCGGCAACTCTGATAGTAAGATATTGTGAGAAAGATTTAATATTTGTATATTATAAACTTCGTTTGTTAGTATTTAAAACATAAAGTTAGTTTTATTGCCTTTAAGATTTTTAATTTAATTTGTTTTTGTCATTTAGTTGTTATAATAAGCTTTAGATACTTTTTGACGTTGCCTTTATATCAACTTATTTCTATTTTGGACAAAGTGTGAGAATAGAACAACACAAATGCAACAAAAGGCTAAACATCTGAATAATATGCATTTTGTTCTTATTAGATATTGTTATCAAGTAGATAAAAAAATGTATGGTAAAACAAAATCTTTACATTATATTCGTTTAATAGTAAAAAATAAGACGATTGAAATGGGTGAAAAATATATAAATTGAAAATCTCAATGACAATCAAACTAACTTCATTTTTTAAATAATAAACGAATTCTTAAATACAAAAATGTCATATTAATTTACAATAAAAGTTCCCTTGTATCTTGTAGGGATTGGTAAAATTTTGTTTTCATGGATATCATGATAATCTATCATTATTTTTTTTGAATAACATTGGTAAATGTAAATAACTCGAGAAGGAATAAAGATATCGAATTACGGTTTAGGTTAAACTATAGCTATTTTTGTGCTCTTTAAGCACAATAACAAAATAGTCTGTCGTGCCATTTAAATTTATTAAGAAAATTTAAAAAAATTAAAAGTAAACATTAGAAGAAGCAGTGTGAATTAACGATCAAGACTAGATTTGCATTTTTGATAAGTGTAAAATAAACGGAATGGAAGATAAACAAATTATAAAAATATTATTCTATATATCCATTTTTTTTTTAACATATTTATTATTTTAAAAACAAGAAAACAAGACTATTCTCTTCAGTGATTGAATCTTGAAAGTTATGAGGAGTTTACTTCACAGATGACAACTTTCAAACTGGAATTTAATTTCTTGAGAAAAGTGAATATTTTGGTAGAATTTTGGGTATAAAGAACGAGTTTAGGCGATGATTATTGTATACATAAATAGATTTACGGTAGGTAGTGACTTCCGTTCCATTTTCAATGAAAATAGATATTGGCCAAAAATAGATATAAAACAAAAATCGTAAGTGATCAAATTTGATCATAAAATTAGAGTTCAAATAACTTTTACAAATAATTTTTACAAAAATTCGATCAATAGATGCCATTTGTCGACATTTTGTGGAGAAAATATCAAATTTGACAGTTAACAAAAGGCTCATGGTTCCATATAGTAATGCTTGCTCTTTATGAAGCAAAAACTTATGACGAAGTAAAATTTTACCTAAACCGAACAATACATTGTTCCCCATATGGTTCCAACTTTAATGCTGAAACTGTGTAAGCATAATTTTTTTCAAAAATATGCAGTAACAATATGAATTTCGGTTCGGAATAATAAAAACAAATTATTTTATAAAAAAGTACCTCTTCATATAAAAAAACGGTCAAAAGTAATGTTTAATGTTACAAAAAACACACTTAAAAATGTACAATTTACAAAGTAGGTATTTAACAAATTTTAATTAGAAAAAGAAACTACAGTTTTTTCTAAATTATCGATTAGAAAAGACTGTGTTCTGCCAGATAAAATTTGTATATAGTGAGAACGTCAACTGACGTGATAGGAACAGAAACATCTATCGACCCAAACCTGTTCCACATAAAAACTTGTTTCGAAAGGAACATATCCTGTTCCAAAGCTGCATCCCTATCGTGTGCTCTCGAAGTAACCAAGTCACAGCCGCAGCAGGTGTTGTTGTCAACATTTTGAAGGTTATATTTTGTGGTTATTTTTATTTGATTAGCAAAATGCAATGTGAAATGAGCTCCAATGACCACAAAGTATTATCCCTTTTATCAGACGATGAATTATTAGTCGAAATGGTTTCAACACATTCTTCTTTGTACAACTAAAATGCACTTTAGATTGATCAAGTCGTACGGCCCAGCCGCATGGAGGGCACCATTTGGATTTGTGCTAATTTTGCCTCTCGCAGATCCTGCTACTTTTTAAAATTTATAGTTTTAAATATTTTAAATGAAAGTTATACTTATATTATATTTGGGGGAGGGGGGGTCATACAGGAAAAGTTACGGAAAGTTATACCCGGTCGCGTTAGCCAAACCGGCATATATGGTATTTTTCGTGTTAAATTGTTTGTTTGGGGGGGGGGGTCATGACCCCGCATGACTATTAGAATTTCCTGGTTATGAAATCAGGTTTAATTTCAATAATGTAGGATTAGCTCACCAAAATGTATTCAATCCCTCCACACGGGTTTAACATGTCGACCTCTGCAAGAAGTTATAATGCAGTGTTGCTATAAAAATGTGCAGTGGAGCAATATTCAGCCACTTCAAAAATTACATGGGATTTCTTATGTTCAACTTAAAGATGCATCACTAGGTATATAATTTTACTATTATTTTTTTTCCTTCTTTAGAATAAATATGTACACACAAAATTATTGTAGCAACTATGCGGATATATGCCCATTGAAAAAATGCAGCGACTGGCAAAATATGCAGCGATTGACAAATTATGCAAAAAAAGTAATTTGTCTACAATCCCGATCATCACCTAAGCGAAAAAAGATAATTATTAAAACAAGACAGAATTATACCAATAAATGTTTTTCCAAAAATTATAAAAAAATATTCAAAAGAAAATACTCCAACAATTTTGCCTTAAAAATGTATACTAAAAGTAACTGAAGAAAATTAAATACTGTTAAAGTGTTTTTCTTCTATAGAAAATTTAATATGTGAATTTACCTTCAATGATAACTTTTCATGTAAATCATTCACAACTGACAATCTCAGTTGTGCGTGTGTCTGATGAGGTACTCCTAATAGCAAAATCTTTTCGATAGGAAAGAAAAAATTCTTAACCAATTTAATAAATATACATACACTTATCATAGGGACATTATTTTCAATGTCTCACCGGAATAGCAACTTTACTACTATCTTATTGATTTAAAGTGCATTTTTTTAAATTACCACTTTGTTTTAATTTAAAATACCTACTTGTCGCTAACATTTTTCATTTTAAATATGTGTTCGAATTTTCCTTCACGCAAAAAGTAGGTAATCGGACTGGCACTGGTTCACTCTTTGGATTCACTAAATTAGCTCATTGGGAAGATGGCGTTTCCTTCGAATGTGGTGCGAGTAGAATTAGTTATAATAAAGTCATCAAAAATTCAACAGTCATATCTTTTAACCAAATTGACTAATAAGACCTTTAAGTTTTAAAATATTCTTAATGTACTCTTTAAAAAGTAAAAATTATATTTTTAAATTTAATATAGAGTTTTATGGAGGATATAGGCTCAAGATGAATTAGTTTTCTTAATGGGTTTTAATGAGTACTCAATACTAGTCCATACTATTTCTTTGTTTCTTGAATCTTATTCTAAAATTGATTGTTTTAAAACCAACATCTTTATACTGAACATATTAAAGCACTTTTAAACCATAAATAAATCAAAATTGTTACTCGGGATCTACCTAAATAAAATATCTATTATGGGTGCATCAGATACACAAACATCTTTGTTTAGTAGTGAAAGTGTAAAATAAATATATTATATACATTATACCTGTCCAACAAACTCAGCTTAACTGAAAATGTTTAGCGGAGTATTATTATAATAAATCCAACAGGAACTATCATAATAATATACAATAATAATTTTTTGTTTTCGTTTTAGATTTGGAAGTTTTTTTACACCGCTGGAAATGCATTTTATAATATACGAAAGTAGAAGTAGTAATTATTTATTTTAGTTGGTTATTAGTGTCTTAGTGTTATGTTGTGTGAAATATTAAAAATATTATATATTCTAAATATCACATCTACTTTTTAGTTTAAACAATAAATTAATAAAATCATTGTTCACTCCTTTGTCATTTTAAAATTAAAATGAGCTTGTTAGAATTTTTGTCAAACTCATTAGACGTGTTTCGCCGTATCATGGCTCATCAGTAAGACTAGAATCTGACAAAAGGAGAATGATTTTGCAACCCTATCAAGTGTCCATCTAAGGCACTATAATATAATTGCCGTGACATCCCGTGGTGTATTTACCAACCCAAAACAGTATCTTAGAAAAGATCAGATGCAGTGGGCAGTTCTTACTAATTGACGGACCAAATATACTAGACAGGCGAATTTTAAAGGTTTAAGAAGTGGTTCTCTCACAGTGGTTAAGGTACACACTGCTGAAGACAATCAGTCCGGGCACTTGATAGCGATGCAAAAATTCTTCTTCAATTGTAAGATTGGCCTTATTGACATGTCATGTTACAGCGAAAGGCGTCTAAGGAAAAGTTTAGCGAAAGGAGAAGGGCAAAAATGCTATACGTGGTTTAGACATTCCTTAACACTTATACACTTTTTTATTTTTATGTAGATACAATTTAGATGGATCATTACCATTAAATGTATGATCTATTTGTATATTGTCAATTTATTTATTTATTATTTTGATTTTAACGGCTATTTATCTATTATACCTACTAAAAATCTCATTATTTTAAGTTGGTTTAATATAAAAATAAAATAAATATAAATAAGTTCTGGTAAATTATATTTCCAATATAGATAATTAGGCATAATATTGTTTAGGTTTTATTAAGTGAATGTAATTTTCCATTCTATTAATCTTAATGCTTCTCTATTCTGTTAACTAACAGCACTCCTCATCACTTGTTTTATATTGTGAGAGGGAAAAGATGGCCAAATACAATCTAGGAGCATCCCTTGGTAAGTATGTTAAACGTATTTAAGGAGTTATACCACATATTAAGTCAACCACTTATAACAAACAACAACATAATTTTTATATTAATTTGTAATAAAAAAAAAACCAAAAAAATTGAAAAAAGTACTTAAAAAAGCATCAAAATATTAAACAAAAAGTGCTAAAAAAGAAGAAAATTTATCCAAAAGCATCAATAAGCAAATCAAATGTATAAGAAATGAGGGAAAAAATTAAAATAAGTTTTAATGATAATAATTTAATAATATGGTTATTTATTATTTATATGCTGCTATTTTTATTAATGCTTAAACGAATGCATAAGTAAATGCTTATCGAAATTAACCGTGGTAAAATTATCTCTTCTGTCTTTTAGAATATTTTTGTACTAAAAAAAACTACGTTCTACATCTATATTGGCTATTGGTGCTTTTTTAAATTTCGTTATCTTTGCTGGATCTATTTCAAAATCGGAATCTTGCCCACCACTCAATATAGTAGATATTTTTTGCAATGTTTGAAACCCTTTATCCTTGGAGATAGTCTGTACCAATTTCTCTTTCATTGTTTGACCAATAGATCCTGGAGCTTCAAAATTTTTAATAACTAAGGGTAGCTGTTGTTTTTCTAAAAATTGAATACGCTGACTATAAATTTAAAATTACTTCTAATGTACGTCAATTTGTGTGCAAGTTCGGGAATTTCTAAAACTTCCTGAGATTCTTGAACTTGTTTCCTGTACCTTCAAATTGAATTATCGAGGTTCTAAATTCTCTTAATTTATCGACATAGTACATGGCAGCATTTAGCCAAGTACTTAAAATAGGTTCTGGGCTTATATGGACCCTTCATAAATATTTCCTTGTCATATTTTATTAATTTATTAACCAACGGATAATACAATCTTATATAACTCAATAGCAGAACCGAGTATGCGGATTTTTCGGAGAATCATGATACGCTTACGTAGTTGCCGGATATGATATGAACTTTGTGTTTTGTTTTATTTTTAAATATTATATATAGGGTGCCCAAGATAACGAGGGCTTTTACGGGGGATCGCGTTAATGGTAACACATACAACTTCGAATAAATAGGCAAAAAGTTTCGCAATCAAAGCACTAACAGTATGCCATACAAATAGTTTTGGTAAGATGTTTAAATTTTGACTTATTTAAAAACAACTAAAGTTTTATATTTTGAATTTTATTTTTTTCCGACGTTAATATTAACGTCAGAAGAAAACTGAAAAATTTTTCTCACAGCAACTTTTAATGAACTCAAAGATTTGGCAACAATTTTTCTTATACGACGTATTGCTTTCAAAGAATCAACATCAACTTCAATTTTTCTAATACGGCCCCGATTACATTATGTCAAGTTTTAAGAGCCCTTTTTATTCTAAATTCAATGATGTACTATACATCGTTCAATTACGTTTTTAGCATGTTTAATCATCTTCATGTAATTTTCAGTATACGGACCTGTAAATTTGAAGGATGCAGTATATACTAAAATGAATATTTTTTAAAAATTTTATAATAATGCACTACATAATAATAATAACACAAGATACATAATAATAATAATAATAATAATAATAATAATAATAAAATGCCTTTATTGGAGATTAAATTAAATTAAGCAGAAAATTTACAAAAAAAAAAAAAATTATACAAAATAATATCCCTTTTTAACATATTATGAAAGTCTGGCACAGTCTAGCTCAGAGCTACTATAATTTAAATAGAAAAACAAAACATGAAAATATAAACAACAAATGGATACATCGGCAAAAACATAGGGGGCCAGGGAAACAGAAGAAGACCTTAGAGTCTAATGCTAAAATTAACCAGTCGTCTAAGGCTTAGATTTAATTTTAGCATTACTATAATGCTGATAAATGTGTTAAATTGTAGAGTTGTTTAGCGAATGACGGAAATCATTTCGAACACCTTTTGGAAAATTAATTTCTGAAAGTTTAATGTTAGTTTTAATCCCAAAATGTTTTTTGCACCTATTTACTGTTTTGTTATTGTTAATAAATTAACTTGTGTTATGGTTATTATGTAATGGATTGTGTTAAAATAATTTTAAAACTGTACATTTTAGTACATCCTACTGCATTGCAATGGTTTTTCGAGATTTATGGAAATTACAAGTCCGTATACAGAAAATTTCATAAAGATGATAAAAATAGCTAAACACGTAATTATAGTCAATTTTTTTTATAGGAAACTTCGGTAAATCGGCCTTTAAAAATAAATAATCTCAAAAGCACCTGTTAATTTTTTAATAGGTTTCTTATAGTATCTAATAAGAGGAATTATATAAGTATGTCCGCTCAAAAGGTCATCGTCACAAGGATCTTGGTCTATTTTTGTATAGCAACAATTTTTTAATAATTTAACGCCGATCACATGACTAATTTTACTCTTCTTAATTATATAACTCCAATATTTGGAACTGAGTTATTTTCATCAGTAACTATAATCATTTTCCTATTATTTATAACTGCCCTATCTTATATTGGCTTAAAGTTTTGGATTGTTCCTTATAGAATGTGAAAATACTAAGAAAATCACTCATATGTTTAATCTACCTAAGGTATAAACGAAACTTGCACATTAAAATATATTTTAACTTAATGATATCTATGTTGCCAATATCCTAAAACAGTAAAAATAAATCGATGGCCGCTGTGGCTACAAGCAACACAAATATATTAAATATGACCGCTGTTATTTAATGTGACCGGTGTTACAATAAATAAATAGTTCCATGGCTACTTGAAGTTAAACTTTACAAACTTTAAAAATCAAACTATAGCACTACAGGGTGTTATGGAAATGACGTATTATATTTAAATCGGCAATTCCTGAGATGAAAACAAATTGAAGAAAAATATCTAAAAATGGCGCTTTAATTTAATATGCCCTGTACATGACCTTATGTCAAACCAAAAATAACCACATGGTGTTGTCATATCTTCAGGGTAAACTCTTTAGAAAGTCAATAACCGTTTGACAGATTGCAAGTTGTTTATTTTTCAGGGTTCATTATTATAAACTTTTACGTTCAGTTCAGTTCGCTGGGAAACAATCTCTGATTTATAAACTTGCACTGACTCGAACGAACCGCCACGGAGTTTTTAAATGGTCAGGTATGTTCTCATTTGTTCAATTCGAACGACACCCGTCAGATCTGGACAACTTAAAAGTTTATAAATGCCACTTACCCTTTAGAAAAAAAATGCAATTTTATTTACCTTTTCGGACTTATTTAAAACCAACTTAATTTATAAAAAACACAAAGTACTCACATCACAAAATCACATAGTTTTCGCGTCACAACACATCTAAGTACCGTTCAATCTGAATTAGTATTTTAAAGTGCTACTGTGTAGACAAAAGTACGCCTTTATTGTCTAAATAACACGTTGGTTCCGTCGGTCAATATTGAACTGCTGGACTGGGACACTGCCGTCGCGAATAGAACAAATAACTCGGGTTTAAGTAATAACATACAATTTAACACACAAATCTGCTTGAAACAGTATGAAAACGGCGGTCTAATTTCCGAGGAACAGCTGATCTGCAAAACGGTTGCATATTAGTGCTGGGCGATGTTCTGTTACCGATGTTCGATGTTTTCGACATCGATGTTAGAGGTCAAACATCGATGTCGACATCGATGTTTACCTTTCGATGTTCAATGTTATAACAAAACAAGAAAACTAGGTTGTAATCTTAAACTCAATTTTCCCAGCACAAGAAAATAAGAGCGAAAGCTTTTGATTTCATTTGCTAAAAGCCTTATTAGAGTCGACAATAAAAATTTCCGGTGCAATGGCAATTATAATTGCACGAATTCATGTTCAGTAAACCGTTTTCGATCAACTGGCGCCTTGCTAACAGTCAGAACAGCAGTTGGTAGTATCGAAATCTCTAAAATACCCCCAGAATTAGAGATGGGCAAACCTATTCGTTTTGACTGGCAGTTAAAGCAGCTACTGCTACTTACAAATGGCAGTAGCCATTAGCTGTTCATAGGTGCTTCGTCCAATTAATAAGCATTTAAAAGTAACAGAATAATCCATCTCTACACAGACTTGCACCGGCAATGGCAATGAAAGTGGCGCGTGCCCCATTTCTGGTTTGTTCGGTGTACTGCGCATGAATCCGTGCAATTTTAATTGACAGAAGGCTAGAATTGCCGACTGTAATACGGATTCCATTCTCGCGGCGCAATTGCGAGAAGTATTTGGCCAGCTTATCCAGAACGAAATTTTTTTTTCCAAAGCCGGCGAAACTATGGTCCCAAAAACGAAATAGCTTGCGAGGAATCATCATTAATCTAGTTTTACAAAAAAAAATAGTTTGCAAGTTGTTAGTGACTGGAATTCATCCAGTTATAAAATATTATGTTTTAATTATTGCTTTATTTTTTGTTTATAATATTTTTTAAAATTTTTGTTATTTTGTTTTTTGACGTTTCATAATTTTTCAATTCTTTCTAATAACAAGTTTATTTTTATTTTTTATATCTAATTTAATCCTAATCGCAAATATACTTTTTAAATGTCGATGTTTTACAACCGATGTTTCTACGCCATCGATGGTCAACATCGATGTTCCGTTTCGATGTCCCAGCACTATTGCATATTCGACTGGACGAGTCTATTTATTTTAAAGGGATGGTAGCTTAGACTGGAAGGGTCTATCAACATAATTATTTCATCATTCTTTTTCAGTAAAGGATTAATAAATTTTATTAGGCCATTAGAAATTAGCGTTTTTATTATTTCTGAATTTCTATTGCGAAATAATTTGTATCCTATAGTGCTGTTGTTTTATGTGTACGGTAGGTTATTGTAAAGTGTAATTATGCGTTAGTATTTATTGCTTTTGTGTAAAAATAAAATTGGAAACTCGTGGGTGTCTGTGTGTTTCTTTAAGATTCCGGAGCAGTGTTGAATTTAATTTACCTTCGCCATTCTGTCAGCTAATATTTTACATGCTTCCTTATGGGGAAAATTCTTATGGAGTAAATTACTTATTAACAAAGTATCGTTGGATCATTTCAATTGATTCTTTCACAGAAAGACGTAAAATCATGTGCTTCTATGCACTGTTTGGTTTAAATTACTAAGTCTAGTTAATTATTGTGCTTTTTTTGCTATTTTTTATTTATTCATTCAAAATTTTGATTTATTTATCATTTTTCATCATTTCATAGTAAAACAGATTAAAAACTGAGCAAACAGTGCAATTTCTGTATATATCATTGATACATTTATGCCTATTTCATTATGAATTATGCTTCATTTTTCAAATAGAAAGGAATTGAAATTGACCATGTTTATTTTACCGCGGTTTTCGTAATGCAAAATCTTTGTACAATATGGCAACGCAGCAATTCTTGGTAGCGCCTCTTCGTTTAGTTTCTCGTCTAGAACAACGCGCCGGAAGAACTTTTGATTTTTAATTATCGAATTGGGGAGTATTCGCGTTTAGTTAGTGTTCGCACGAACTGACTATTTGTGTTTAAAGTGTCGATTAGTTTATTTGTATTTATATTATTTATCCCAAGTTATCCGCAAAGCGGAAAAGTAGGCGGAAGTCCGTAAAGCACAGTAAGTATAAAAATAAATAAAATATTTATTTATTTAAATCTTTATCGTTTTTCTGTTATCTAAGAATACACTTTAAAATTGGTCGGATATAGATATATCGTTATTTAATAAAAAAAAGTTTCGCTGAATGGAGATTGAGGTGAGGATGTATTTTGAACGGGTTGGCTTTATTCAAGTAAGAAAAATACATGTTGCTTAGTATATTTGTTTAAAATAAAAGTTAAGTGTGGTCAGGTAGGAGTGAAAAGGAAAGAAATGTTTTGCAATAATGTTGGGCGGTGTACTTTTGTCAAAGTTATTATGAGTGGCGTAATTCGGGGTTGTTGCCACCCCAAAATTGTCTACCTTAGTATTTTGCCACCCCAAAATTTACGACGTCCCATTTTACATAGTTAATTTAAACAAATATCCAATTCTTTCTTCAGTGTTGAGCGGTATGGAGTTTTGGGAGATGTTGGGGGTCCGAAAGACTGTTTTGGTTAGAATTTCTTAAAAAAATGTTGAAAGAGACATTTTTTAAATGTTTTTAGGTTATTCAGGTGAAAATCCCATGTTTCCCTTTTTTGTTTTAAGGTCAGGAGAGGAATATACTAAAGGTATATTTTTTTATAGTCGAATAACCTTATGTTGTTTTCTGAGTTATTGACAAAAAAAATGCTTTGTAGTTATTTCTTAAAACAAGTTAATATTTTGTCAAAAATGTTGACTGAGTACTCTTTTTCGGAGTTATTAAGTTCAGGAAACATATTTTGCTTAGAATTTGTTGAAATAAAGTTAAGACGGCAGGAGTGCGACGGGATAACAATTTTTTTTTCGAAAATACTAAGCAGTATATTGTTTGTATTCAGTTTTATTGAGGTCCAAAGAACTATATTCTTTAGTATTTGGTAAAGAAAGTTAAAGGGAAGGAGTGGAGGGATGATAAAATTTTATATTAGATCATGTTGAACTGTACCTATATTTAATTAAAGAAAGTAAAAGGTGTGTATGTGCTGGAAAGAGGAAATAATTTCAAACTGGTTGAGTCGAGTATTGAACGCAATGAACTAATGTATCAATATAAAATATATTTATAAAAATATCCCTGCGGAAGCAATTAAACAGAAATTAATAAAATTTGCCATACTGACGAACTTAAACGAGATGGAACTAAAACAATGTCACAAATCACAATTATTATTATCAAGTACAGGGGCAGCTTCATATAAGTCAAAGGCAATTTTGTTATTTTATTGTTTGGTCTTCCAAAGGAATGTTGGTGCAGAAGGTAAAAGTTATCATTAATCAATAAATTACATTTTAGATTTAGGTAAAGGAACATATATTTATTTTCAAGGAAATTATAAATTATTATTTTCCTAAGATTTTATGTTTATGTTATTATTGATTGATTTCAGATTTACCGGGACGATCAATTCTGGGGTGTAAAGATGGAGTCAAAACTAACAACTTTTTATCATAACTGTTTACTACCGGAGCTAGTTGACCCTCGGCATGTACCAAATTTGTCAATTATAAATCCATCAAGAGACTAATTTGACATATAAAATAATAAAAGTTTTATTATTTGACATATAAAATAATAAAAATTTTATTAGAGCTCACTACCCTAGTTCGATTCACTAAACATTTTTGGTAAAATTCTTTTCACACCCCACTTATCCTACTTCGGGTCTGGAACTATTCTAACAAATTATAGTACACAAAATTCTCTGATGCCAATAACATAGAAGATGAAATACCACCCAATCTTATAAAAGTCCTATTTCACCCGTCTTACCACTACTTCGAAACTAACTGTTTTTGGTAAATGTTACACAAGTTTAATTTTTCTGATGCCAATAACCCCGGAAACAAGATATCACCCAGCATTTCTTATAAAGGTCCTATTTTACCCGTCTAACCCCTACTTCGAGTTTCTTTAAACTATTTTTAACAAATAGTAAGTGCACCACACATGTAGTTTTTCTGATGACAATAATCCGGAAAACAAGATACCACCCAACAAATGTCCTATTTTACCCGTCTTTCCGCTCATTTTTGACAAATAGCACACATATTTAGTTTTTCTGATACCAATAATCCGGGTGTCATACAAGTTACGAAAAGTAATACCCTGCCGCGTTAATCAAACCGGTATATGATATTTTTCGTGTTAAATTGTTGGTTTTTGGGGGGGGGGGGGGGGTCATGACCACAATGACCACCCCCCTGGATCCGCGCTTGTACCGCTCACTATTTTTGACAAATTATACACAAGTATGTATAGTTTCTCTAATGTCAATAACTCCGAAGGCACGATAACACCCAACATTTCGAATAAAAGGCCTAATTTACCAGTCTCACCCCTACGCCAAATTTTAAACTATTTTTGACAAATAGTATACACATTTAGCGAATAATCCAGAAAACAAGATACCACCAAAAAATGTTCTATTTTACCTATATTTCCGCTATATCTAATCTCTAACTATTTTTGACAAATAGTGCAAACATTTAGTTTTTCTGATGACAATAATCCGGAAAAGAAAATGCCATCCAACATGTCGTAAATGTCCTATTTTACCCATGTCACCCCAACGTCGAATCTGTAACTGTTTTTGACAAATGGTACACAAGTTTAGTTTGTCTGATGCAAATAAACCGAGAAACAAGATAGGTACCACCCAATCATTTTTTCAAAGTCCTATTTTACCCGTCTCACCCCTACCTCAAATTTTTAACTACAATGGTATTTACTTTTGATTTTGACACACCCTTCGTTTGGACAGGCTATTTAACTATATACATCTAGTGTGATGGTTACTGAGATACCTAACCCCGAAAACGACATCATATATGTATATTTATACGTATAAAAACGTTATTTCGTCTACTGTTACCCTCACCGACTTTTGAAATTTATTTTTTCAAATTGGATTTTCAGACCTCAAAGCCCCCCAAATTGGCCAAGGACTCAACATTTACGATGAAAAAACATCGACGCTATATTTCATCCTCTCGTACCCCTGCTCCCCTTTATTATTTTAATTGCTTGCAATGGAACTACCTAAACAAATTTTTGACCATACCTGTACATACATATGTATTATATTCTTTTTACACATTTTGTACCTATTATAATTAATATTTGACAATAAAATTATATTTATTAGTAAATTGACGTTTTATTACAACCTAATAATCAATTAATCTTCTATATTCCTCATACCTATGCAAATGCAAATATATAAAAATAAAATCTAATTATATTTGGCAGACCAGGCAGTAGGCCGGCTAGACATAATTCTCGGAATTTCACCCTGCTCCTTGTGCATTGCGCGTAAATCGGCACTTGGCAGCACGACCTTTGACCGTGGTTGCCAGATGTAGCTCAAAGTAAAAGTTTATTAGTTTTTACAACCAGAAGTTAACGGTTTGCAGTTCTAACCGCGCGGCGTCGTTGCAATCGATCTTGATGTCCCGCTCGACTAGGCCGCGCTCTTAAGTGATTTAGTGCAAATGTTCCGAGAGATTGGAAATAAGAGGCCGAATGGGGTTTAGTGGATATAAGCTTATTATGCAGTTCCACATTATCATCAAGGTACGTGATGAGCATAAGGCTTTTCCCATAGAAAAAGAAACAAAAACCTGAAGATGTCTCTGTGCCCTGGATTACTTGCTAGTGTACTGGCACCTGGATTCACTTCTATTTGGATACTAGGTAAACTAAATATTATTTTTATAAGAATCTATAGTTATTTTCTACACAGTTGGCAACATTGGGCTTGAACATCTGTCGATTACACAGCTTGGCAATGTAATATGATCGTATATGAATGTGCTGAGGAGTAACCGGGTGGGTTTAGGGGTGAATTACCCCACTTTTTAAACGTTCGATTTAAAAAAAAAATATGTAGCGCTTCTCTAGGACACCCCAGGAGTCACCCATTTAAATATAATACGTCATTTCCATAACACCCTGTATACGTATACTAAAGTTTGCATTTCGTTTACAATATTTATAATGTCTGTTTTTATTACCTAGTCTATTATAAACCTTATTTAAATGCATATTACGCTAAAGGTTTGGGAAGTCCGGGCTGTAAAGATTTTAAGTATTTATCGATTATTGGTCATTAGTACAGTGAATAAAATTATTTTTCATTGATTTTTTGATTTCAAGTTTTTCTAATAAATACAATCTTTTATCTTTGTTTTCAGCGTGAAGCAATTGAATGTTACCTAAATTTACAAAGTGATTGTTTTCCATACAGTGAGCGGCCATCCTTAAGTTTTTTATATTGTTTAAAATAGCTATTTTGTGTTCTTTTAATCTTGTCTTAATACTTCTGCCGCTTTGACCTACATAACAGTGTCACCATTAAAGTCCGCACCATATGGAACTTTTTTTTATTAATGAGGTTAGTTAAAATTAAATTTCGGCAATCGTTTTTGCTTCAAATTAGACTAAAAATTATATAATCAAATGTCACCATCTGTCATTCGGTATCTGTCAAAAATTACATTCTAATCAAAAAATGCTGAAAAATGGCATTGTTTTACCGAATTTCAAAAAATTTTATTAGAAAAAGTTGTTTCTAGTACAATTCTTGGCCTAAATACAAAGTTTCAGTTTTCTAGCTCAAAGTTGATTTTTTTGCCATTTTTTCTAATTAACTTTTTTTTTATTTAATGTAAGTTCGCTTAATGGATATTAAACTATTTGCTTATACCATACTCAATATTTTATTTAGTTTGTATGAGCTTTTTTTTACTAGAATGCCATTTTTTTTCGAAATTTAAAATTAGAGGCAAAAAAATTTGACACAGGTGGTGCAAAGTTATCCTAATTTAAAAATTTTAACAGATAGACGTCAGATGTTTCGTTTTTTAAATGACAAATACATCTAAATATTTGATAAAAATTTTATTTTATACTTAAAACTATCATTATTATTAAAAGGAACAAAAAGGAACTTTAATCATTTTAAATAGGTAACACAAAAGCAATATAAATTTCACATTTCAGTGTGACGTCCTTCTCGCTCTATACAAACACCCGTCCGTCTATAAACGTCTTTGACAGCATTTTGTAAAAAGCTTGGTCTTATATCGGCACAACACTGTCCTATCGTTTGTTCCAAATGCTCGATATTTCTAAACGGTCGATTCTTATAAACTTTCTGCTTAAGATAACCCCACAGAAAAAAGTCTAGTGGGGTTATGTCAGGCGACCTGGGTGGCCAGTGACATTCTCTATCACGCCCTATAACTCTGTTTTGAAATAATTGGTTTATGCGTTCTTTCACTGCTACAGTTTGATGTATGGGTGCACCATCAAGCTGATACCATAAGTTATGTCTATGGTGTAAGGGCATGTTATCCAAAACTTCGGTAATCTCGTTATCAAGAAAATTCAGGTACCTTTCACCAGTTAAGTTTGCTCTAAAGAATTATGGTCCAATAAGCTCATCTTTCAAAATTCCACACCAAACATTGGTTTTAAAATGATACTGGTCGCGACATTCAATTGTGAAGTTAGGATTTTCTTGGGACCACCATCGGCAATTTTGTGAGCTCACGGTACCATTCGAAGAGAAAGTGGCTTCATCTGTCCATAATATCTTGTATGGAAAAAGAATATTCTCCTCATATTGTCCCTGATACCAAAACCAAAAATCAAGTCGGATATCAAAATCGCGTTCTTTTAATGTGTTTATAAACTTGGGTTTATATGCCCGAAATCGATTTTTCTGAAGAATTTTTCTAACGCTTTCCCTCTTGCACCCTGTTGCATCACTTATCTTGGTTACACTAGTTTGACCGTGGTCAATAACAGTTAAACAAACATCAAGTTGTGCTGCTTCATCGTATTTACTTGCCGCGTGAGGTTTCTTAAAATTATTTCGAACAGATCTAGTTTCTCTAAATTTTGACATTATTCTTGAAACAGTGCTATGCTGCAAATTTTTTTCTGGATGTCTCTCATTAAAAATGGCAGATACTTGCCGGTGAGGCATATTCTCTCCACAAATTAAGACAATTTCTATTTTTTCTTGAATGGACAACATTGGTGATAACACTGAAAACTATAACTTGCGAAAATATTCACATTTATGACATTTCTTTTATTTATTCGGCACTCTAATTCGTTTTTTTCCATAGCCTACTTATAAAATTCAAAATTGCCTTGATATTTTATTGTGGATAAAAAGAAAATGTGTCTAAATTTTGAACTAATCTGATAAGTATCTGGGAATTTTATTATAAGTTTTTTAAACTTCTTAGGTGTATGTACTATCAAAAAAATGGAATATCTGACGTCTATCTGTTAAAATTTTTAAATTAGGATAACTTTGCACCACCTGTGTCAAATTTTTTTGCCTCTAATTTTAAATTTCGAAAAAAAATGGCATTCTAGTAAAAAAAACTCATACAAACTAAATAAAATATTGAGTATGGTATAAGCAAATAGTTTAATATCCATTAAGCGAACTTACATTAAATAAAAAAAAAGTTAATTAGAAAAAATGGCAAAAAAATCAACTTTGAGCTAGAAAACTGAAACTTTGTATTTAGGCCAAGAATTGTACTAGAAACAACTTTTTCTAATAAAATTTTTTGAAATTCGGTAAAACAATGCCATTTTTCAGCATTTTTTGATTAGAATGTAATTTTTGACAGATACCGAATGACAGATGGTGACATTTGATTATATAATTTTTAGTCTAATTTGAAGCAAAAACGATTGCCGAAATTTAATTTTAACTAACCTCATTAATAAAAAAAAGTTCCATATGGTGCGGACTTTAATGGTGACACTGTATATAGCATTACAATCTTCACAATTAATTTTGTAAACTTCTGATTTGTTATATATGTCCATTTTGTCTTTATTATTCACTAGTATTCTAATAAATTCAAGATTAAGATTTAATTTCAGTTGATTTAATCCTGCATTAGCAATCCCCAAAAGCAGCAGGAAAACTATGGATTTTTTGTTTATTAAATGCGTGACATTATATTACTTTTAAATCAATTCCATCATTTCTCGGGAATTTTGACAAAATTTCATGGGTGCATGGTGAAATACAAAAAGCAATTTTAACGCAGGGTTAAAAATGCACAGGGAACATGCATAGATGCGGATCGGCCATTATAATACTTCTTATAACGAATAGAGATGATACAAAATGGATAAAAACTACAAAAAAATATTACTCATTCTTTTTTATTAATTTGATTAACACAAATGTTTATTAGTGTATTACATAACGAGTTTGTTCGGGTTTGTTCGTGTTGAAAGTGGTAGATTTCAAACGAGGAGGTATTTAGAACGAGGCACCAGCCGAGTGCGGAAATCCGCCTATAGTTTGAGAAAGTCACTTTCACATAAGTAATGTACATCATTTTTCCTACGACCACAAATACAGTTTCCAATTATAACATTGCACAAAAACTAAAAGTTCAAGGAGCCTAATCGTTTATATTTTGCAACACAAATAATAGTAATATCACACACAAATTTCAAATTCGTCACAAGCACAGGAAAGTAAATAGGTGAATCGTCTCGTTGATCTTTTGAATGATTATCTTTCAAACTCTTTAAGAAAAAATGCAATTTTATTTAAGACACATGCTCTCTTATCTTTACTTATTTAGAAACAATTAATTTCATAATTTCTATGAAAAAAAAACATACAGAAACTAAGTTTTAGGAAATAACTCTTCCCAATTTACTCCGAGATGTTGTTCTAGTTTATTCGGCCATCATATGCATTGAAATGTAATATTTCAACTCTAGAGTTGAAATGATTTTTTTCAACACGCTTGTGATATAAGACACTTTTTAGTGAAGTTAACCGTGCTGGGTTTTTCATTTCTGTATGTAATCGTAGGAAAATATAATTACTTGAATAAACTGACAAAAACTCTATTGGCAATCAAGAGGTTGCACATTTGATTTCTTTCCTAGGTTAGAGCATTTTATTTTTAGGAAAAAAATTGATGTTAAGTATGAACCTATTTATATTCGATGGACCAATTAAATCAAAATGGGCATATAACGCATTATGGATCAATCTGTATCTAAATATATTTCTAACGATAATTGAACTTGGTTATATAGTATACATGGAAAAGGATATTGTGTTCGTATTAAAATACATGTTTGTAACAGCTTCCCGAAATTATGTAAGTTAAATTATGTTATTATGTTAATTATTATCCTATGTGTTCTTTGGTTTTCAAATAATACAAATCTGCGATGAAATTCCTCTTATAAAATTAAACACTACTTTAATGGTCGATCAAAAAAACAGATTAAACATTCGATCAAGGAAGGCTTTATAAGGAAACCCATGGAATTGAGTTCGTTTTTCAACGGGATGGTTACTTTAAATAACCTTATTTTTAATCATCTTTTCAACAGCAAAATGCATACTTCATTTGTAGAAGTGGAAATAATTACTAAGTTTTTTTGAAAAATTTAATTTATGCGACTTCAAAATGTTTTTGCTAGAAAAAATATATATATATTTTTTTAAATTAGGGCTATGCCGTACAGTGCTGGCGCTTCTATCAGAAAGTATTAGCAACTTTGATAATTTAACTGGAAAACCACTGAATATTAATTTTTTTAGAATCCCTATTAATTTCTTACTAACTTTTCTTAAAAAATCTGTTATCGTTCTCCAGATAATAGTTTATTTAACTTTTTTTTTTTTGAAAATATGTCCTGAATATTCCAAAGTATAGTACAGGGTGTTTCAAAATACAAATATTTTGATTGATTGGAAAAATGATAAAAAGTATGTTTTTTCAATGGAACACCCTGCATTTTATATGTGGCCCTAAAAGCTCTTTCTATGTAATATTACTCTATCTCAAACGGTTTTTGACTGATAAGTATTTATTTACCAAAATTAATAATTGCAGAATTAGATAGTTCCTGCTTATTTTTTTACGAACTTTTACTAATTTAAATAAAAAATGTATGTACTTATATCGCTTTGTATGCGACAACTAGGCAACCTTGATTTGTGATTGTTATCTGTAATAATTAATTTTGCTAAACAAATGCTCATAAGTCAAGAACTGTTCGACATAGATATAGCAATACTCAACAGCTTTTAGGACCACTGATAAAATATATATTATTTCATTTAAAAATACATAATTCTTATAATTACAGTAGAACTCCGATTATCCGAGGTAACATGGGGGACACCCTCCTCGGATAACTGAAAACTCAGATAATCCGGATTTATTTTTTATTCATTAAGAAAATAAACAAATGTACTTTAAACGGTTTATTAACGTTTTTACCATGTAAATAAGTATATTATAAAACATTGAAATAGTTATCTATGCGCTGCTGTTTCATATTGCATCTTCTTTTTCTCGCTGCCATGTTTCTCCGTCTGTTAAGAAGAAGCAAATCCGATGGGGTTGCCTCTGATTGTTGTTCGATATACCTCAGAGCTTTTTCCAGAGAAGCAAAACCTTCTTGATGAGAGATCTTAGTGGGAGGCTCTTGATCCACCACTTCGTCGTCGTCATCTGATTTTTCGGTTTCCTGAAAGGCATTCGTTATTTCTTCAACACTCATTTCTTCTTCTAAAACATCTGCTGTAACCCATTCAACAACGTCTTGTCTTGTCACATTTCCGCAACCTTTTAAGTTTTGCATTAATTCAAATAAATTTTGTTCTTCTTCTTCTGTCTCGCTGTCAAAATTTGAAGAGGACATTTCTCCACGGCTTCTCCATTTCAAAGCCAATTCATTTAATGGAATATCATCTTCACTGTCATTATCATTTTCAATATCAATAACTTTTGACAAAGATTTTTTAATAGTGGAACCACATACAGAATCCCAAGCTTGGCTTACCCAGTAAATAACATTTTTCAGTGTAATTTTTCTCATCGCACTGATAATATCTTATTTTTCTGTGTATTCTAATAGATGTTCAAGATACAAGCGCCTATAATTTTTTTTAATGTTTTTGAGGACGCCTTGGTCCCATTGGTTATATTATGCTGGTTACATTTGGAGGAAAAATTTTACAACAATGTCGCCCACGTGAAGTCCTTCTCCAGGGTGAGAGGGAGCATTGTCCATTAACAAAATTGCTTTAATAGGGAGGCCGTTACTCTTCAAAAATTTAGTCACAGATGGCACAAACTCTTCTTCAAACCAGTTAGTAAATAAGGTCGCATCGATCCAAGCGCTCTTCTGACTTTTGTAATAAACTGGTAGGGCTTTGGGTGATGTATTTTAAAGCTCTTGGACGTGCAGATTTGCCAATCACCATTAGTGGGAGTTTTGTGCTTGCCAGATGCATTGGAAGATGCCATTACGGTTAATCTTTCCTTACTTCGTTTGTGCCCAGGAGCTGATTTTTCCTGTCGAGATGCCAATGTTTTTGATGGAAGCATTTTATAATTCACGCCAGTTTCGTCACAGTTGTAAATTTGATCACACGTATACCCACTAGTATCTTTAATATGCTTTTCAAAGTTCTACTTAAAGTTTTTCAATTGATGATACATCAGCAGAAAGTTTTTCTCCACATATGGTCAGTTGACGTCCACCGTACCGTTTTTTCCAGCGGTCAAGCCATCCTGAACTGGCGGTAAACGTATCTGTCTCTGGGAGTTGCCTACTAATCATTATTGCTTTCTGTTGTAAAATTGGACCTGACAGAGGCACACCTTCTGATCTTTGCTGGTTAAACCATATGACTAAAGCTTCGTTGACCTTTTTATAGTCGCCTTTTTTCATTGATTTTCTTCTTGAAGATGAAGAGGCTTGTTTTATACACCAATCTTCTATTTTAGTGCTGTTTCTTTGCTAGTCTCCAACTGTTACCTCACCGACTCCATAATCGTGTGCAACATTTTTAATTGTCTCCCCTGCTTCAATTCTTCTGATGGCTTTTAATTTCTCTTCAATAGGAATGATAATTCTTTTACGCTTATTTTGTTCCATTACGGCAAACGAATATTTAAACTTAAACGTACTTATGTGCACTTCTTTATAGCGAACGCAATAACGAAATGCATTTACGCAAATTTACATGCTGAAAATAGTCTAAAAACATAAATAGGGGAACCACCACTCACACGGATCAAGGGGATTCCCCGTCGGCCCGGACGATTTTAAATGGAAATAAGTACATTACATATTATTATATTTTAGAAGCTCGGTTAATACGGATATTGGGTCTTTAGATTGGCTCGGTTAATGCGGATCGTAGACGCGCGTACCTCGCATTAGATTGGCTCGGTTAATCAGGAGCTCGGATAATTGCGACTGGGATAATCGAGGTTCTACTGTATTCCAATCATCACATTATTTGTATTTTGAAACACCCTGTATAATTATAACCGATGTTTGGAAATAAAGTGGTGGGTCTCTGGATATTACCTGACTAAACCAAATTTCAGTGTGCTAATTTGAGTTCAAAAATATCAACCCTTTTTAGGGGTATATTATGGCTTAAACATGGTTACATATTTCGCCCATCTGGGCATCATGAGACCTAGAAAAATTTTATTTAAAAAATTTCTTTGGAACAGAAAAAAGATAACACCACGAAACAACGTCACTAAATTACGTTTTCCAGTTTTTTAAGCAAATCCAGCCTTTTACCCTTTTGACAATCACGCAAAATGTTTACATTTTCTGCTGTCGAAAAGGTATGTCACAACTCCAGCAAATGGTTCGCGAAGGCTAATTTAGTATTATTTATGTTCATATTTCGGTATTTGTGAAATAAATTATTCATGAACTCTAGTGGATATTTTTCTACCTGGTTGACTCACGTATACAGCTGAACAATCGTCACATTGTAATGAATACACCCCAGGCTTTGTGAGACGGTCTACCTTATAATTAATTCTAATCAGATGTTGTTTAAGAGTGTTGTTGGTTTTAAAAGCCAATGTAATATTAAACGGTTTAAAACCCTTTGCTAGTTGTAGAGAAACATTACCAAAAAATGACTATGATTTATATTTAATGTTATGCGTTATACCTAGAGTTGTATAATCTAAGGTTGTACCGCGTCCACACCAAAGCAACAACACAATGTTTTTCAAAAATTTATAAACAAATCGCAACATTTTGCCAACTTTTTTACTTTCTTACACTAAGGACGGTTGTCCACAATGTTTCCGATGTGCTGCTGAATTGTTGATGTTTTGTTTTCGTTTTGTTGATGAAACAAAGCCAAAACTACATAGTTACTACATAGACTTTTGTTGACATTTTGTCTCACCAGTGTGGACGGAAGTTCTCGCTTTGTTTTGTTTCCCGAAAGTTACTATGTTTGTTGTGTTTCTGTTTTGTTGGATGTTTTTCTTTTGTTAATTTGGAGTCCACAAATAAGGTTTTACCTGACGTTTTACCTGATAGTCTAAAAGTGTTGCCATTTCTGGTGAATTTTCATTAGATCTGGGGTGAATAATCTGGTGATTAGTGAAAAACTTTTTTAAAATGCTCGATTTCTGGTGATACTTTGGTTTTTGGTGTTTTCTGGTGATTTGCTAGTTCATTTGCATATTTTTTGTTAACAGTAGGACATACCGGGTGTCCCGCTAAGGTCGACGAGCGGCTGTATCTCGATAACTGTTTGTCCTACGGCTTCCCGGAAAAAAAAAATTATTACAAAAGTGATTCTTAGAAGTATACTAAATGCACGCCACCAATGCAAGCTCAATTCAGAATTCGCAGAACTCGAAATGAAGACAATATTATAAATGTTCTTGCATATATTGAAGCTTATCCTAAACGCAGTATTAGGGATATAGGAAGAGATCTTGTAGTTCCTCGATCGGTTATTCATAGAATTCTAAAAGATGAAAAATTACACGCATATCATGTTGAACTTCATCAGGCACTTACGGCATTTGATTTTGACCGAAGGTTAGATTTCAGCAACTGGATGCTTGAAATGACCAGAGAAAATCCAAATTTTGTTCATCAAATTTTATGGTCAGATGAGGCAACCTTTACTAGTCGAGGTAAAGTAAATTTACATAATAGCCATTACTGGTCTTCAAATACTCCTCATTGGATGATAGAAATTGATCATCAAAATCAATTCAGCGTGAATGTTTGGTGCGGCATTATTGGAGGTAAAATTATTGTTTTTATTTTTGAAGAGACTCTTAATGGAGCAAGATATTTAGAATTTTTAAGGAACCATTTGCCACCTCTTTTGGATGAAGTGCCTTTAGAAACCCGTTTAAATATGTGGTTTCAACAGGACGGTTGCCCTGCGCATTATGCTCTCAACGTGAGAGAATATTTAAATACGGAGTTCCTCAATAAATGGATAGGAAGGGGTAGTTTATTTCCCTGGCCACCCAGATCCCCTGATTTGACAGTTTTGGACTTTTATTTATGGGGAAGACTTAAAGATATTGTCTATCAGACCCGGCCAACCACACGGGAAGACATGATTCTTAGAATCCGAAATGCGATATCGTCCATTTCTGTGGCAGAGATCGAAACTGCTGTTGATGTCACACGTCAAAGAGTTCAAAGTTGCATCGACAATAACGGCGGTCATTTTGAGCATTTACTGAAAAAAATGTAAAGTATTGATCTTTGCAAGGTGATAAGTAATTAGTACTTAGTATTAAGTGTGAATTTTATTTAATTCGATTGTCATGGCTTACTTGTTATTAATGAACATTTCATGTTTTAATTTAAATATTAAAAAAATATATATTTTTGCTCATAACTTAAGTTATAAAAATGGTATCGACTTCCGATTTGTGCCACTTTTTAAATAATTTTACGAGTAATACAACTAATTAATTAAAATGTTAGCCTTCCATTTAACTTTTCATGGAAAATTGAGTAAATTACTAAGGCGGTCCAAAAACGCCATCTGGTGATTCTTACTTAAACTAACACTTAAGTATTATAATAGACTATAATTCGACTGTCAAGGGGCTTTAAAACAAGACCAAGTTCGATGAAATCGGTTAACGTATTCGGGAGTTATCGAACTTTTTCTGCAACACGATTCAAACCTCCCCCCACCCCTTATTTTAGGAGATAGACCAAAATGTCAAATAAATTATTTGTACAGTGTTAATTGGAGAGTCCAAAACAATTCCACATGACATACCTTCACTATCGATTTTAAGATATATTATCATTTCTTGATTTTGAATTCAAAATACGCCATCTAGCGGTAAAATTTCAAAGCTAAAAATAATTTTAGTATACTTCTAAGAGTCACTTTTGTAATAAATTTTTTTTCCCGGAAGCCGTAGGACAAACAGTTATCGAGATACAGCCGCTCGTCGACCTTAGCGGGACACCCGGTATAATATACTTTAGGCGCAATTTGACGACCTTTTATTTTTGATTGCTCATCGAGATATTATATTTTTTGGTTTACGATGATGACCTTGTTTTGCTAATTTCACCTGTCAACACTGTAGTGTAACTTGAATACCTAAAACGTCAGGTAAGACGTCAGGTCAAATATCACGTAAGATGTCAGGTAATACCTTATGTGTGGACACCGCTTTACCCAATGATATTATCTAGAACGGCAAACAAAAATGCAATTCGTCCATTATGTGCAGTGCGTATCAGTGTTACCAGAGTTGGTACTACCAGGTTGGTAGTACTAGATTTAGTACCCTTTTGCTACATTTACTACTTTAGTATTGTTGGGCTCAAATCTAGTACTTTTTCAAAATGATGAGATGATATGACCTTTTTGCGGATGGATTACTTTTTTCTCCTCACTTTTGTGGGGAAACACGAGATCGATTACCTTTTTTTTGCTCATCAGCTTTCGCATGAGTTAACTATTGCCTTACGTATTGTTAGCAGTTAGACCAAAGTTCAAATTTATCAAATCTAGTATCCTTTAGTATTTTTGTTAAGAACGAGTTTGTTCGTATCTAGTAACATAAACACTTTCTGGTAACACTGGTGCGAAGAGTATGCGCCTATAAAGTTGGTTCAAGCTTTCGAGTATCATTTCCCCTAACCACCTAGGGAAGTACTTTCTACAATAAAGACTTGTCATATTATGTCAAGTCAAATAGATATTAAAATATATTCGTCTATAGAATAGTCAACCCCATATCATCACATGCAGGGTGCAGAGTGTCCCAGATTAGAATGCATTCTAGAAGGATGTCATTTCCAAACCAAAAATATTTGCGCAAAACCGTATTTTTACGATTTTGCTCTTCTTGTTTTCTGATTCTATTTGAAATGATATGTGAAAATAAATTTTATATTCTCATTGTCACTTTTTCTCCTCTATAAGATAATTTAATAATATTTTCAATCCATTTCGTTTTTTCGCAACCATCTCAACTAGTAATATTTTATTTTTCGGTTATTCTCATCCGTATATTATACATTTAGACAATTTAAAAATTTCAATAATGAGGATGTACTGAAAATGATTCAAAATATCAAAGCAGGCATATAATTTTAAATTTTATGTTCTTACTCAGTTTCTCTTCCTGAATCTCTTTTTTAACAACATTTTTTAGTATTTCCTAGATAAAAGCACGTTACTAGTACTACTACACTATTGGAATTTCGGAATCGGTATGACATACGAAGTCGGTTAAAGTGGAGAAAAGTTGCGTAATTATGGGCCCAATAATAGGTTTGTTCCAACACCCTATTTTTGTATCGTTCTAGAACCGTCACGAAAGTGTTGGGATCGATTTTATGCGCAGGCGTTAATTTTGCACCGTTTATTGTCGATGCATAAGGGACACCAGGTTGGTACGTATTTGTGACCATTCTCTCAGCTGATTACCATAACATTCATAAATCATAACCCTACTTTTGTTGCTCGAGTTTTTCGTCTAAGCTTGAATATTATCTTTTGTCGTTCCGTTTTGTTGTATTCAATAATTATGAAAGAGACTAATGTGCTTAATGGTACGAATATCTTGTGGGAACCGTATTATACAAATTTAATAAGAATAAATTAAATAATCAAAATATTACAAAGGGGTTATGAAACTAGTCATACAAAACAAGGCTAAAAGAAATGCATGATTGCTGGGAATACAAAAACAACTGTTAAAATTCTTACGGCGCAAGTCAGTACAAACGGTTCCTGCTCTTGACCATGTATCGTTTTCACCGTTCAGAAACTGGTTTGCGAACGATCACAAATTTGGTTGGAACACCAACGGGATCGCCAGATGCACCGTTCTGTGTCGGTTGGAACGGCCTTCGACTATTACGCATGTACGTGACCGTACACTGTACGATTTTTAGGGTGGTTGGAATGAACCTAATATGCCGCAAAAAAATCAAAAAAGATGCAGGGGCTATCAAGATACTAGGAAAACCTGAATTTGTTCCAACTACTACTACTTTTTATTCTCCATACGATGGCATTATCAGATCATTTATGCCCCATCTCGTCCTTGGGTCTCAACTTAATTTTTTTAAATACGGGCCTGGATCTTTTTGCTTGAATTATGAAAGAGGTCGAAAATCTACGTTCAGTACTTGCTGGTCTTCCCATGTTTTGTTCCTTAAATTGACCATCTTCATTAAAACAGTTTGAAATAGAAAAAATCAGTAGTAATACGTAATAGCAGTAACAATTAAAGACAAACGTCGCATGAAAGGTCTAATAATGCCATTTTGTGGAGAATTGAATGTAGCAATGAGAAAGTGAAATTTATTTTTGGACAATAATATCAGGAAAAACTGAAACCTAAACGCAAAATTTTATAGCCACTGCATTTATTTTAGATTTTTTTGCGGCATATTGTTGGGACCATAATTAAGCAACTTTGCCCCAATTTAACCGTTCCTTCTTTCAATCATACCGTTTCCGAAATCCCAATGGTGAAGGCCGAATTTTGTAACACCTTATACAGGGTGTCCGCTAATTAATGGTAAATGGAAAAACCGCCTTGCGTAAAAATATTAGGATTTTACTATACTTACCTATATCCGAAAGTTGATATTAACTGAAATACAATGTGTTAAAGTTAAAACTTCATTTCTATTTTTTTAATAGCTTTGAGAGAAACCAACGTTTTTTTACAAAATTTGGCAATTATGGTTTTTTTTTAGGACGAGAAATTGATTTTTTTGTGAAATTTTAATGTACAATAATGGCAATTCTCGCACTTTTAAGGTCTAAACTTTTTTGTGCCTCAGTGTATTTAAGTTTTTAATGAAAATAATACTTTTCTCATATTTATTACGTAAAAAAGGTATACTAACAAACGCAGAAATGCGTTGTGTGCAGGAAAATTGTAATGGACGAGGTGCCTAGAGAGGATATTCGGAATTCTATCCAAATCGAAGACTACCTGATTTTCAGATCTTCAAAAATATTTACGACTGATTAGGCGAAACAGGTACCTTTCATCCTAAACGGGATTCCATAGGGTACGGACCAGAATTTCTTCTTCTTATTCCGGAGTTAAAGTCTTCGGGCGCCCTTGGGAATTCCGTTTAGGGTGAGAGGTACCTATTATGCCTAATCGGTCGTAAATATCTCTGGGCACCTCATCCATTAAAATTTTCCTGCGCGTATACATACAACATATCCCGCATTCTGAGGTTGAAAACAAATTATGTCTTGGCATTGTTACTTAACTTACGATAAACTAAAAAATGAAACATTTTCTCACACAGCTATCTTACAGTAATCAAGAATCAAATAACAACATGGAGGTTTCATAACGACTGTAGCATCTCTAGATTTCAATTATTTTTTCATAGGTTACTTTAGGAAAAAAATTTTATTTTCAAATTCAAATTCAAATTAATTTAAATGTAACTATCTCCGAAACGGTAACTCTGGGCGACCTGAACTTAGGACACCTGTTTTACGTAATAAATATGACAAAAGTATTATTTTCCTTAAAAACCTAAATACACTGAGGCAAAAAAAAGTTATGAACTAATAATAAATGTGCGACAGCGCCCTCTATATTATGCATTAAACTTTCACAAAAACCCAATTTTTCTTGCTAAGAAAACCATAATAGCCAAATTTTGTAAAAATCAGTTGGTTTTTCTCAAAGATATTAGAGAAAAACAAAAATGAAATTTTAACCTTAACTCCCTGTATCGCAGTTAACATCAACGTTCGCATATAGGTAGGTAAGTATAATTAAATCCATTCCTAAATCAGGATTTGTTTTTTAACATTGTTCGAATCACATTTGCAATTCAAATTCCCCACCATTGAGTAGAATTATCAAGAGTTAAAGCACGGTGATTCAGAGGGAATTGTGCTTGTGATCGCGCGATTGTTTCGTTCTGGCAATTTAGGCGGCTGGGTAAAATTCTTATATTGTAACCGCAGTATGTCTTCATTGTTAGCTCTATCATTCGTTGGTTGTTCATTTAAAAAAATAACGATTTTTTGCAGGTCGCTGCATGCAATTTCATAATGATAAAACAACAGACGATTCTTCAAAAAATGAATAAGGATTATATGCAGTCATTGGTTGACTTGCTTCATGCAGAAAAACTACATCCTAAAATTGTTATAACTGTGTCAATCCAAGTTTTCATAAAATACATTTTCATACTATTGATTTATATAGATTTGGCGTTGGAGTTTCCAAGTTCAATTTTATATAAGGCAGCTTTAGAATGCAATGTGGCAGTGGCATATTTTTCATGCATAGTACAACATTTATTATTCATTTATTTGCTATATTTGTATTTTGATATTATGAACCTTATGGTGGTGCCAACATTGATAGCCAACGATCTTTACACTCTGAACGAACAGATAGTTAAAATGAAAAAAATATATTTACAAGGAAGGATAAAGGAATCCTCATGGGCTATAAATGAACAGGCAAAGCTAAATTTGAGATTTATTGTGTCAAATGAAAGAACAATTAAATTGTAAGTATAACTATAAAAAGTTTATCTTAACCATGAAACAAACGCTTTCAATTTTTTATTATTTTATATTTCAACATATCCCTTTTAGTCCAACCCCACTGGCGCCACCTTATATTCCAATAAAAAATAAATTCCTTTTCGCCATTGCCAAATTGTCTTTCAATTGGTTTAACGGACCCAAATCCAAACTGTCGATAGATATATGTCAAAACGACTGATACTAAAAAGTAATAGTAATAGTATTATATACTTAAGGGTGATAAGGAGCCGATCACATTCGATTTCGAAAGAGGTTTACCACTCGAGTTGTGCACTATACTTTTTCTACGACTGCATATTTATTTTTAAGTTAAATTATCGAAATGGCAATAAAACATTTTCTGAGTATGTCCTCACAATACTTACTTAGGAGTAGAAAAATATAGTTTTTTTTTATGCTTAGAGGGAGTGTAATATAATGTTGTCATTTAATGCAGAAAAGTGCCATGTGAAAGTGATATGTCAGTTGTTAATATATTTTTTCCTGATTCTACAGAGTAGGTTAAAAAAGCAGGATGGAAAAGAAATTTATTGATCTTTAACGTACACGTCTAACCAATCAAGTGTCACATAACAGCGGATAGTCAATCTGATTGGAGATTGCGGAGATTGTCGTAGTTGGTAATAACCAAGAAATGTTCATTCTCATATTTGATTCTAACGTTAGTTTTTAAAGCATATTTTAACAAAGATATTTCCGTTTTCTCTTATTACTTATAGTTTCATTCGAATAAATTTACGAAAAATCTGGTTGGCTAAACTCAAAACATAACAAATGGAGATTCCTGTATTTTTTTCTACACCGCTCATATTCATGATGTTCTGAGTTCTCACTTAAGTCCCATAGTTAATAGCAACCAATCTATTATTTAGTAAATTTTACTTAAGTACCTCCCTGAAAATAATATCATGTCATAATGATGTGTTATACAGGGAGTGAAAATGTTTTATTAAATTTTAATTTCTATTTTTTTGCAGAATGCTTTTTGACAATCGAATTATTCTAAAGAATATATTAATGTTTTTTATTATGTCCAGTGCAGCTTTCGCCGTATTCGCTCTGTGCTCTTATTTCTTTGTAAGTATATACATTTTAGACATTTATCTAACTATTATTAGGTTCTTGGATCGATTCCCAGTGGAGCCATATAACATTCTTCTAGATTAATTTTTTTTTCTTTACGCTGTTGATATTTTTTAATTGTTAACAATTTATTATAGAAATGAAAAAGATGGCGCATCCAGAGTCCCAAGACATACTACCTATAATTTGAAAAAATTGTCAAGAAAATAAAAATATTACTAATTTTAGTATTATAGTACCGAGCGATATCGTTATTTTTTGATATCAGTGAAATTTAAGCGTGTCGTGATCATGGTTTATAAATTTTTATCACTGCTAAGCGAGATACTAACTAGATAATATACGTAAGAGTACATTGCGCGCGTATCATAAAATAATTAGTGGGTTATGGTCGATGGATTGAAATTATTTATTATGTTGAAGATTCATAAAAATACCTGCTCCACAGCATAACGCTTTCTTACCTGTATTAGGTAATAGGTAATAGGTAGCGCCGTCGTCGCTAGGTAATTATGTGTGGTTTTTGTGGGGACGGAAAAACAAGGGTATAAGATTGACAACAACGAATACTTATAACCAGGAAGAAGACAAACTGCCGTGTTAAATATTCGAAGCAGGCGATGATACGACGGCATCCATTATGCCTGGCGCGCACGTGCTTTTCAAATGTCACTTTTGTCAAAATTTTTATTACTGTCAATATTTTAAAGTGACATTTAAGCAACAAAACATTCAAAACCCTGTTATTTCATTTACCAAGTGGTGAAAATCAAATATTAGGATTCCGACAGTTTTTAAGCTGTAAATATCACTTTAAAATAATCCTTACATACTTTTATATTAGTTATTAACTCGTAACGTAACTAGAAATGAAAAATTAAACTTCAGAGCTAAGATTGTAATTAGATTTATTAAAAAATAGCAAGTAAATCATAACTTACATAAAATACCATCTTCAACTTTGGAACTAAATCAAAGTAAATATAATATACCTAAGTACTACAAAACAGACACTGCATGATCAGTAACTATACTAGTAATGACAATAATACTGATCGTGTAAGGTCTGCTACGGATACCCAATAACAAAAAAGATCGCTCATTATAGTATTTATGGTTTAAGAAGAATTGTTATTTATAAAATCAGGCTGTAAAAATCTTTAAAGTTGTCCATTTTAATAAATATAGAGCCGCTATATGGACCTTAAAGCACTTAAATGAAATAAAAAAGCACACATTAGTATACAACCACTAAAGAAACTTTATAGTCCATCAAAATATTTACAGGTTATAGCCTGTCAGTTGTGTTTCCAACGTGTCAGCAAGCGTGGATCCAGGTGGGGGTCATGGGGGACATGGGGGACATGACCCCCCCCCCCCCCCCAAACCAACCATTTAACACGAAAAATACCCTATATACCGGCTTGACTAACGCGACAGCGTATTATTTCCGTAACTTTTACTTGTATCTCCAGACCGAGGTTCTGGATCCGCCCTTGCGTGTCAGTTAATTTGTATTATCGATTAATATATATATTTACCGGACTGTTATTATGATAATAGTTTAAGTTCTATTAATGACAACAGATTTTTCTTTATAAGATAAGAAATTGAAAAAATTTAACTACAATACAAAACTTAGTTGATTTATCTTTACACTTTTAAACCACAAGCTGTCAAATTAAGATTATTTTAAATTTAAACCTCTTTAGGTAGTAGGTACAGTTCTAAATATTTTGTACTCCATATTTTTTAAAACATAGGTATTTAAAACCTGATCAGAACGGAAAACAGTAACATGGAATTTAATTTAGGCATCAGGTCCAATCCACAAGTTAATAATACCACTTGCACAAGGACCAGCGGCCATATCAATTTTTTAGAAATATAGTATATAACAAAAATAAATTGAACTTATTATAAAAAAACAATACTTAAACTAAGTGGGTTTAACGGGTTTAAGTAACAATTATTGTCATAATAAATATCATAATTATTATGGTTATGTAAAGTACATTAACAGTAGTATTCAAATGCCAAATCAGTTTTCTGGTGGGCACATAACACATATAATTCACTGATATAATGCAAAAGAAAATGAAAACACACAGGGGAATGCAGCATAATTGGCAAGATGTACATTTCAATCCTATGTATCATAACATGTACGGTTATGTCTTGTAACAATACTATTCCAGGATTGGTCCTTTTTGGTGTTCAGCTAGTATGGGATTCTCAATTGAACCATGAAAAGAAAAGAAATATAATATAGTATAATGCGTTCAAACAGGACACATTGGATTTCCTATGTAAATTTTCGAGGTGGTCAAATATTCGGTTCGGTATTGATTTTAAAGAAAACTTTTATTAAGACTGACAGGAACAAAAAGTCAGCCAAACTTGAACTTTTTACCTTTTAAGAAAAATCTATCTTCAAACTAACTTCAATCTGGAGTACGATGCTGTTTAATTTTCAGGTCAAAAAGACAGATACAGGTAAGTAAATAAGGAAAAAAATTGCAATGATTAAATCGTACTACAGCGAAAATAGTATCTATAACATAAAATAATATTAATATTGACATAAAACGACTGACAAATTTTTAAACATTGTGTCAGGTCCCTAGTTCCTTGTTTATCATTTTAAAAATACATTTTGTTAAATAAATCTTAAATTACTAGGACAATATACTTTAAATTGAACAAGGACATTTTTCTTAATGTAGTTACTAAAAAAATTTAGTGCATTTTTGAGCTAAAATAACTAGGGGTACAAATATTTGATCCAATGTGTTGTAATGTGACCTAACGCACCACCCGGTATGTATTTAATGTGTATATTTTATAACATCAGTGACATCAATATCTTATCTGGCATGTTGTCACTAATAATGTACATAATCACAAGCCAGATTTATGTATCTCGCCAGGTTTATTGTCACAAATCAGGAATAATGTCATAAATCAGGAATATTGTCATAAATCAGGACTGTTGTCATAAATCGGGTATATTGTCATAAATCGGGTATATTGTCATAAATCGGGCATATTGTCACAAATCAGGTATATTTTGTCATAAATCAAGTACCTATACATATTACTATCAGACATATCGTTACTAATCAGGTATATTGCCATAATTTATGTATGTTGTCATAAATCATATCTCTCTTAACTATGTTTCTCTAATCAGGTACATTAAGGAACTGTTAGTTTTTGGTCGTATTCAGGTACAATGTGGTAGCCATTCTGACTTTTAAAGGAGTTTAAGCAGCTTTAAATTTTTTTAAATTACTTTGGTGCCCTGTACTTAATTTATTACCTTTACGCTTCCCGCTTTGCAAAGATTTTTTAACATACTTGAAAATACCTAAACGAACAGCTTTATTAATAAAGTCATCTAAATAGGTGTGGTCCTTACAAACTTTGTATTTTTCAAAATATTTAAAATATTTTAACTTAAATGTTTCTTCCAAATTATCACCTGTGCCAAACTCCTCTAAAAAGTCAAAAAGCTTACTATCCAATGACTCTAGTAAATTTATAACATTCTCATTGGCATATTTTAAACGTGTCTGAGAATCATACTCTTTGAAGCTCACAAACAGATGTCTTTGCGATATATCTAGAGCAAAAAGTTCTCTACACTGTTCACAATCAATATTAGGATTAACTTTTTTAAGAAGATAACCGGCAACATGTGCATTGGCGGGATTGGTTTCAATAAATGATTCATCCTCCACACTAGGATCAAGGTCTTCATTTAAGTTAGGTTCTAGTTGTTCTGCTTTTTCAGACTCATTATAATTACTATATTTCTCTAGAAATTTACTAAAATCTCCCAATGTATCGCAAAAGTCTTCCTCACAATTACTGTTTTTAGAAAGAGGCGAACTAAAATTAGTAATAACCAAAGTTTTTAGAGCTGCTTTAAATTGAAAGCAGGTTGGATTAGTGTTACTTACACCATGTTGTCGAATTTGACCGAAAAAGTTTTCTAAAGGATCCTGATTTAAGTGCCTCAAACAAAGAAATTTTAAACCCTTTGCCCTTAAATTCTTCCAAAGAAGCATCATAGCCCTTATAGAAACTTGCCAACCTTCAACAAAATGAAAATCGTTTCTAATTTTTCCACCCTCTTTATCTCTAATTTTCCACCTATATAATTGTGAAAGCATATCAGACCAAAACTCTAGGTGGGGAGACTTATCAGATAAAGCGCATCTAAATTTTTTTCCTTCCGAAGGATAAAACTTATTACTGTTTAGAGAATCGAAAAGATTATCTATACTATGAATAAATTCAGCAGTATGTAAGGACTCAGCTTGGGTTATATGACCACATGAATAAAAAGTTTCGATTGCTGCTGCCATAGTATGACTTAACTGACGTGCAGCAATAGATACCTTCATTTTCATATATGTGTCTTTAGTATTGAAATGAATATCTTCTAATTTGTTCAAACATCTATATGTTCGTTGAGTTTTATCCAGATTATATGTATTTAAAATATGAGTAAATTTAGCAAGTTTATTTGGTTCAAATTCAATATCACATGTCAAAAGAGCATTACGAGTACATTTAAGAAGATGTGGCACATCAAATATTGTGACAACTGGAGAATCATTGACTACAAAGTGATAGGGACTGGGTTTATCATCAGTATGCTGCTCTGTTAAAAGTCTAATAGCTTTTTGATTAGTAGGACCTTGGTCACAAACAGTAGCTACAATGTTGAGACCTATCCCTTGTAGCTGAGTAATCAGTGTAACTATTAGTTGTTTTAATTTCTCCGCTTTGACAGTTGATTTGGTAAAATAAAAGGCAATTGGCATTTTATAGGATCGTTTGATTCCTCTTATCATAAACACTAAAGCGTGATTGGCATGTTCTTTAGATCGACCAAAGGTACCCATATCTTCATACCCACAAATTTTCTGTGTTTTGGTTTCATATGTCAAACCAGCGCTAAGAAACATTTCGTCAAAGATCAGGGTGCAGCATCTATCTAAATCATCCAATTTATCAATCTGTTTCTTTAAATGCTCTAAAACAGGCTGTATAATACCAGATTCTACAGGAAAACTGGATAAAACTACTTTAAGAGTTCTTATAGATGGCAGTTGGAAAAAAGATCGCAGGTATCTATACAACCTAGGACTTCTTTTATAGATTGACAAGGCAAAAGCTTTATCTTTTATAGTCCATCGGCGAGCATTAGGGTGTTTATTAGCATTTCGCAACTGACAATTTATAAACTCTTGAGTAACCTGATTTAAATTTTCCTCTATGTATTCAAAACGACCATCCTCATAAAGATTCCTTATAGTACAGAGGTCACCATTTTAGAACATTCAGAATTTGACTGTGTACTATAGGAGGAATCAAAGTTGTCGTAAGTCACATCATCAGTTACTAGTTCTTCTTGGAATGCCCCAGAATCATCAAGCAAGGATTCGTGTAAATTTTGTGATGCTGGTACATCCCCTAGTGAAATATGAAAAGAAGCTTGCTCAATATGAGCATTTTTTGACTGGGTTTCAGAGTCAGATGATATATGAAGTACATGTTGAGGCAAGATTACCGAAGGTTGATCATGATTTTTCTGAGAAGTAGATGCTTCCTGGGGAGGAAATATATCATTCGGTGGAAAATGTATATAGTCAGGGGACCTACTTTTTTTAGGAGAATGGGGAACAACTCCATAATGAAGTCGGTCAGGCAGATTCAGATCGGAATAATCTTCTTTAGAAAAATGGTCCTCACAAACATAATAACCAGAAACCTTTTTACTTGGGCTTATATTACAAGCTTGCTTCCAAGCATTTGTTGCCTCAACATTGGTAGGAAATCTATGAAAACTTTTATTTTTGTAATCTTGCTTGATAATTCTGTTATAATAGCCATTCTTGCAAGAGGGATATTTACAGTAATACTTAAGGGTTCCAATTTTAGAAGTATTAGCACCTAGCATTGTTAAATTTTTTTAAAGTATTATTGTAATCCACGAACAACCAATAGTTACATCAGTCACACAAAAAATACATCAATGAGAACTACTACAATTAAGACAATATACTACAAGAACAACATTACTTACACAATGTATGTTCTTCCTTTTTAATACTTCCTGTGGGATATTGCCGGCTGTAGTGTGTCCCGTATTGTAACTATATCCCTGACCATCAACCATGCAATCAATGATACATGCACAAACCTAGGAACAGCTAACCTAAAATAAACACAAGAACTACTACAAAAGACAGTACACAAAGCCCATTTTCAAATTAACTGGGCTGTAGGCCCTAGTATATTATTGGGCATCAAATGATTGAATTATTATTGATGCTTACTCTCGGTATGGATACTTTATTATTTTTTGTTTTATTCAATTTCGAGCTAAAAATATTAATTTAGTACTGTACTTCTTTTACTTAAGTTTAAATTTTGTTCGTCAGTTAATTTGAATTTGTCGAATTTAAGACTCAAAAGTCATACTTTAATTTATTCTTTTAAATATGTGCATTTTTTAAATTTGGTGTTGTAAGTTTTGGGCCCCATTTGTCATTGTGGCCTAATGCATCGCTTTTAACCATCTAATAATCAATAAGAGGACCTAAAATTATTTTATAAATCTTTTAGAATTCTGCTGAGCGCAAGTTAATATATTGAAGCTGTAAATATGTTTAGCTTTTGATTTCCAGATTAATAAATTATTAACTCAAATTTAAGTAAATTTGCTACTCAGAAACAGAGTTTTCGCAACTAGTTTAATTTAACCAAACTGGGATAAGTTTATGAATTAAAATAACAAATAAAGATTACTAAATAAATATTTCAATTACATACCTGCAACAAAAAGAAAACGACCTTTCCCGTGAAAAGATTAGAAAATTAAAAAATATTTTAAATTTCAAAACGCTTCAGACGCTTCTCCACCATTTTCTATATGTCATATGCTTCTTGATTTTATCCCCTTCCAGACGCAGGATGTTAGGTTGTGAAATAATTTAATAACGTGTGCTGCTCGCATTCTATGTCTGTCTCTGTCTGCATCAACCTTCTCCGATTCATTAAAGGGAGACAAATATGGCCTAGATCAAAGCGAACAAACCCAAAGTCTGATATTGACACAGAACGATAGACACAAAAGGATAAACGTATGGAGTAACCTGCCTGGCTGTGACGTCACTTGCATGGCCAACTTATGTGCTTCGATCCCCGCCATAAGCGGTCTCACCGGGCTGATTGACAAGGTGTGTCAAAAAAATCAATATAAGTTTTGTCAGTTCAGGGCGATTTCATGCCATATAAATAGTATTTTTAGATTTGTTCATATTGTAAATAATAAAACACATAGGAGAAAAGGATGGAGTTTTAGTTAAAAATATCTGAAGGTCTATAAATCAGATACAGTCCACAGAAGGGAACCATAGACTGCTCGAGTAGGAATAGGAGTAAATACCAGCAAGGGCATCCTACATGGTCATCATCGCACCGGATCAATCAGTTTTATGTTTTCAATATTGACTTTCAAAGGAAAAAGTTCTCAACAAATATTGAATAATTTGGTTAGGAGAATATTTTCCAGATCTCTTGAATGAGGGAAAGATCACCATATAAGGTCTCTTGAATCAGAAAAAGGTTCAAATTAAGGTCTCTTGTATGAGAAAAATTTGTGTCTTGTATGACAAAAATTTTGTAGTTTTACATGACCAAACCTTGAAATTGTTGCTGTAACAGAAAATTTGAGGTTGTTTGTAACAAGTTGATATTTGATAAAAACTATTGCAGTACTTGACAGTGACTTTGCAGTGATTGTTCGGATACTGTTAACTTTATGTTACAATAAAAGGCCAGTAACCTAGAGCCCAGAGCGCCGAATAGCAGAAATACACGACGAACCACTGCCGCCCATCCATCTGTGTGAATGGTCCACAATTTTTATATAACTCAAAATTCGAGTTTAGCAGTCATTTCCAGATAGATGATGTAGATCTACCTGAGAAAAACTTACCAGTTATGTTCACTTTGTAAGGTCTCTCAGTTGAAATAGAAATTTTTGAAAATTTTTCTAGATTTCGTCGGCTGCATAGAACAATAGCTTATTGTTTGCGATTTCGTAATAACTGTTCAAAAAATAAAACAAAATTAAATGGTCCCTTGTCAGTTGATGAATTGTTGTCATCGTTAAATGTTATTGTTAAATGTTATTGTTAAATGTTATTGTTGGGGAAACACTGCCCTTTTCCCTCATAAATTCATTATAAAATACTTAAATTTGCGTAAACTTACATTCAAGAACAAACAAACAAGTTTCGACAACTTTGGACAAAGTACAGGAAAACACATGACAAATATAAGACAAAACTCATTTCCCAGTGCATTCCGTCCTGCATAAATAGTCAAAACTTACTTCCGACGTTTACTTTCAGCTCAAATCACATGTTAAACATGCCATAATAAAAATCAATACTTTAAAACTTGAAATATTCACGACGTAAAAAACTATCTTTTTGGTGCATGACCACAATAAAAATGTCATACCGAACATATTTAAATTCTGTAATCATTAAGCCACCGCGGGGCGAATGCTCAGGTGCCTTCTAACTATCAACTTGAATAAAGAACATAATTCCCTAATTGTACCATGCATACGACATACTAATTACATAAGTCACCCGACAATTATAACATTTCCCTTGCTGTTTGGCTATACACACAATGGTACAGAAGGGCAAAACACCCAACGCATAGCGACAGGTATCTAGGCGGTGATTGGCCAGAGAGACATACGGCGTCTCGCTCCCCGTCAAGAGACACGTACAAATACAGTGAAACTAAAGTACATTATTACAATTCTAGGCACTTCGTGGCCGATCTTCGTTTCTAACTAAAAAGTGTATTATTATTTCACCACGATAGAAAGACATTGTTGTTTCGCCTGTGACAGGGTACTGTTGAAAATCGTAGAGTAGTGAATTTCGCGAGTAATCACGCCCCACAAGTTTTAAAGACTCAGCAATCATTGCCGATACGCATTATCGGCTCTTATCTACCACGAAAGCCACGGCAGATAAATAAACCGGGTTTTCAACCACGATTTTAGCGAATCGGACTTAAGTGAACTTTCTAACCTTCTTAATTGAACTTTCTACCATTCTACTTCGCGGCAATCCGACGGAACCGGTAAATTTGAACTACCGACTAAAGCAATTTCTTTGAACTACCGACTACAGCAAAATGCATACTACCATGAACTATAAATTAAACTAACTTAAGCAAGTATTATTACTCGTGAACCGAATCAACAACAGTCAAAACGGGCAGGTTTAACAGCATAAATAAACCGTTTTGTACCTTACCCATACACCTAACCGTTGAAAATAGATGAGTTATTTGTGAAATATAAATCTGTGTTTGTTTTACGCCTAACTAACAGGACCAGCGACTTTCCTATGCTATATAGTGCTACAAAACCCGATTGGACTTCAGGACATAACACCGTAGCCCAACAGTTATTGTTAAATGTATTCAATGTCATTACTTTGAGAAGGATATCTAAAATGTGAAATCTAATGGTTCAATTAAGTCAGGACCTTTGGCACAGCTTGCCGTTCCTGGATGAAAATAATATGTCGTTTGTCTCATTCAGAATTATCTTGTGCCCAAAGGTTTCCTATGATTTTGCCACCAAAAGATCATGTTGTTAAATTGCTTTACATGCAGGAACATGCTGATTTACAGCATGCAGGTCTTTAAACAGTATTAGCTTACCTTAGATTGAGATTTTGGCCAATTAATGGGCTGCGTTCAATAAAAAAAGAAATTAAGAATTGCTTAGTTTGTTATAGGCCATTGCCAGCAGATCGTAAATCAATTGCTCAACCTTTTTTGAAAGTGAGAATAGATTTTGATGGTCCCATACTCATTAAGGAATCAAAGCTTCGAAAAGCTAGAACTTTTAAGTCATATATTGCATTATTCATTTGTATGGTGACAAAAGCCATTCATCTAGAATTGGTCACAAGTTTATCATCAGTTGCATTTTTATCTACTGAGGTTATCCTCAAACAATATTTAGTGATAACGGCACTAATTTTCAAGGTGCAAATAATACTTTAAAGGATATTTATAGGTTTTTTAAGGAATCTGAAATTCAGATTAAAGAATTTTTGTCCTCTACAGAATACGCTGGAAATTTATCCCTCCAAATAGTCCACATTGGGGTGGCTTATGGGTAGCCGGTATTAAGTCAATAAAGTATCATTGGAAACGGGTAATCGGCAATCATTTTTGACTTACGAGCAAGTTTCAACGCTATTTTGTCAAATTGAAGCTATTTTGAATTCAAGGCCTTTATCAGCTTTATCGTCTGAGCCATCAGATTATACATGTCTTTCTCCAAGTCATTTTTTAATAGGCGAAATATTAACTTCATTTCCTGAGAAAGATTATAGTACAGTATCAAATAATCGACTTGATCTCTGGAAACATTGCGACAAATAATCTGGAATCGTTGGTCTACAGAATATTTAAGTAGGCTTCAACACCATCCTAAATGGACGACAGGGTACGACAATATAAAAGAAAATGATTTTATTTTGTAGTAGCTAAAATTCGTACCCAACACGGTCTCTTTAAAAGACCAATTTCCAAGTTATGTTCTTTGCCATTTTGTAGCTTATCAGCTGGGGGGGGGGGGGGGGGAGAATGTTGAAGATTCATAAGAATACCTGCTCCACAGCATAACGTTCTCTTACCTGTATTAGGTAATAAGTAATATAACAGAGGGGAACCATAGGCTGTTCGTAGTAAATACCAGCAGGAAACTTATAATTAGGTATACTACTGTACTACTAAAAGAACTATAACAAAAAGTAACTGAAATCTGTAAAAAATATTACACAACATTGATAACAAACAAAAATAAAACGTTATTTCTACCTAGATTAAAGAAGAATTATACCTTTTAAAAAAACTATGATGAACGAAGCACTGTGTACAACAAACTATTTGTTGATGCAAATACGCATGGTCTCTTAATTATTTTGTGCGCATTATATATTATCATTTAAGTAGGATCGATATTCATTAGAGTTTTCTTATTATTTAGCCTGTATCTTTAAAAAATGCCCAGATCTCGTTCGTCTTTCGAATATTACTACTCATTTTAATTTCACGGTTTCAAGTTTAAGATTCAGAAGTCAAGTACCAAATAACGACCTGACAACTTCACGGTATGGCATTTTAAATAATTGGTCCATGTGAGATATGATTTGAAAAAATCCACCAAAAAGCAATGAGGCATTAAGTCCCATATGACCCATGTTATTCTAACCGTGATATGAGAAAATGGCCTTTATTAATTTTACACAATTGGTGTTGGTACAATACAATAAGGCCGATTATGGCCTATGTACTAAACGAATTTCTAATGGTGTTACAACAAGTCAACCCCATGGGAGTTAATTTTAAAGAAGAAGATAGGTTTAATGATTAGTAAAAGTGAAAAAATGTGATTTTTTTTAAACTGTGATCACATCAGGCTTTTATTGCTGCTAAGGAACTGTGACCACCTGTGATTTGTTGATATCAGTCATTAAAGCACAGTTCGTGAAATATCGCTCACCACTAGTGGTACCTATTTTTCAAAATTATCTGAAGAAATTTCTTACACGAAAACTACCGATTTCTAATCTTATACTGAGATTCTGCACCGATTTTACGTCAATTTAATTTCCAGATTCTCTTAAGCCCCCCATAGTCTCTTATTTTTTTTATCAGTTCATCGGTGTTCGTGACAGGCCGTCGTGCCACGCTTCGTAACATTATTTACTTACCGTATCTCTTTAATTTTATAGCTGAACTTTGTACTTGTACTACGTTACGTTATTTTCGAATTTTTAAAGTTAAATAAATGAATTAAATGAAAAGATAATTTAGTAGCACTCTATATTATACACTTTATTTGTTGAAATGATTTGTATTTTTAATTTGGCACAAGCCTAACCCAGATACATCTCTAATTAGTTTAGTTTTCTGTAAGATACACATGTCAAATTTAAATTTTACGAAATTTATATACATCTAGATTTTATGGACTATCCCGTACCGTTAGACATATCAAGACGTAAACTGCTCTGCCTTAAACTTTAGAATCTATTTTCTATCAGTTAAAAAATTATTAAAATTCTTCCATTATTAACGAAATAAGAGATACTTAATTGACGTAGTGTATTTATGTCTGCGGTGGGTGTTTCGGATATTAATAGCATATTCCATATTTCACGACATATCGCTTTAGTGAAGATTTAACAAGTTAAAACTCCAAAGACTAGACGATAATAAGTTTAAACTGTCACGTTGAAAGGAAACCCCCACACACCTAGATTTTAATTACGAACGACGCACCGTCGCGACTAAAACCAAGCAACGGCAGCTGTCCATCGTGACTAGTGTTGGGGAAAACCGATGATTTTAATAATCGTGTATAATGTATAATGCATTGATAAAACACCAGGGGTTGTTTTTGTAAATTTGAGAAGTTTAGTCTAGAGTTTTTATTAAGGAAGAACAGTTGATTCTGATTTTTTTAATTAATTAAGCAATGCCGGTTATTTCAATTATCGAGTACTCAATCGGTTTTTCGCTCGAGCGATCACAAATTAATCGGGACAGTCCTCGCCCATATACTTCGGTTTTAGTACGACGGCCTGTCATGGTCACCGATGGACCTATGAAAAATCACGACGCCTAAGAGGGAGAGGGACTAAGAACAAATGTTTACTTAACAGCTATACCAACTAGTTTCACCATTTTTTCGTTGTTGCAAGATTTGTAGCGGTGCAAATATTGTTACAGAATCGATTTGTCATTTCTATTCTCTTACGGCACAATAAAGTCATTGTACTCTTACGATAAATAAAAACATGTCATAGACAAATCGGACATTTCGTCACATTTTTCTGTCGGTTAAGGTTATAGCTGTATAAATTTCATCACTGAATCACACAATTATTGATTTTAAGGATGGCATCTCAGGATTTAGCGCGGCAGTACTAGTATCATTTGCTTTCTACTTATCGACAGGTGGTGCCATTATAGGTCAAGACTGTGAAGATCAGGTACGTAGACTATATTCCCGATACACTGACAACGTAGATTAAAGTTCCGCATAAAATTTGTTTTTTCTCAATGCGTTCAATGTGAATAAACTGCTTACACACGTATAGTGATTTAGGTATTTCTTCATTTTTTTTTAAATTATACAGGGTCCGCAAACGAAGCGTTGACGGAAGATAAAATCGTTATCGAAGAACTTATCAACAATACTGAAACAGCTTGAGATATTGGATTAAAAGCGGCATGTTTTAAAAATATTTTACATTATACAGGGTGTCCCAAAAAAGTATGACAGCATAAAGTTATATTTTTTTAAATGGGACACCCAGTATTTTATTGCATATTTAGGTTCGTATTACTATCGCTTATAAGTTCCTCAAATTTTATTTTATTTGGTTTCGTAGTTTCGGAGAAATAAATTAAAAACTTAAAAAAAAAGTTTTGCAGTCCTGAATAAAAAAAATCAAAAAAAACAACCCAGAACTATTTTTTAACCTCGGCATTGACTAAAAATTTATGACAAGAGGTCTAGAGATCCTATGAATGTAATTGCGTTTATTCATTTTATACAGGGTGTTCATAATAAGCTTTCAAAAACCCCACATTTTAAAATAATTTTTCTCAAGTTTTTCAAATGGTACACCCTGTATATTATTTGGCTATTTGACATAGAATTCATAGACAATTTTTTTTTGTAATACAAGCATATAAGTTATATCCAGCCGTTTTCGAAATAATTGTAAATATCATAAATTATGTTGTTTAAATAGAGTTTTTATTGGGAAATTTTGTTATAGCCGATAGACTAATAATTGTAAACTAAAGTAAATGTTCAAAATAGCTTCTTTTTACTTAATTTAATGATTTTCCTCTACTGCCAACATAACTCTTAATTCATTTTCTTCATTAATAACGGGTTTATTGATTATCATTCTTTTTATGTACGCAGTGCTTCCTGTTGCTACAAATCTTTGCAACAACTCCTCGAAGGTTTTTGGTCTCGGCTTTCTCTCAATATCTAGATATCTTTCAGCATACACTCGGCTCGCGAGGAGGCAATTTCTTGCACATTCACCCAGTATAAAAATGATATTTTCCTAAAATTCGACATTTTGTGTAAGTTAGTATTTAATTTCGACGACTGAACAAATGTAAATAATTTTATTTAACTGTCATAGTGACAATCTAAACAAAAAGAAATCATGGCAACTCGATTAAGAATAAAAGATAAAATTAAATAATAAAAGTAGCAAAAATGTATATATGCTTATTAAATTTATATCGAAACAACTAAAATACGGTAAACTCTAAGAGTAAAAGGAAGCTAGCTATTTTGAACTTTTACTTTAGTTTACAATTATTAGTCTAGTCGCCTATAACAAAATTTCCCAATAAAAACTTTATTTAAACAACATAATTTATGATATTTATAATTATTTCGAAAACGGCGGGATATAACTTAAATGCTTGTATTACAAAAATAAATTGTTTATGAATTCTACGTCAAATAGCCAAATAATATTCCATTTGAAAAACTTGAGAAAAATTATTTTAAAATGTGGGGTTTTTGAAAGCTTTTTATGAACACCCTGTATAAAATAAATAAACGCAATTACATTCATAGTATCTCTAAACCTCTTGTCATAAATTTCACTCAATTCCGAGGTTAAAAAAATAGTTCTGGATTGTTTTTTTTTGATTTTTTTATTCAGGACTGTAAAACTTTTTTTCGAAACTACAAAACCAAATTAATTAAAATTTGAGGCACTTATAAACGATAGTAATACGAACCTAAATATGCAATAAAATACTGGGTGTCCTATTTAAAAAAATATAACTTTATGCTGTCACACTTTTTTGGACACCCTGTATAATGTAAAATATTTTTAAAACATGCCGCTTTTAATCCAATATCTCAAGCTGTTTTAGTATTGTTGATAAGTTCTTCGATAACGATTTAATCTTCCGTCCACGCTTCGTTTGCGGACCCTGTATATTTAGACTATTGACCTCTAAGCTCCACACATTTTTACCTCGACTTTTTGAATGGTAGCCTATCTCTTGTGGGAAGAGCTTGTTAAAAACTGAGCCCACCTTACTAAATAAAATATAATTTAGAATACTCTTTATCTTGGAGTAACATTGCATAAATTCCTAACTATCTAAACTAATATATCGTACACCAAAAGTTAAGCGTTGTATTCACAATATGCATACATAAATATATATTAGGTAGATGAAGGCTCGAAAAAGGCTCGTTTTTTTATGCAACCGATATCTTATATTTTGACCTTTACTAACCGAATAGATATTTATTTTCAAATTATTTAGATCCCCTATTTTTTATAAATTACATTAGATAGATTTTCGTTATTACGAAACAAAAATATTAATCCTAATATTATGATTATTTCTAGTGGGAGAAATGTTACCGTAATGTATGCGATCTTCCTTGGTACGAATGGAATATACAACAACGAAAGCAATATCTAAAAATTCTACTCTTTCTTGACGAAAATATTAAAGTGATATTTTTTCAAAATATCGCCTTAAATTATCGTTGGTGGTTGGGAGTAAGTATTTTTCCTGAATTTTTCTTTCCAGTTTAGTTTTATTGCTTTATCTTCAAAATTTTACGTTCTTGCAATTTTATAATTAAGACTTGTAGTAATATTGCATTAATTCCTAGAATGCATTAATAAACTGTGTATCGTATATTAATATGTAGCCAAGAAAAGAAGAATTGGTGAATCGTAATCTTCAAAATTGAAACACCTATGCAAAATCTCATAAATAAAAATAACATGCCTATATCAAAATAGATTCTTTTCACTGCAATCGTAATATATTACTGGGATATAGGCAAAAATATAGAAAGTATTATAATTAAATAATATACAAGATACACAAGATTCCGCTACATAAATATTTTGTTCAAAAAATGTTTTAAATCCGATTTTTATGCTTTTTTTTTACCCGTTTGAAAATACATTTATTGGGATTATTCTGTCTAAATTAAATGTTGTTTTTGTCACAATTTCAAGACATCCTGTGGAACATTAAAAAAATATTACATTACCTCATTTCTTGTAAAAGCTACACAATTTCAAATAAACACTGATAACGGATATGTCGACCTGGATGTCGTCAGAAAATAATCGGAGGTGGAAAAGTATATAAGGTTTTCAAGAATCAGTTGACGATGGCAGTGATAATATTATCTGTTCCTCAATAAAGAATAACTATCATTATTAATTTAATGTCGCGAGCCGTCATGGTTGCGATAGGTGGACATACACATACTAAAATTTTTATTTCTGTTGTTGATTACTTCTATTGGTTTTTATTTTTCTCAATATAAAAATCTCTAAAACAGTCTTTTGGTTTATTAATTGTGTAGTAATGTGTAGCTTTTAGAAGAAATGATCAAAAATGATAAAGATAGAGAAAACGATTAGGGACACATCTAGGATTATAACAACAATATTATGAACAAAATTATCCGTCTAATACAGGGTGTCGCACTAAGGTTGACGAGGTACGATATTATGGAAGCCATTTTAAATATAATTTTCCACTCATTAAATATCCGACTATGATCGTGATCGTTAATTCACAATGCGACTTCTATAGGATGCTGTTTACCCATGATTCTGTTTTTATAAATGTTCTTAATCAATTTAAATGCCATGACACATTATTTTATTATTGTATTTAAAGAGCACAACAATAACTACTTTTTCGCGGAAACGGTAAATCGGTATCTTTATTCCTTCTCGAGTTAATTACAAATAACTCAAGATAGAAGACAAATGTATGACATAAAGTTTACACACAAAATCGTCAATAACATGATCGATTCAATGGCAATTACTCACTTAATAGGTCTAAACATTCCATCCAACAATACAAGAAATAGCAATTTTTTCCGTATCAAATCAAGCACCACTAATTATTATTTAAACGCGCCTTTGCAGCGCTGCCTAAAATCTTACAATTCAATTTCAAATTTGAAAGATCTGGATGTTTGTTTCTTTTCCCTGACTAGCCTTGGTAGTGCGCTAAGACTTTTGTACCTAAACCACTTTAGTCTAACATTATGCATGCGCTTGTTTTGTTTATAACTCAAAAAAATAAATAAATAATAAATAGCATACTTTGTTAAAACCTTACTTAAGCAAACATTATACTTATGTTAAAGTTTGTTAGTGAATACTGTATCTGCGTTAGTCCCATTTTGTATTCCTTAATGATAAATAAATAAATAAATAACAAATTTTATTCAAACAAATTAATGTAGGTACCTATTTATCAGGATATCCATATGGAAACAAAATTTTACTATTAGATGCTCGGCAACTTTGATAGTAAGATATTGTGAGAAAGATTTGATATTTGTGTATTATAAACTTCGTTTATTACTATTTAAAACATAAAGTTAGTTTGATTGCCTTTGAGATTTTTAATTTAATTTGTTTTTGTCATTTAGTTGTTATAATAAGCTTTAGATACTTTTTGACGTTGCCTTTATATCAACTTATTTCTATTTTGTACAAAGTGTGAGAATAGAACAACACAAATGCAACAAAAGGCTAAACATCTGAATAATATGCATTTTGTTCTTATTAGATATTGTTATCAAGTAGATAAAAAAATGTATGGCAAAACAAAATCTTTACATTATATTCGTTTAATAGTAAAAAATAAGACGATTGAAATGGGTGAAAAATATATAAATTGAAAATCTCAATGACAATCAAACTAACTTCATTTTTTAAATAATAAACGAATTCTTAAGTACAAAAATGTCATATTAATTTACAATAAAAGTTCCCTTGCATCTTGTAGGGATTGGTAAAATTTTGTTTTCATGGATATCATGATCATCTATCATTATTTTTTTTGAATAACATTGGTAAATAATGTAAATAACTCGAGAAGGAATAAATATATCGAATTACAGTTTAGGTTAAACTATAGCTATTTTTGTGCTCTTTAAGCACAATAACAACATAGTCTATCGTGTCATTTAAATTTATTAAGAAAATTTAAAAAAATTAAGAGTAAACATTAGAAGAAGCAGTGTGATTTAACGATCAAGACTAGATATAAGTGTAAAATAAACGGAATGGAAGATAAACAAATTATAAAAATATTTTTCTATATATATCCATTTTTTTTTAACGTATTTATTATTTTAAAAACAAGAAAACAAGACTCTCCTCTTCGTTGATTAAATCTTTAAAGTTATGAGGAGTTTATTTCATAGATGGCAACATTTTCAAACTGGAATTTAATTTCTTGAGAAAAGTGAATATTTTGGTAGAATTTTGGGTATAAAGAACGAATTTAGGCGATGATTATTGTATACATAAATAGATTTACGGTAGGTAGTGACTTCCGTTCCGTTTTCAATGAAAGTAGATATTGGCCAAAAATAGATAGAAAACAAAAATCATAAGTGATCAAATTTGATCATAAAATTAGAGTTCAAATAACTTTTACAAATAATTTTTAAAAAAATTCGATCAATAAATGCCATTTGTCGACATTTTGTGGAGAAAATGTCAAATTTGACAGTTAACAACAGGCTCATGATTCCATATAGTAATGTTTGCTCTTTATGGAGCAAAAACTTATGATGAAGTAAAATTTTACCTAAACCAATACATTGTTCCCCATATGGTTCCAACTTTAATGCTTAAACTGTATAAGCATAATTTTTTTCAAAAATATGCAGTAACAATATGAATTTCGGTTCGGAATAATAAAAACAAATTATTTTATAAAAAAAGTACCTCTTCATATAAAAAAACGATCAAAAGTAATGTTTAATGTTACAAAAAACACACTTAAAAATGTACAATTTACAAAGTAGGTATTTAACAAATTGTAATTAGAAGAAGAAAGAAGTTTTTTCTAAATTATCGACTAGAAAAGACTGTGTTCTGCCAGATAAAATTTGTATATAGTGAGAACGTCAACTGTTCCACATAAAAACTTGTTTCGAAAGGAACATATCCTGTTCCAAAGCTGCATCCCTATCGTCTGCTCTCGAAGTAATCAAGTCGCAGCCGCAGCAGGTGTTGTTGTCAACATTTTGAAGGTTATATTTTGTGGTTATTTTTATTTGATTAGCAAAATGCAATGTGAAATGAGCTCCAATGACCACAAAGTATTATCCCTTTTATCAGACGATGAATTATTAGTCGAAATGGTTTCAACACATTCTCCTTTGTACAACTAGATTGATCAAGTCGTACGGCCCAGCCGCATGGAGGGCACCGTTTGGATTTGTGCTAATTTTGCCTCTCGCAGATCCTGCTACTTTTTAAAATTTGTAATTTTAAATATTTTAAATGAAAGTTATACTTGGGGGATGGGGGTCATACAGGAAAAGTTACGGAAAGTAATACCCTGTCGCGTTAGCCAATCCGGCATATATGGTATTTTTCGTGTTAAATTGTTTGGGGGGGGGGGGGAATTTCCTGGTTATGAAATAAGGTTTAATTTCAATAATGTAGGATTAGCTCACCAAAATGTATTCAATCCCTCCACACGGGTTTAACATGTCGACCTCTGCAAGAAGTTATAATGCAGTGTTTCTATAAAAATGTGCAGTGGAGCCAATATTCAGCCACTTCAAAAATTACATGGGATTTCTTATGTTCAACTTAAAGATGCATCACTAGGTATATAATTTTACTATTATTTTTTTTCCTTCTTTAGAATAAATATGTACACACAAAATTATTGTAGCAACTATGCGGATATATGCCATTTATTGAAAAAATGCAGCGACTGGCAAAATATGCAGCGATTGACAAATTATGCAAAAAAAGTAATTTGTCTACAATCCCGATCATCACCTAAGCGAAAAAAGTGAATTATTAAAACAAGACAGAATTATACCAATAAATGTTTTTCCAAAAATTATAAAAAAATATTCAAAAGAAAATACTCCAACAATGTTGCCTCTAAAATGTATACTAAAAGTAACTGAAGAAAATTAAATACCGTTAAAGTGTTTTTCTTCAATAGAAAATTTAATATGTGAATTTACCTTCAATGATAACTTTTCATGTAAATCATTCACAACTGACAATCTCAGTTGTGCATGTGTCTGATGAGGTACTCCTAATAGCGAAATCTTTTCGATAGGAAAGAAAAAATTGTTAACCAATTTTATAAATATACATACACTTATCATAGGGACATTATTTTCAATGTCTCACCGGAATAGCAACTTTACTACTATCTTATTGATTTAAAGTGCATTTTTTTAAATTACCACTTTGTTTTAATTTAAAATACCTACTTGTCGCTAACATTTTTCATTTTAAATAGGTGTTCGAATTTTCTTTCACGCATAAAGTAGGTAATCGGACTGGCACTGGTTCACTCTTTGGATTCACTAAATTAGCTCATTGGGAAGAGGCGTTTTCTTCGAATGTGGTGCGAGTAGAATTAGTTATAATAAAGTCATCAAAAATTCAACAGTCATTTCTTTTAACCAAATTGACTAATAAGACCTTTAAGTTTTAAAATATTCTTAATGTACTCTTTAAAAAGTAAAAATTATATTTTTAAATTTTATATAGAGTTTTATGGAGGATATAGGCTCAAGATGAATTAGTTTTCTTAATGGGTTTTAATGAGTACTCCATACTAGTCCATACTATTTCTTTGTTTCTTGAATCTTATTCTAAAATTTTAAAACCAACATCTTTATACTGAACATATTAAAGCAATTTTAAACCATAAATAAATCAAAATTGTTACTCGGGATCTACCTAAATAAAATATCAATTATGGGTGCATCAGATACACAAACATCTTTGTTTAGTAGTGAAAGTGTAAAATAAATATATTATATACATTATACCTGTCCAACAAACTCAGCTTAACTGAAAATGTTTAGCGGAGTATTATTATAATAAATCCAACAGGAACTATCATAATAATATACAATAATTATTATTTGTTTTCGTTTTAGATTTGGAAGTTTTTTTACACCGCTGGAAATGCATTTTATAATATACGAAAGTAGAGTAGTAATTATTTATTTTAGTTGGTTATTAGTGTCTTAGTGTTATGTTGTGTGAAATATTAAAAATATTATATATTCTAAATATCACATATAATCTAATAATAAAACTATTGTGCACTCCTTTGTTATTTTTAAATTAAAATTAGTTTGTTCGAATTTTTGTCAAACTTCTTAGACGTGTTTCGCCGTATCATGGCTCATCAGCAAGACAAGAATCTGAGAAAAGGACAAGGATTTTGCAACCCTATCAAGTGTCCATCTAAGGCAGTGTAATATAATTGCAGTGACATCCCGTGGTGTATTCACCAACCCAAAACAGAAAAGATCAGATGCAGTGGGCAGTTCTTACTAATTGACGGACCAAATATACCAGAAAGGCGAATTAAAGGTTTAAGAAGTGGTTCTTTCACAGTGGTTAAGGTACAAACTGCCGAAGACAATAATTCCGGGCACTTGATAACGATGCAAAAATCCTTCTTCAATTGTAAGATTAGCCTTATTGGCAAGTCATGATACAGCGAAAGGCGTCTAAGGAAAAGTATACGTGGTTTAGACATTCCTTAACACTTATACAATTTTTTATTTTTATGTAGATACAATTTAGATGGATCATTACCATTAAATGTATGATCTATTTGTATATTATCAATTTATCTATTTATTATTTTGATCTTAACGGCTATTCATCTATTATACCTACTAAAAATCTCATTATTTTAAGTTGGTTTAATATAAAAATAAAATAAATATAAATGAGTTCTGGTAAATTATAATTCCAATATAGATAATTATGCATAATATTGTTTAGGTTTTATTAAGTGAATGTAATTTTCCATTCTATTAATTTTAATGCTTCTGTTAACTCGCAGCACTCCTCGTCACTTTATATTGTGAGAGGGAAACGATGGTCAAATACAATCTAGGAGCATCCCTTGGTAAGTATGTTAAACGTATTTAAGGTGTTATAGTACATATTAAGTCAAAAACTTATAACAAACAATAATTCTACTGTTTATATTAATTTGCAAATAAAGAAACCGCAAAAAAATTGAAAGAAAAAAGGATTTAATGAAGCATAAAAATATTAAATAAAAAGTGCTAAAAAGGAACAAAATTTAGCAAATAGCATCAATAAGCAAATTAAATAAGTTTTAATGATAAAAATTTAATAATATGGTTATTTATTATTTATATGCTGATATTTTTATTAATGCTTAAACGAATGCATAAGTAAATGTTTATCGAAATTAACCCCGTTGTAAGATTATGTATTCTATCTTTTAGAATATTTTTGTACTAAAAAAAACTACGTTCTACGTCTATACTGGCTATTGGTGCTTTTTTAAATTTCGTTATCTTTGCTGGATCTATTTCAAAATCGGAATCTTGCCCACCAGTCAATATAGTAGATATTTCTTGCAATGCTTGGAATCCTTTATCCTTTGCGATAGTCTTTACCAATTTCTCTTTCATTGTTTGACCAATAGATCCTGGAATACTATTTGTTGCAGCTTCAAAATTTTTAATAACTAAGGGTAGCTGTTGTTTTTCTAAAAATACGCTGACTATAAATTTAAAATAACTTTTAATGTAAGCCAAATTGTGTGCAAGTTCGGTTTGTTCGGGTTTATTTCTAAAACTTCCTGAGATTCTTGAATTGACTTGTTTCCTGTACCTTCAAATTGAATTATCGAGCTTCTAAATTCTCTTAATTTATCGACATAGTACTATCGTGCCGATAAAAAACTAGGACAACAAAATCACAAAACTGGGAACGAATATACATATCTCATAGACTATAAAAGGTACTCGACAGCTGTAAAGGTAAATACACATAACTTTTGGGAAGTAACCTAGGTTACATAATTTAACGTTTCATATTTTTCGATACGAGGTTGCATCAAAATATCTTATTTATTTTATAAACTTGAGCGGCAGTAAATATATTGGGCATTTTTATTAAGAAAAAGTCTAATACCTTATTTAAAGTAGGTATATAAATAACGTCGCCTAAAAATGAAAACGGAACTAAATAATAAAATAAATTTAATAGAAGGTTACAAAAATACAAACGCAAAGTGTGTCGAAGCACAAAACATTTTTAATATTTAGTCATAGAACCATTCCTGTTTATTACTGCTTGAAGCCTTGGCGGCATACTTAAAACTAGATTACTGCATAATTCGCCTGTTACTTCATTCCAAGCTTCATTTATCCTGTAGCGTAATTCATATCTGTTTCGTGGCCAAAAATCATGTTTATACATTGATTTCACCATTTTACCCCAAATGTTTTCGATCGGGTTCAAATCGAGATTCTTCGAAGGCCAGGGAAGAACTGCTATATTATTTTCTAGGAGAAAATTTTGCACAATGCGTGCTGTATGTATTGGAGCATTATCATGCTGAAATGTAAAATTTTAACCATATAGAGCGTTTATCGATGGTATCATCACTGCATTTAGGATATTAACGTATTCAGGTGCAGTTAGTCTTCCTTCCACTATTTGGCAAATTCCTGGACCTCTAGTGCTAATCCAACCACAGACATTTAAAGAGAAACGCCCGCTTTGGTTTGTTTTGTGAGTGTATATCTCATCATACCGCATGCCGGAAGGCCTATACACTCGAATTCTTCCATTATTACACAATTGAAAAGTTTTCTCGTCCGAAAATATAACTGTTTCCCAGAAAATATTCCGATTTAACTATTCATGTGCAAATTCTAACCTGCCTTGTTTATTTCTTTCCATTAAAAACATTTTATTAGTAGCGCAACGACTTCGTGTATCGGAAATTCGAACCCTGTCTCTAGCAGTATTTGCAGAACCTGGAAAGTTCGTCTCTTATTTCGCCTTTATTGCAGTTGCGAATGGATGATCCCTTAGATAATTAACTAGTCTTCTATCTTCATCTTCAGTAGAAATTCTAGGAGGGCCTGAACCTGCTTTCCTTTTACTCCCAGTTCGTCTGCAATATTTTTTAAAGAAAAATTAGCTTGACAAGTTAATGATAAAGTGACAATCTATGTTGACATGTAAAATTTGTAAATGACATATGACATTTTACTGGTACCAGACTCGAAAGTAAAAAATTCCTAATAGTCAAGGAGAAAATAAGAAATTTTGCTGTCCTAGTTTTTTACCGGCACAATGGTACATGGCAGCATTTAGCAAAGTACTTAAAATAAGTTCTGGACTTAGATGGACCCTTTATAAATATTTCCTTGTCATATTTTATTAATTTATTAACCAACTGATAATACAATCTTATATAACTCAATAGCAGAACCGAGTATGCGGATTTTTCGGAGAATCACGCTACGCTTGCATAGTTGGCGGATATGATATGGTCTTTGTGTTTTGTTTTCCTTTTAAATATTATATATAGGGTGCCCAAGATAACGAGGGCTTTTATGTTGATCGCGTTAATGGTAACACATACAACTTCGAATAAATGGGCAAAAAGTTTTGCAATCAAAGCACTAACAGTATGCCATATAAATAGTTTTGGTAAGATGTTTAAATTTTGACTTATTTAAAAACAACTGAAGTTTTATTCCGACGTTAATCTGAACGTTAGAGGAAAACTGAAAAAAATTTCTCACAGCAACTTTTAATGAACCCAAAGATTACGCAACAATTTTTTTTATACGATGTATTGCTTTTAAGGAATCATCATCAACTTCAATTTTTCTAATACGACCCTGATAATATGCTGTCAAGTTTTAAGAGCCCTTTTTATCCTAAATTCAATGATGTACTACATATCGTTCAATTACGTTTTTAGCATTTTTAATCATCTTTATGTAATTTTCAGGATACGGACCTGTATTTTCCATACATTTGAAGGAATAGTTCAATGCAGTATTATACTAAAATGAATGTTTTTAAAAAATTTTATAATAATGCACTACATAATAATCATAACACAAGATAGATAATTTAAAGACAAAAACAAAACATAAACAACAAATGGATACATCGGCAAAAACATAGGGGGCCAGGGAAACAGAAAAAGACCTTAGACGACTAGTTAATTTTAGCATTTCAAAGCATAACGCCACAAATGCTATAATGCTAATGAATGTGTTAAATTGTAGAGTTGTTTGGAGAATGGCGGAAATCATTTCGAATACCTTTTGGAAAATTAATTTCTGAAAATTTAATGTTAGTTTTAATCCCAACTATGTTTTTTGCACCTATTTGCTGTTTATTTTTTCATACTTACTGTTTTGTTATTGTTAATAAATTAACTTGTGTTATGGTTATTATGTAATGGATTGTTTTAAAATAATTTTAAAACTATTCATTTTAGTAATACATCCTACTGCATTGCAACGATTTTTCGAGATGTATGGAAAATACAAGTCCGTATCCAGAAAATTTCATAAAGATGATTAAGAAGGCTAAACACGTAATTAGGGACAAAAAATTTTATAGGCAACTTCAGTAAATCGGCATTTAAAAAGAAATAATCTCAAAAACACCTGTTAATTTTTTTATAAGTTTCTTATAGTATCTAATTATAGGAAATATATAAAATTTTAGAGTCGGCAATTCTTCTCTTGCTCCCGCAATACCAATTATAATTGCACGTACTCATGCGCAGTAAATCGTTCTTGATCAGCAGGCGCATTACCCAAAAAACAGAACAGCAGTTGGTACTGTCGAAATCCCTAAAATATCCCCAGAACTTGAGATGGGCAAACCTCTTCGTTTTGATTACCAGTTAAAGCAGCTACTTACAAATAGCAGCTCAAAAAAGTTGCACGCGGTGTACTGATCATGATTACGTACAATTTTTATTTGCTACCAGAGTAGAATGGCCGAGTGTAATACGGATTCCATTCTCGGATTGAGGAGGTCGCAATGCAAGAAGTATTGCGCCAGCTGATCGAGAACGGCTTACTGTGCATGAATACGTGCAATTATAATTGCCAATGCAGGCGCAAGAGAAGAAATTGCCGACTCTAATACGGCTTTAAATATGTCCGCGCAAAAGATCATCGTCACAAGGATCTTGGTCTATTTTTGTATAGCATCGATTTTTTAATAATTTAACGCCGATCACATGACTAATTTTACTCCTCTGAATTATATAACGCCAATATTTCGAACTGAGTTATTTTAATCAGTACTATAACCATTTTCCTATTATTTACAACACTCGTGTCTTATATTGGCTTAAAGTTTTGGAATGTTCCTTATAGAATGGTGCTTTTTTAAATTTCGTTATCTTTGCTGGATCTATTTCAAAATCGGAATCTTGCCCACCACTCAATATAGTAGATATTTTTTGCAATGTTTTCTTTCATTGTTTGACCAATAGATCATGGAATACTATTTGCTGCAGCTTCAAAATTTTTAATAACATTAAGGGTAGCTGGTATTTTTCTAATACTCCTATTTTTAATCTACCTACGGTATAAACGAAACTTGCACATCAAAATATATTTTTACTTAATGATATTGTCAAGGGCGCTACATGAGCAAGGGGAAACATTTTGGTTTTCGTTTCAATTACGGCAAAATTGTTTAAATTCGTTTTACATTGATTAAGCATCAGCATTTTACGATGGCGACATCGAAGTATAATTATAATATCCGTTAATTAAATGTAGTCAGCAGTTTCGAAAAATAGAAATAAAGTAGGACGTATGGGGACGTTAAACCAGAAAAGAAAAAGGTTGGGGCTTTTTGCGTTGGTCACGACGCGAGGCGGTCGAGGCCCGCTAGTGAGGTACCAGGGCTGTGTTTTATTTTTGTCATTTTGTTTGGGGGTTCGATCAGTTTTTTCTTGGTGAAGTTAGTGGTAGCCAACTCCTGAAGAAGAGTCCTCGCCCCAGTCATGTGGGCTGTTATGTAAGTATTAACCATTGTAATCTTTATTAGAAGTTAAGCGGGTTTGGCAGCGGCCAACTCACCCCTCTGTGTGCGTTACAATAGTACTCCCGTATTGTACCAAAGAGTAATCTAAACGTAAATAAATACTTTGTGTCTGGTGTTCCTTTTAAAATCTCTCTCTTTTATTTACATAGACACCCCATCCCCTTTTCAGGTTAGAAAACATTTACTAGTGGCAAACTGTTGCACGTTACTGTGGACCTAGTTCCACAGGGCGAGCTAGCGCGGGGATCCTGTACCCCTCAGCACAGGGCGAATCCTGCCGCGTGACAGGACAAAGGCGCGAAGATTTATATATTTTCGAGTAAACACCACCTATCGAGTGTGACAGTTTGAGTACTCAAAGCTATCTAGTGTGACATGGTGGAGGCGCCATCTCTAAGACATCTCGTGTGACCACGAGTACCCTCAAAAGCATCTAGTGTGACATGGTGGAGGCGCCTAGGTAGCAACAGTTGTCTCCCTTAAAATTTTCAAACGTTTTCATTTGTTTGGGGTCGTGGGAGTTATACCGCGAAGGGAAGAGGTTATTTTCGGAAGTACAGACCGGCATAGAGGCTTATTTATGTTGTAATTCAGTAATTTCAATGGTAATTCCCAATTCATAATCTAAAGAGATTTTTTTTTACTGGGAGGTACAGTGAAAGGCACACACAGGGCAAATAGATTTTTGTAAAATCCTGGTTAGAAATCAGGAGAAAAGCCATTGAACGGCAGAATCTAATACAAGAGTTTTGCATTCTTAATATTTTATCTTAAAATCAGACAGAGAAATAGTTAAATTTTTTTTGTGTTTTTGTGTATATATTTGTATATGATTGCGAAAAGTGTACCTAGTACATATATTTTTTTTCTTTCAAGATTTAGCCCTAGTACGTATTCGACGTATCGTTAACATTTTAATAATTTCGGTTCGTAAAACTGTTAGTGCTGACTGAAGACATGTCAGAAGAGCATGTCAGAAGGTTTTAAAAAATTTAACCTTAATATCACCCCATCGACACCTTTTACCCCTAAACTAAGCAGTACAAGAGCCCCGCCGAATAGAAACAAATTTCGATTCACCTATAGTGGATGAGCAAGACGTGTTCAGAAGAGCCCCAAAATTAACGCGTAGCCCATCTAGGACTCCGAAGTAGTAGTAGCAGTGACGCACCCCCAAATCAAGAGACGGACACGGTAGGAAACGCAAGACCCCCAGGAACCGGGACGGTTCAGAAAGGAATTGGAAATCAACCCCCAATACAGTTCACGATGAACGTCACAATTGCTGACGCTTTAAATGCAAACAAGGCACCTGCAGTACCAACATTTATCAGCCCACAAACCTTCCACCCTAGTAAAGGGTCGGCAAGCAATTTTATTAATAACTATGAACGGACAGCAATTGCAAATGGATGGGACAACACCCTAAAAATAACTTATTTCGGATCATACCTGGAAGGTGGTGCTAACTTATGGTACAGAATGTATTTTGGGAACCAAGCTAATCAACAAAAAGGCTGGTGCGACATTAAGGAAGACTTTATGACAGAGTTCGAGGATGCGGACATTCATAGGGACACCCAACGGCGGCTGGAAAACAGGATACAGGACGAAAACGAGAGTGTCAAAGATTACCTTTACGAACTAAAATCCTTATACCACGATAACCGGATGGATCCAGCAGGGTTCATGAAATTTTTCGAGAAAGGACTTACTAGGTCAGCGAGTTACCATTACTACTGGTTAACTCATCCCCCAAATAAGAAACCCGCAACGTTTGAGGAGATAAAGGAGCTAGCGATTACAATCGACAAAGCACCCCGAAAAGAAGAACGAACCCCATCGCCAGAAAGAAAAGTTCAAAGGGAAAATAACCGGTCGTGGACCGAATGGCGCGAACCCAGAACAGAACAAGAATATAAGGGTCGAAGCTATAAAAGAGGAGGGGGTTATAGCCAACAAGGTTATAGACAAACTGCACCTATAAACCCAAGGAGAAATAACTATGGTTACAGGGAGAACTATAACTATAGAGGGCAACCGTCAAGGGAATACAACAAAGGGTACCGACAAGGAAATAGACTAGGACAAAATTATAGGGAAGATAATGCAAATATAAGAAACTACGACGGGGAAGAATTTAGAAGACTAAATCGTGGTGGAGAAAGAAATTATAGGGAACAGGAGCCACATGTCACAAGTTGGCATAATAAAATAGATAATACAAGAAAAAGCAACCCCCCTAACATACCCAATACAAGAAACAGCGACAACCGCCCCAAGTGTTATAATTGTAACCGGGTAGGTCATTTTGCATCGAGTTGCCCAAATGGGATAGGGCGGAGAAATTAAAACCCTCTCAAACCGTCCTAACTACCAATAGAGGGGTAACACATTACACAAACGACAAGTCTTTAAGTGTACTAATAGTAGAAGCTCGCGTAAATAACACTAAAACCATAGCGATTCTTGATACGGGAAGTGTTAAAAATATCATCCGCGCAGATGTGATTCAAAATTTTAAATCACAGAAAAGTGACAAAAATCTCGTCACTGCAGGAGGTCACAAAGTCCCTGTTCTAGGAAAAATTTCATTTAATCTAGGCATAGAAGATCTCGAAACGACATGCGAAGCAGAGGTTATAAGGACATCCCCATACCCCTTAATATTAGGTATGGATTTTTTGAACAAAGGCAACGCAGTTATTAATATCAATAAAGGAAAAATTACGCTTACAATTAAAAATAAAAGGTACGCACTTATGCTAAAAAAGAAAGCAAGGAGCAACGATATAGGTATATTACAGGATAAGATTTCAAAACAAACATGCAATATCACACCTAGTTATAAAAAACAATACCATCGGGAATGCCTATCAAGTATAAAAAACGTAGTCAGCCAAATTAAACAACAAAACCATGTTAGGATAGGTAATGGCACAACGTCAGTAAAACAGGAAACCCATTATACAGGACCGGCTAAAAAGATTAGGGAATCTCATATGAATAACAAAAAATCGCAAAAGAGCGAATCACAAAATTTATGGAGTTTATTAACAGAATATACGAGGGAAAAGGAAGAAGATATTTATTCAAAATTAAAAGTAACATATGACACACGCTTAAAGCCATTCGAAGAAGTTCCCGTCGAAATCAGTCTGAAAAATACGGAGGAAGAAAAAGGGGAAGCTAGCTACTTAAATTTTATTATTAATGAAAAACTATTTATATCAAGAAGGCTACTTCCAACATCAATACCATATTACGTAGGCCCAAAAATGTTTATAAATATTAAGTCAAAAACTACAGTACCAGTACAATTGTACAAGCAATCTACCGTAGGGTTCCTTTCAAGAACAACAGAATTAGAAGAAAACCAAGAAATGGTTATCCTAAACCTCACAGAAAAAATAGATGACAACGACATGGTCACAAGCAAAGACCACACATTAGACCACATTACAGACCAAAAAACAAGAAGCAAACTGAGTCAACTTTTGGAGCAATACAATGACGTATTTGCTAAAAGTCCAAAATACATGGGACGTACGTCAATGGTAAAACATAAAATAGAACTACTCGACACAACACCTATAAAAATTCCACCATACAGGGTCAGCCAAAAAGAAAGAGACATAATTTCGGAACAAATAGGAGAGATGCTGAAATACGACATAATTAAGCCATGTCACAGCCCCTATTCATCCCCTATAGTACTGGTTAAAAAAAAAAGACAATTCCATACGATTCCGCGCAGACTACAGGCGTTTGAACGAGGTGACCCGGAAGTCAAACTACCCTCTGCCTAATATTGACGATGTCTTGACATACTTAGGGGATAGTAAATTCTTTTCATCCCTTGATCTTTATAGTGGGTACTGGCAGGTCGAGCTAGATGAAGAAAGTAAAGATAAAACGGCATTTACAGCATATGGGGATGGACAATATCGGTTTGAAGTCCTCCCATTCGGATTGACAACAGCGCCATCTACATTTCAAGCGCTAACAGATCACGTCTTTCAGGGAATGAAATGGAAGGATGTACTAATCTACCTTGATGACGTCATAATATTTTCGAAGACACGAGAAGAGCACTTGGAAAAAATGGAAAAAGTTTTCAAAAGGCTTCGAGAGGCCGGATTGACGCTAAAACCTAGCAAATGCGATTATTTAAAAGAAGAAATAAAAATATTGGGTTATAAAGTTAATGAAAAGGGTATATTTCCCGAAGATGACAAAATAAAAAGTATTACAAATTTCCCAACCCCTAAGAAGGTAAAAGACGTCCAAAGTTTCCTAGGATTATGCAATTTTTATAGAAAGTTTGTGTTAAATTATTCCACAATAGCAAGACCGCTACACGAGTTAACTAGAAAGGCGATTAAATTTGTTTGGGGAACAGACCAACAAAAAGCATTCGAGTCATTAAAAGAAAAACTAATCACAGCACCCGTGTTAGCACATTTTAATCCGAACAAAGAAACAATAATCCATATAGACGGTAGTAAAACAGGTATAGGCGGAGTAATTCTCCAGGAGGACGAAAATGGAGTCCCACATCCTATAGCATACTGTAGTCGCACCCTGAACAAACACGAGAAAAATTATAGTATTTCAGAAATAGAAGGACTGACAGTAGTATGGATCGTAAGCTATCTGAGACACCTAATTTACGGTAGAAAGACTACCATCATAACCGATCACAGCGCCCTCTGCTGGTTTAAAAATATTAAGAATAATGCCCGACTAACTAGGTGGGCAATCCGATTATCCGAATTTGACTATACAATTAAACATAGGCGAGGTTGTGAAAACAAAGATGCTGACTGCTTATCAAGGTATCCACTGAACTTCGAAGATGAATCAAATAAGTTCGACGATATAGAAGACATTTGTCTTGGACGAAGAGGACTTAGAAAGGCCTGATAAAATATGGGAAAATTACACAAATTTATTGCTGACACCAGAAAACGTAAGGGATCTACAGAAAAAGGACAAGAAATTAGGAAAAATAATACAAGAAATTATAAAAAATAAAGGAAGCGTACCACCGCACCTAAGAGATTTTATTCTGCAAAAGGGGGTATTATACAAAATCAATAAGACACATGAGGGTTTAAAAGAGTTACTAGTCATTCCAAAACAGATAGTACCAGAGGTCCTATTTCAACTACACAGTGAACCACTATCAGGACATTTAGGGCTAACTAAAACACTGCATAAAATCAAAAACCGTTTTTATTGGGACTCCATAGGTAAAGACATAACAGGATTCGTAAAATCCTGTACAGATTGTCAAGCACGGAAAGGCAGACAAGGCACAAAGCCAGCAGGTGTGTTACAACCTATCGAAATAGGTCTTCCATTCCAGAAAATAGGAATCGACATTATTGGACCCTTCCCGAGATCTACCGATTCAAAGAAAGTTATCGTGGTCGCGACCGACTATGCAACCCGATACGTAGAGGCGGCGGCCCTACCTAGTGGAAAAGCCGGCCCTGTCGCCGAATTTTTATTAAACAATATCATTTCTCGACACGGGGCACCGCAATATATTATAAGCGATAGGGGAAAAACATTTCAATCGGAGCTAGTAAAGGACCTAACAACCCTTATGGGGGGAGTGAACCGATATACAACAGCTTACAAACCCTCAACTAATGGTCTTACAGAAAGGTTTAATAAAACGCTGACAGATATGTTAGCTATCTATACCAATACCTGCCAAACGGACTGGTCGAAATACCTGTCTATGGTAGTATTCGCCTATAATACATCACGGCAAGAGACCACGAAATACAGCCCATTCGAGCTAGTATACGGAAGGCCGCCAGTCTTGCCGACAGAGGCAAGCCTTAAAGAAATGGAGGATAAAACGTCGGTAGAAGACATAAGGAAACAGGCACTATTAATAAGAAACTTAGCGGTAGAAAATATATGGAAAAAGCAAAGGGTTGACAAGAGAATCTATGACAGCAAACATCGACCGTTGAACTTTGAGGTAGGGCAAGCAGTCAAAGTATTTGTCCCCATCAGAAAGAAAGGCAGAAGTGAGAAATTACTACTAAGACACTTTGGACCTTATTATATTACGGAAAAGGTCAGCGAGGTAAACTATAAAATAAGAAAAGGAAAGGCAGCAAATGCACCAGTAGACGTAGTGCATATAAGTCGTATTCTGCCTTACCACGATAAATGGGAACAATATGGCAGTAACGAAGAAAATGACACAGAGGGAAGTGATGCAGAAAGTATAGAGGATAAGTTCGACGGGGAGCACAAAAAAGCCGACATAAAGAAAAAAGTAGACAATGGAGGCAATAACAGAATAAGAAGAAATAAAGAAGGGCACAAGAATGCTGAACAAGCAAAAATAGAAATATTTAGTAATGCACCCGGTATGGTTACGAGGGCAAGAAAAAAATTATTACTAGAAAATAATGCAAACTTGGCACTAGAAATTAATAAAGAAAATAAAAATATTGAAAAAGAAATATATAGTACATCAGAAACAGAAGATGAAGTAGGTACCAGTGAATATATTTACTGCAAGGATCTGAGCAAAGGAGATGAAAATGACTCATCTCAGGTATCAGAAGAAAACGCGCTGTGGCAAAGATTTAAAATTCTAACGTCAAGCTATAGCACGTACAAACATTAGATGATTCGAAAACTGCACGCACAGACTTGAAAACATTAATCTACCTTAATAATTGAAAATTATTATATATAAATAGAGATACATATTAACATTTAATAGAAATTCTTAATACCAACTGAAGTATAAACACACCTTTTATTAATATTAGCCCCTCTAAAGGAGATTCAAGAAGTACTAAGTTCCATAAAAACAGTTCAGTTGCAATTAAGCTATGGAGACGTCTATAGCTTCCACAGTGACTCAAAACTTATCGTATGGAACACTATTATCTCTATTTTACTCAAAACCCCAAAAAGAGGAATACTAGTTAAAATTTAAGAACATTATCTTATCAAGTAATATTAAATAATATATATTGTCAATTTTAAGTCTTAACGAAGGGCTATTCGAAATAGCGCATGCTCCACACGCAACGTGGCAAAGAAGTAGCTATATTTTCTTTTATATAGGAGAAAATTATTAAGGATGCAAAACATTGCGAAAGAGTAAAAGCAGCAGAACCAAAACAAGTAACAGGTCCCGACCTGCAATATTTTACATAGAAAAAAATTGTGTAATTATTTGTTGTTGTTTTATTTTTATATTAACCCATTTTTTATTTGTTTTTAAGGAAACCATGGAAATGGAAACTGAACGTTTTTAAAAAATCAAATTAAAATTTTTTGTATTTCAAGAATTTCAAGATGGTACACCACAAGAAAAACTATCAACACAAAGCACAAAATCAAGTGTACAAAGTTCAAAATTTTTTTTTCTTAATTTTTTTTTGACAATGAATATCTCATGCAAAATTACAATTATATTTCTTATTGTCACCGAGTACAAACTAAATACTGTGCTTAGCATAAACATGGGTACACCCCAAAATAATAACAGATATTCAGTTGACCAACAGATACTAACACTTTGTTTTTCTTCTTTGCATGTCCTACAAAACCAAAAATACACGACTACTACCCAGCAAACATTGATACATTGGCCAACCATCGGTTTAGTTCTGGCATTGATGGCGTACTTCTGGCATTGGTAACCATATATAGGGCCATAATTTACTCAGTATACTGAGACCCAGTACTGAAGCACACTTACGATGACGATGCTAACGACGATGGCATAAAATGGAGCCAAGTAAAGCCAATTTCAAGGAGGGCGAAAACCAAGCCAATGCAGCCAATTCATCAGGGTGCTAGTAGAGCAAACCCACAAAACACTACAGCCCACACCCAACAGAAGAAGCAGCCGCCAGGTGCGACTAAATAAGCTGCCACATTGGAACTCATTATTCACAGAATACTTTAATTAAAAAGTTTTCAAATAGACTGGTTAGCAACATCAAACTCCAGTAGGGATGCTGCTAGTATTTCCGGACACAGTACTGTGTCCCAAGAAACGCAACATTGACGTAGAAACGTTGCGCTTAAGGTTTTCACCACCCCTCCATCGGCAGACATTATCAGGTTGCCTGACCCCCCTTGTGTTATTCGTTAGCCAGAAAACACTATACAGATGACGACAAACTTTAAAAACATTTCCAGTGCAGTGGTGCTTCAAAAACTAAAATATCGGGTCGCGCAGTGTCGTAGTAAGTCCAGTTTCTTTTGTCAAAATTTACGAATGTACATGTAAAGGACTTGCAAAGAATATCAATACTTGCTTATTTTTTCAGGGAATTTTTGTATTATTATATTATTATCACTCCATGTGAATTGTCGCTTATTTTAGGTAATATTATGTAATGTTTTTTGGTGTAACTTTAAGTAAATTTTTTTTAGATTATAAGATAAATGTTGAGAGGACCAGATCTTTGGAAGTTGGCTAGAATGCACCACGATACCATTCGTAAGAATAAATTTTAAAATGGGGACCATTTTTCTCAGGGTGCGGGTATGTCAAGGGCGCTACATGAGCAAGGGGAAACATTTTGGTTTTCGTTTCAATTACGGCAAAATTGTTTAAATTCGTTTTACATTGATTAAGCATCAGCATTTTACGATGGCGACATCGAAGTATAATTATAATATCCGTTAATTAAATGTAGTCAGCAGTTTCGAAAAATAGAAATAAAGTAGGACGTATGGGGACGTTAAACCAGAAAAGAAAAAGGTTGGGGCTTTTTGCGTTGGTCACGACGCGAGGCGGTCGAGGCCCGCTAGTGAGGTACCAGGGCTGTGTTTTATTTTTGTCATTTTGTTTGGGGGTTCGATCAGTTTTTTCTTGGTGAACCTTTTCAGGTTAGAGAATATTTAATGGTGGCAAACTGTTGCACGTTACTGTGGAACTAGTTCCACAGGACGAGCTAGCGCGGGGATCCTGTACCCCTCTGCACAGGGCGAATCCTGCCGCGTGACAGGATAAAGGCGCGAGGATTTATATACAATCGACAAAACACCACCGATCGAGTGTGACAATATCTATGTTGCCAATATCCTAAAACAGTAAAAATAAATCTATGGCCGCTGTGGCTACCAGCAACACAAATATATTAAATGTGGCCGCTGTTATTTAATGTGACCGGTGGTACAATAATTAAATAGGTCCATGGCTACTTGAAGTTAAACTTTACAAACTTTAAAAATCAAACTATTGGAACTTAAATGCTATTTAAACTTACTTTTATATTATTTTTTTGTTTTAAAACCTATTTACTTATTGTTGTACAGCCCCTTTTTCCCATTTCTTTTTAATTTTGATTTTAACAGATTATATTTGCTTGAGATTAAGCATTTTCACGAATTTACGGTGCTTTCGTAGTTCTGTAAAGATACATAACTAAAAAAATATTGCTTATAGCTTCAGATAATAAAATTTGTATCGCTCCTCACATCATTGGATCTTCGTGTAGTATTTTCTCTTAATTAATACTAATAAGTCTGAGTTAACCCTGTGACCGGAGTTACAACATAAAAACATTTGCCTGGTAAGAAAGTAGGCAATGTTCTAGTTTATAGGTAAATAAACATAATAAGAAACTTTACTAAACAGGAGCACGCTTTAAACAAATTCAAACATATCGTCATATTTGTAAATTTATCAGGGCGACCTCTAGTGGCGATATGTATAAGCAATTTATGCCGTTAATAATTGCGTTAGAGAAACTAAACTGTTGATCTTTAAACATTATTTTTTCAATATAAATTGTACTAGGAATGTAAATTATTTATACAGGGTGTTTCGGGAGGAAAGGGAAATATTTTGGGAACATGTTCAGAAGGTCAAAATAAGAGAAATTAACCCATATGTTTTAATCCGATTCTTAACCGTCTCTGAAATAATCGGTTCTAAAGTTTTTTTTGTAAAGTTTTGGAGTAATTAAGAAGTTTTGTATTTCTAACTCCAGTTTGTAGGTATTTCATTGCTTGTCAATACCTAATTTAATTGATAAAGAACTAGATGATGATTGTGTTATTTGTGAATTCGGGGTCAGTAATAGAATATTGATTTTGATACAATTCTAAAAATGGCAGCCATATTGAAATTGGAAATCCCCATAAGCAGCAGGATAACTAATGGATTTCTTGTTTATTCTATTGTTATTGTTATATTTTAAATCAATTCCATCAGCAAAATTTCTCGGGAATTTTGACAAAATTTCATGGGGGCATGCAAATATTTAGAACTTGATCTATTTCGAGAGCGAAAAACAGAGGCCATTTTAACGCAGGGTTAAAAATGCATAGGGAACATGCATAACCACTGAGAATCGTACAATAGATCAAAGCAAAGAAGCCCATAACGTGAGGATCAAAAACAAACTTCTTGACTGTCCAAACGGATCAAGGTCCTTTTGGTCAGTCGCTAAGGCCGTCAGCCAAAATTTTACGAAATCAACTATTCCACCTCTAACACGTCCCGATGGTACAATAGCATCCATAGCCGGAGACAAAGCAAACTTACTTGCTGAACTATTTTCTTCGCATTCCACTGTAGATTTCCAGGGAAGAACACCACCCGACATTCCTGCAGTTCAATCCGAAATGACCGAAATCGTGTTCCGTCAGCGGAATCCTGAAAGGAATCGACGTCAAAAAAGCTACTGGTCCAGACGAAATTCCTATTATAGTTCTCAAGAGATGCGCCGATGAACTAACACCAGTATTTTGTAGACTTTTCAACTTATCCTACAAAAAAGGAATATTTCCATCTTGCTGGAAGATGGCGCGAGTCCAGCCTATTCCAAAGGAAGGTAAGAGAACCCTGCCTAACAAATATCGATCAGTCGCATTGCTTTCAGTTATTTCAAAAGTAATGGAGAAAGCTATTAACCAACAGTCCAGCCTATTCCAAAGGAAGGTAAGAGAACCCTGCCTAACAAATATCGATCAGTCGCATTGCTTTCAGTTATTTCAAAAGTAATGGAGAAAGCTATTAACCAACATCTTCTAAAGTACCTGGAAGGCTTCAACATTATCAGCGATCATCAATATGGTCATCAATATTGTTTTCGGAAGTCCAGATCAACTGGAGATCTTCTAGGCTATGTCACCCATATTTGGAACAACGCAATCGAACATCATGGGGAGTCTCGGGCTGTTGCACTGGATATTTCTAAAGCTTCTGATCGTGTTTGGCATCGTGTTTGGAACCTAATCATGATCACCCTGTATAAATTAGATAAACACTATTAGATTCATAGCATCTCTAGACTCTTTGTTATAAGGCTCACCCAATCTCGTGGTTGAAAAAATTATTTTCGAATATTTTTTTGATTTTTCTTTCCTAGTTTTTAATTTATTAGAGGATTGGATAAACCTATCGAGCTGAAATTTTAAAAGCTCATTTAGATAATCGAATTCTATTGAATGCCATAAAAAAAATTACGAAACAAAATTATCGGTAACAAGCCCATTGACTGCGCTATTTTGAGAAACAAAACAAAAAGTTTTAAAAATTTCGTGTTATAATAACCTATGTTTGAACTCGGTTTGATATGATATATTATAATATATAAACTGTTAGAACTATAACTAACCTATGATTTTTACAGGGTATTATATATTCGGCCTTCACCATTGGGATTTCTGAAACGGTAAGAGATACAAAGTCGGTTAAATTGCAACCTTGCCCCAATTTAACCGACTTCGTATCTCTTACCGTTTCCGAAATCCCAATGGTGAATGTCGAATTTGTAACACCCTGTATATATCATATTACCACTTAATTTAAACTTCGTTTATATAATTGTCGTCCTTAGTGCTTACTTTATATAAATAAATTTGTTTTTAAAGATTTAAATTTAAAAATATAAACAACCCTAAACAGGAAAACGATATATTGTGCTGAATTTTGTATACCCGGTGTCTTTTTAAAGCCCGAACACCTTTTTGTCTCGCTCAGATTGCATTTTTTTTGATTTCGATCTCCTCAGATGCTTTTCGTAGTTTTGAGGGGACAATCGAATGGCGCAGGTTTTTTTCACCTGCGGTGTTCAGGTGGTGTCCTGCGCAGGTGAACTTTTTTTTAAATGGGAACCCGATTTTTTTTGCAGGTTCCGAACCTTCATTAAAAAACAAGCAACTTTCGTATCAAACATGCTTGTTTTTTAATGAAGGTTCGTTCGGAACCAGCGGGAAAAAAATCGGGTTCCCATTTTTAAAAAAATTCACCTGCGCGGGACACCACCTGTACATCGCAGGTGAAAAAAAACCTGCTCCATTCGATTGCCCACTCAAAACTACGAAAATAATCTGAGGAGGTCGAAATCAAAACAATACAATCTGAGCGAGAAATAAGGGTGTTCGGGTTTTAAAAACCCCTACATATTTTAAAACACTTTAAAAAAATTACCAAACATAACGAGGATTTGTAAGCATAAGAACTTTCTTTTGATGTAACTGAAGGATAATATTTATAAAGCGACTTTACTACTACAGCAGTGATATAGCCATCGAAATCAATTTTACTTACACAGTTATTTTTTTTTATTCTCCCATATGTAGGTATTTTTTTACTATCGTAAATAAAATTTTTATATCGGAAGAAAACATCTTCTCTCAGTGTTGTCAATAATACTTTAGAACCGGTTATTATTTAAACCTAAACCCGAACAAACCTGAAAACCTGTTTCTATTACGTTTGGCAACACTTCCTTGTGTATATTAATGCAAAAGATAGTACAGACACTTTACTAATTTATCTCTTCTAAATATATAACGCGGACGTTAAATAACGCTTTTATTTCATCCTTTAAATAAATACGAGCTTCTATTAAGAATACAAGACATCCAGTCTAAATATCCGTAAAAGTTTTAGATTGCTATAAATATATCAAAGTTTATTCAAACAGAAACGACATAAAGCAGGGCCATCATGCAAGCTGCAGGAAGCATCGACAAAGGAGGGGAGAATGGAGAGTTTCTGGCCTGAAAATTTAAAATTTTTGCGAGAATGGGCTAGAAAACTATTGTTAATAATTTATTTTCTCTTTTGTCTATAACAATTTTGAAATTTTATTATAGAAAATGTTTTTGAACCAAGTAAATAATACTACAATGCGTAGAGATCTTCACTAAGTTTATTATCGTACCATGACTGTATCGACATATAGGGTGTCCCATTTTTGACACTTTTAATAAAGTATCTCCGTAATTATTAGTGTTATCAAAAAAGTAATGTAGGTGTCATGTGCTCTTTTTAGGCAAAACTTAAAATGGTACACTGACAAAAATGCATTTACCAATGTCGTGGGTTACAAAATTGGATCTACTGTAACGCACCTCTCTATATTGTTCTAACTGACCCTATGAATTATCGCAAATTATTTAAAAACGCTGCAATAATTCAGGTTCTTTTGGTTCGCCTCAACCCAGGAAGAGATTTTTTATCAACATTTTAAACATATTTGGGATTACCACAATCCAGTTTTTGGGTTGGAATAATTCAGGATTCATTTAAAATAACCTAGAAAACCCCATATCAAGGGTAAATTACCGGTCGTAAGGTCACGGAAAGTTCCGGATTCGTGCTCGTGCAGATTTAGCGCGGTTCATTCCATTGTTATTATTCCATTTTCCTTCGATCGCGCGTAGAGGCACCTGTTTGCCGTTGCGACGTTTCCGAGATATTCCATTTTTGCTCTCTGTGCGTGAAAATTTGTGTTTTGCATAATTTTGGTCAGTTGGCGTAATGGAGGGACAGGAGGGAGATGCATACAAACTGTTATTATTGGAATGGAGCCTTATTATTTATAAGAGGAACATGGTATCCATCTCCTATTCGACGCCAAAGGCAGAGGCACTTTCCGATCTGCAGCCTGGAGGAGGGAATATAACCCCGACCTTTGCTTTGTTACTACCGACAACAGAGGCCAACCTCTACCAGCATCAAGAAAGGTCATGTCCGACTTTCCCCATAGCCAACACCGCCCTATTTTGATTAAAATCGGCATTGGCATCCCAGTCATAAAATCGTTCCCGCGCCCCAGATGGAACTTCAGAAAAGCTAACTGGCCTGCCTTCTCTAATAATCTTGATAAATGCTTGGGATGGATTCCACCAAAGAGCGTAAACTACGAAAGACTGACGGGGGCAATAATGACAGCAGCAAAAGCAGCCATACCTAGAGGCTACCGAAAAGAGTATATACCAGGATGGACTGAGGAGAGCTAGAGACTGTATGAAGAATTATGTGAAGATGGAGGGCAGGAAATTGCAGATGAACTGCTCCACAGCATTGATGCTGCTAGGCGCGAAAAATGGACTGAGACAGTTGAAAATCTAGACTTCCAAAAATCAAGCAGACAAGCCTGGTCCCTATTGCGAAGGCTCGGCAGTAGCAATCCACCAGACCGCCAAATCAACCTAATAACGCCAAACCAAGTGGTGTCCCACATAGTATCTACCTCAAGAGCACCCCAAAACTGTACGCACACAATCAAAGTTAAAAAAGATATCAAGATTATCAAGTCCACTTGCGCCCCCGAAACAGAATATGCCAACCCCTTTACCTGTGAAGAAGTCGGGGTGGCCCTGACCGAAATGAAAACTGGAAAAGCCCCTGGTTTCGATGGCATCCACGCTAAATTCCTAAAGCACAGCGGCAAATTTACTAAACAATGGCTTGCAAAATTTTTCTCAGACATCCTCCAGACGGGAAATGTACCTTACCAACTTAAGAGGGCAAAAATCGTCGCTATTTTAAAACCAGGAAAAGCAAATGATACACCAAAAAACTATCGCCCAATTGCCCTCCTAAGCATGGCCTACAAACTCTTTGAAAGACTGCTATATAACAGGATTGGCCCAACAATACTGCAACATATACCTGTGGAACAAGCAGGATTTCGTCCGGACCGCAGCTGTACAGACCAAGTACTCGCACTTACTAACTATGTGGAAACAGGCTTTCAAAAGCAACTAAAAATATCTACTGCTTTCATAGACCTGTCAGCGGCATACGACACTGTGTGGCGACAAGGAGTCATATACAAATTAATCCGAACTATCCCATGCAGAAAGACGGCTGATGTTATCAATGCCATGCTATCCAATAGATCTTTTCAAGTCATTATGGGCGACAAGACCAGTAGAAAAATTAAACTGAATAATGGCCTTCCACAACGATCGGTGCTTGCTCCCCTGCTCTTTAGTCTTTACCTAGCAGACATGCCCGAAACTACGGCAAAGAAGTTCGGATACGCAGACGATTGGGCGCTCGCTACAAGCCATAAGGAGTTTGAGATAACTGAGCAAATTCTAACAAATGACTTGGCCACCCTTGGGAGATATTTTCGCGACTGGAGATTGCAGCCCAGCGCCGCAAAGACGGAAGTATCGTGCTTCCACCTAAACAACAGGATGGCCAACTACCAACTTAATATCAACTTTGAAGGCAGACTTCTCAGTCACAATAGACACCCAAAATATTTGGGTGTCATACTCGACAGAACGCTAAGCTTCAAAGAACACCTTATGAAGACAGCTGCAAAACTCAGGACCCGAAATAATATCCTGCAAAAGCTATGCGGCACCACATGGGGTTCCACAACGCCCACACTCAGATCGACAGCACTGGGCCTAGTGTACCCCGTCGCGGAATACTGTGCACCGGTGTGGATCAACAGCCCACACACCAAACGTGTTAAAGCCCAACTCAATCAAGCTATGCGTACCATATCAGGTACAATCAAGGCCACGCCCACTTATTGGCTACCCACACTGAGCCACATAGCCCCTCCACAAATTCTGGTGAGGGAATATGAAAAAATTAACGCCGACCCTGTGCTCCGCTCCCACGTTGGAATTACCGGTAGGACCATAAATAGACTACGCTCACGAAAACCCCCTCTGAGAACGGCAGAAACTCTTATCGAGGAAAACTTTAACATAATTGAGCGGTGGAAAGAAGACTGGGAGAAGAAGGCCACACCTGCCAACCGGGATATGCCATGCGTTACAAGCAGGCCAGAGGGCTTTGATCAACCAAGACGAATCTGGACAACACTTAACAGAATAAGGACGAATTGCGGCAGGTGCTCCGACTCACTCTTCAGGTGGGGAAAAATACCTTCCCCAAACTGTGACTGCGGCGCTGAAAGACAGACTATTAAACATCTGGTAGAGGACTGCCCAATTAGTTCCTACAGTGTCAATCCATCCGATTTCTTGATTGCGACAAGAGAGTCAATAGAATATATTTGTAATCTTAATGTTTGTTTGTGAAATTTTTGTTATTTTGTTGTGTACCTACCTGTGATTGTAGCCATACGCTAAATAAATAAATAATTTATAAGTATATATTAATATTATAATATTATTAATACGTATTATTTACTCAAGATTTGTACATGTGTTACACATGAAATGTTATTTTTCGTTTTTAAGTGTATTCTTAAAGTAGAGTCTTTGGGAGCCCTTACAAATTGTTTTTTGTTTTATTAATAAACTTATTAAACCATTGTTCTTATATTATTTTGTGCAGAACCAGTGTATGTTATATATACATATATATTACTTATATATAATATTTTGAGTTCCGATAGTCCACAATTTAGGTACTGGTAGTCCAAAATGTGTACTCTGGTAGCCCAAAGAGTGAGTTATTCCAGCCACCATCGTAAGCTAGAACAACTTAAATGCAAAGTTTTGATAGCTCGAATCATGAATTAATCTAGCCCGACTTCTGTGCTATAATAACTTATGAATAGTGAGTTGATGCAATTTCTTCGATTTGGTTGCCGTAATTCAGAGGTCTGGGCTATCCCCTATTAGCAACACGCGTCGGTCTAGGACAACTCATATTTGAGTTATACCAACTCGAGATTTCGCTCAGTGTAGAATCAAAATTTGAATATTTTCGCTCGCTTAAAAGATACGGAAGAAAATCAAAAAAGTGACAATTTCAAAATTATTAAATTATTATAGAAGTTTCATTATAATGATTGTTGAATAATCTGCCATTTTCAGAATGAGTATACGTATACGGGGTTAGATAAAAAAGTTATCAGACCACATTTTTTTAAACCCTGTATATTTTGATCTAAAAAGATAGCATTTTAAATTCCTGGATGGATAATATTGTTTTCCTATGCGAATCTAATATCCTAGAAACAACTGTGTTGACATTCTAGTTGTTATTAACATGTAGGTTGGTGATTTGAGGCTATTTAACAGATATTTCCATGGAAAATGTTCGACTGACATTGCCAGTTTAATTCCACTTAAACCGACGAATCACTGCCGCCCATCCATATGTGGTTCAGCTTAGTACTCCTCGAACTTCATTATTTAAGAAGTCCTTAATCTAGAGGACGTTATCTCTGTTGAACGATATTTCTGAGGTCGTATTTCCCAATGAATATAACCTTCAACGATTTAAAGCCAACGTGAATCGCTTTTTGCGCACACGCACCACTCGAAGAGTGTCTGTAGTGCTTGTATTTAACCATAAAAAAGCAAATTATTCATATTTTTTATACAATACATTTAAATCATCCTGTTTGCCTCAAAATAATTTGTATTAATATAACGTACATTTTTAATTTGTGCATAAATAGCAGCTTTAATTTTCTTCTGTATAAACCGACACCTTCTTCCCCTATAAAATGAGATTTATCGGTATGGGAAAATTGCAGTAGTTTTAACAACAATAAAAATTGACTTGAAAAATTTGCTTGTTTGCCAAGTATTTTCTTTGGAACCGGCGAAATGAATAAAAATATAGTAAAATTATACAATATATTATGTGTGTTGTGGTCGTAAATGATAAGTTGACGAAGATTTGTGTTTAAAACAAATTTATTATGGGCACCATTAGAATAGTTATAAGTTGGACTTGTCCTTGGAATCTTTTATACTGGGTGTGCCATAACCACAGGGCCAACACTCCATTCATAAATCTGTTGGAAAGTGAGTTTGTGATTGTTTGAAATGTTATTGAAAATCAGTAATGGGTGGAAGAGTGACAAAACATGTTTGTCTTGCTAATGGCAACAATGTTGAAGTCTGGTTAAATCCAATAACGTTTAAAAGGTTATGGAGCGGCCTTCCTCGTTTCGGAGCGGAGCTAGTCTGGGCAAAAAGCCCAACAAGGGCGTATAATCTACTTTGAGATTCTTTACGTTTAACTATATTATCTATTCAAAAAGTGTAGTTTCGAATATTGGATATTTATAACAAAGATAGAAATATTGATCCAGTTTTTATATACAGTGTATCCAAGGATAGATTTAACTATTTATGCTTAGCATCAATATTTTTGGTGTATTCATTACTGGATGATACTCTCCAGATATAAAAGTGTATATTTCTAGCCAGATTGTCATATTTATCACTAAGATATCTTGCAAAATCCCAATTAAAAATTTGTAAATTTGACAATTACAACTGGTTTAAGGTTAATCCGCAATTGCTCTTAAAATAAGTTTATTTCTAATAATTTTACTATAAACTGTGAAAAGGATGATTCTTTAAAAAAATGCACACACAAGCCACTAAGGCATATTGTACACTAAAGTGATTAATTAAATAAGTAAATTAAAATAATATGTACCTAAACAAGTTAGATCAAATAAATAAAAATAAATAAATAAATTATATAAAACCTGTCTTCACGTACTTGTTACACTGCAAACGTTGTTTAAATATAGAAAAATAAAGATGTAAAATATTTTGACGGGACTGTTCCTTTCTTCAGTATTTTATTCCCATGTACATTACCTCCATAATCTTCTTTTGTGAAGTGTTTCTCACAAATAACTGTTGTATCACCTGGACTATAATTATTCCTTCTAAGGACATGTATCCAAATTTGGCGTAGGCTACGACCCTTTAGTATCCTAACGAAGTGGATAAACATTTGGTACATTCTTAAACAAACCGAATTTTCATAGTGATGCAAACTCAAAATCAAATTTCTAAATATATTTACTAACCTGTGAAATTTGAATTTAACACCATTGCATCTTCTAGTGAAGTATTTTATGGCCGCACAAGACTCAACCATCTTGTAAATGCAAGATTTATATTAAGAAAAATAAACCAACTCGACTGCTTTTTGCCCGGACTAGCTCCACGGACCGGTCCATAACCTTTTAAACGTCAATGGTTATATCGGAAATCATATCAATACAATCATATTAAAACATAACCATACTTACCGAAGAAAAGATAAATCCTTGCTTAAATGATCAACTCTTTTACAAACTATACATGAATGCACCATCATTGTTTATAATAAAGACGATTTTTCACCAATACTCACAAAAAAAAATAAAAACAACCAAAATATATAAACAGTCCCTTAAAAGCAGTGTATTCTTTACTATAATCCGATCCATTGATAAAGTTTGATCTTTTGCCGGCGAGCGTACTAACTTTTAACTTGATGTTATCAGAGTGCAGTCGGTTTATTTCAAACTTTTATGTATAATAATAATATTTTTTTTCTAAATCTCTCAAGGCCTATTCACAATTTATATTAAAATTATTGGGAAATAAATTTATTTTAAAAGCAATTGCGGATTAACCTTAAACCAGTTGTAATTATTGTCAAATTAACAAATTTTTAATTGGGATTTTGCAGATACCTTAGCGATAAATAGGACAATCTGGCTATGCTGCAAGCATAACAGCAAGGTGGGGAGTGCACGTTTACAGTCCTTACGTCGACTTCAAATGTAAACAATTCTATCTGGAGTTTGTAAGATCTTTGGCCATAACTAATGGGCCATAGAGGAACATCAAACTAGACCGATTAAATCATATATATTTTTTAAATATTTCTCGTTCTAGGAATACAGGGTGTTCAAAGTGAAAGTTTATTTTCGAAAATAACCCATAATTTGAAAACGATTCAATGTACCGCAGCGGTGTAATGTTTTTATGAGTTAGAAATGAGAATTTGTAGAGGTTTTTAAGTTTCACATTAAAGGGCGCTATATACACTGGGTTAAGTAAATCTATGATTTCTTTTCTTACCCGTTATTAAGTTAGTATTCAGTGGCTGTCCAAGTAATACCAAAGGCTTCAAATAAGCTGTGGCAACGTGATTCCAGCTAAATTTAGAGCATTTTAGCTTCTACAGAAAGCTGTCTAGACACTCTTATGACGTCCTTAAAATGTTGTGACAGCCGAAATGGTACAACATTTTCCGGCTTTTAAATGGATTTTACAGCGATATGGCTGCAGAATTTTTTTTAAGGCACGCCAATATTTAGATTACTATTTAGATTTGGATGGTTCACGAAGCATAATGGCGGTATAGTGTTAGTTATTTATAGGCGGTATTTTTTAGGGGTGTTATTCGAACTTCTCGGACAACAAAATGAATGTGGGAAGGTAGTTTTATCGTTAAATATGGGCACGGTAGCTCTTCTCTATTCATTTATTTCCTATAGTTTAGAAAATTCAATAAATTTTGTAATAATTTAAAATGATATATTTGAAATAAAAATGCATTAAAAATATTCCTGAACATAGTCTGTCTAATTAAAAGTGAGATGTGCTAATTTTTATTTGTTAATATTGTTGTTTTTAAAAGCAAAAATAAAAATTATCAATTTTCTTAAAATGGCCGATGTTCTCTTTAATTCTCCTGCTTTTTAAAAAAAATTCTTGTAACGACCAAACACTTTTTTCTTAGGCGTTTTAAACGTAGAAGAAAAAAAGTAATAAGAAAGGCCTCAGGTAACATATTTTTATTTATTTATTAGCGTCATTACGTTCGTAACAGATTTGTTACGAAATACGATGATTTATTAAGTTATTACGCCGCTAACGAATCTATTATGTTAGTGTAATTATCGATAGATTTATAAATTGAACAGTTGACTTCTAAAAAATAAAAATAAAGGTCAATTGCTCAATCACTTTGAGTCAGACCCCTCACCAAACACCTAACGACAAATTTACGAAAAAAAAAAACAGGTCTACTTTATGCTGAGTACAATATTATAAGTATGGCTGATCTCAAAAAATTTATTACAAAAAACCTTAATCTATTACGAAATTTCAATTCAATTTATCACGAAAAATGTTCCTGTCCGTAACCCTGTATACAGGGTGCTCCAGCGAAAACTTAACACCTCGATTTTCCTGCTTTAAAATGAAAATGTAGAAAATCGCTCGGACCCGTCGATTTCTGATTCGAAGGGGAATAACTTTTCCGCTTTTTTCATCTCCGTAACTTCAACCCCCTAACGGGGGTGAACACAACCCCCTGATTTTGAATAGGGATGAGGGGTGTTGCGATACCTCATTTTGAAGATCTTATCGAGTACTATCTGACCCTAAAATTTCGCTTCAAAATTTTCATCTTTAACGAAATGACAGCTATAATAGTGGAAGACTACTTACTTTTGTGATTAGTTTATTAAATGCTGAAAATGGCCACCATTCACTTCCATGCAGTAAAGAACGCTGGTGTATGAGTACAGAATGTGGAATTTACCTCGAGGATATTACTCTTAACAAACGCAGTTGAATTTATTTATTTATTTGTTAATTTTTTGTCCAAAAGAGTAGACGGACCATGTTTTTGATTTACCTTAGTCTATCGTGAATTTTTAAGAACGTTAAAACTGTGTCAATTCGATTGTACCTTTGTAGTAGAATTAAAATGGTGTATTCCGTAGAAGAAAGGGTGGAAATTATAAAATTATTTTTTATAAATAACGACTCTGCGCGAGTAACAGCGGCTTTATTTAACGAACGGCATCCTGAAAAAAATGTATCCGCTGCTTACGTTGTGCAACTGGTTGCCAAATTTGACGCTACTAGTTCAGTCGGAAACAAAAAGAGGATGTATGACAGAGACGAGGCGAGGGAAGTGGCTGTCTTAGGTCAAGTAGCAATGGATCCGACCCTTAGTACTAGGAATTTGTCCGATCTGGTGTTTCACGCACAACAATCATGAGAATCCTTAAACAACATAAGTTCCATGCATTTAAGATACGACTGGTTCAGGAACTGAATGAGGATAATTTCGATCGCCTACTCCAGTTCTGTGAAGTGGTCAGTGGAATTATTAACAATAATCCTAACTACATGTTCAATATCTGTTTCTCGAACGAGTGTTCATTTTACCTTAGTAGCATTGTAAACAGGCATAACTGTCGGTATTGGTCAGATGAAAATCCGAGATTATTTCGTGAAGTGCATACGCAGCATCCCCAAAAGTTATATGTTTGGGCGGGTATTTATGGAAATCACATAATCGGCCCTTTTTTATACCCGGTAATCTTACTGGCCAAATGTATGTAGAACTATTAGAGAACGCTATTTATCCAGCCCTCGTTCAAGTATTGGAGAATGAAGAAGACCATGTAACGATCATTTTTCAACAAGATGGCGCACCACCTCATTTCGCTCAACCTGTGCGTCAGTTCTTAGATGAAAACTTTCCTCAGGCCTGGATTGAAAGAAGGGGACATATTGAGTGGCCACCAAGATCACCTGATCTAGCCCCACTGGACTTTTTTCTATGGGGTAACCTGAAATCTAAGATTTACGCTACCCAGCCTGAGTCACTGGAGGATTTGCGAATGTGGATCATTAATGAATGCCCTCAAATTACACCACAAATGTTGAGTAATGTCCGTGAACGTTTTGAGCAAAATTTATTTTACTGCATGGAAGTGAATGGTGGCCATTTTCAGCATTTAATAAACTAATCACAAAAGTAAGTAGTCTTCCACTATTTTAGCTGTCAGTTCGTTAAAGTTGAAAATTTTGAAGCGAAATTTTAGGGTCAGATAGTACTCGATGAGAGTTTGGTTTGACGGTGCCATAAATAATATTAAATGAAAATAAATTACTATTCTATTATTTTTGGGGGTGCACGTGCTCATGTGCTCCTATGGACGAACCGCCACTGAAAAGTATTGTTAATCCAAGATTGTCGAAAAAGGACAACTTTTAAACTAAAATGGTATACCTACTTGGCCCTAACCGTTTTCGAGATATTTCCATTTAAGCATCACAACGCATCAAAAAAATCAAAGTAAAAATGGAGATATCCCGAAAACAGTTAAAGCTTTTAAGATCGAGCAAGTACTATCCCTTTTAGTACACATTCCGTTCTTCACTTCTTGGTTGGTCAAATGCTCAATAGACGTCAATATATCATTGGCAATACAGGTTTGATCCATCTATATACACCGTGTCCAAGATAAGGGATCTCGGGAACCGTAAGAGATACGAAGTCGGTTAAATGGAGGTAAAGTTGCGCATTTACGTGCATAATAATATGCCGTTTAGAAAGTTTTAAGAGTCTTAGTAGTTCCGGAGATATCCGGAAAAAAACGAAATTCTGAAAAATCGTTTTATTTTTTCCTGGGTTTTTGTTGAGATAAAATTCTAAAGTAAATTGCACTTTTACATTGCCACTTTTTTCGCTCTATTTAACAGCGTTAATTGTTTTGTATTCCGACGTGTCGTCTTATTATCATTATCAACTTTCTTTTTTTAAATACGGCCCTGTTTTCCTTATAATGGAATTTGAGAGCTTTTTTTCTTCCGAATGCAACGATGTATGACACATTGTGGTTTACTGACGTTTCGAGGGTTTTTTGAACAACTTCAGGAGATTTTGGGATACGATCATGTATTTCTCCTAATTTTATAAATAATATCTCATAAGTAAGCTCTAAATTATGTTGGACTAGTTCAATAAATAGCAAATAATTTAATAATAAAATACAAATAAGTGAACAAAAAATAATTCAATAATAAACACCAATAAGTGAACAACGAAAAAGGTAAAAACTACATAATCAGGTATTCTGAAACACCATGGCCTCATATGACACCGTTAGATTTTTTCCTCTGGGGGTATGTCGAAAATTTGTTTATAAACACAACTTCGAAACAGAAGACGAACTTGAACATTGAATTATTGTTTGTTTACTTATTTGTATGTTATTATTAAATTATTTGCTAATTATTGAACTAGTTCAAAATTTAAAGCAAAAATTTAGAGCTTACTTATGAGATATTATTTATAAAATTATTAAAAATACATTACCATATCCCAAAATTTCCTGAGGTTGTTCAGAAAACTCTCGAAACGTCATTAAACCACAATGTGTCATACATCCTTGCATTCGAAAGAAAAAAGCTCTCAAATTCCATTATCAGGAAAACAGGGCCGTATTTAAAAAAAGAAAGTTGATAATGGCCCTTCGAAGACGACTGGTCGGATTACAAAACAATTAACGCTGTTAGATAGAGCGGAAAAAGTGGCAATGTAAAAGTGCAATTTACTTTAGAATTCGATCTCAAATAAACCCAGGAAAAAAATAAAACAATTTTTCAGAATTTCGGGTTTTTCCGGATATCTCCGGAACTACTCGGAATTTTGAAACTATCTAAACGACATATTATTAGGCACGTAAATGCGCAACTTTACCTCCATTTAACCGACTTCGTATCTCTTACGGTTTCCGAGATCCCTGTACTGGCCCTTCTTATCTTGGACACGGTGTATATGCGCTGTACGAAAGTTATCTATTAAATTTATACTTCTATTCTATCTTAAAGAACAATAAGGGGAATTTCAGTATTTTTTATTAAACAAAGAAACATCTGATTTCATACTTTTGCCAATTGTATGAACTTTGGTGAACATAGGGAAGTCGCCTCCTTGCTTCCCCATAGTGACGCCCCTGAGCTTACTTATTTAACAATAGGAATTGTACAAAAATTTGGAAGCAATAACTGCTAACCTAAGTATCGCATAACAATTATGATTAATATCTTTGCTCGAATTTTTGACACCCTGTAAAGATACCAAAACTATTTTAGGGCCCTAATAAGTATTATCCATTCCAAGTAAGGGGTGAAACTAGTCCCATATATAAAACCCGTTTTCCATTAGTTAAAATATGAACTTAATCGAAGCCGAAACTTTGCGTAAGTTAATGAAGCCACTCGAGCTTTCAAAGCCAACTTTCAGCCTATAGAAAGCGATTCCGAGAAATAAAAGCGCGTCGTCAATATCCGAGAAAACAAACTTGCGTGCACAGCTAACTGGATCCCCTTTTGTTCAATTAAAATAAACTTGGTCTATAATTCAAGGGAAACTACTGAACAACTAAAGAGTTGAAAATTATCCAATAGTAGATTCGGGACGGTTTTGTTTAACATAATAAATAGCCGCCATTGTGTCTTCTAGAGGGTTTGGTTTCTTCGAAAAATTAATCGTTGGCTGGAAGTGGGGGTAAAATGGCTACCTCAACAAAAAAATCTCCAAATATACTTTAATAACTCTGAAAATATTTTGGATGATTGCTATCTATTCTGTCATGATTTTTCTGTAAATTTCCAAGCTATCCAGAACTATGGTATAATATAGAAACAAGTGAGTTATTACAAAATATTCGCTTTGCACCACATAAGGCACAAAGAGCTCTTTGCGAACAACCCCAACAAACAAATTAAAATTATTTATATTTTTAATACATTCGGGTAATTTGTTATACGTCTTTGACGCATGAACAATGGAATTCTTTAATCCTATATTAGATCTAGTATACAGTGATGGGCTAAAATATGGAACAAATTCATTTAAAAATCAGGTATTAATTTTTTGTAAAAACGCTCGAACACGTCGATTATAATTTTTTCTTCCGGATTTTTTGCCTCAAAAAGAAATTATACTGGGTGTGTCACAAAGTTGATGTAGGTATAATTTTGAAAAATTATTTTATTAAGTGTTGAAAATGCAAACCATTGACTTCTTGACAATATGCCAATCTACTTAAAAACCCTTCTAAAACATTATTTACAGTATTTTCATTAATTTGCCTAATTTCATATCTAATTTTAAATTTTAAGTCTTCCAAATTTTGTGGTTTATCCTTATACACTTTTGATTTCAAATAACCCCAAAGAAAGAAATCCATTGGTGTAAGATCGGGAGATCTTGCAGGCCATTCTATGGGTCCTCTTCTACCTATCCATCGTTCCGGAAAAATAGTATTCAAATACTCTCGTACTTGTCGAGCAAAATGAGGCGGAGCACCATCCTGCTAAAACCAAATAGACGCTTCTGTTAGATTAGGCTGATTCGGATTTTGATTGACACATGACTTGCTATCGTAGTAACAATTAATTTAAATTTACCTGTTTACCTTTAAGTAGGTACATGTACCTTTTGTTAAAGAAATTTCTTTTTTAAGATGTAATTTTTCTCTAAAACCGTTAGAGATAAGGATAGAGTATGCTACATGAATTATGCTCAGAATTTGACGTAGAATTTATGTGATAAGTAAAAATAGGGTGGTTCTATTTAAAATACAAAAAAATTTTACAACATCTACTTTTTGACACACCCAGTATAATTTCTTTTTGAGGCAAAAATCCGGAAGAAAAAATTATAATCGACGTGTCCGAGAGTTTTTACAAAAAAATAAAACCTGATTTTTAAATGAATTTGTTCCATATTTTAGCCCATCACTGTATATTTGATAAATATTATTTTGAACATATGTATGTATCTCATTAGAAAATATAATCTTAATATTACATTTTTGTTGTTTGTTTATTATTTTAAATATTAATTTGCATTGTTCTAATTCTAACACTTTATCAAGCTTCCAGACATTCATCTCCCTGTTGTACAGGGCATCAGTGTGTGTGCATCTTTCATAGCCGTAAATAACTTTTAAAACATTATTTTGCAGATTTTCATTTTATTGTAAATTGCATTACCACACATACCCCACACAGGAAGTAGATATCTGAAGTGACTCAGAAAAAATGTCTGATATACAAGTTTGATATTTTATAACTTTTTTTATGCGCGATTTTCATGTTATCAGTTTGTAGATCCATTTATTGTGTTTTCCTTAATTATTTTGTAGAGTAACATTTTTTGATTAGGCTATATTATACAGGAGTAAATCAAACTGTTGTTTTTTGTTGTAATTTCAAAACAGCCTATAGGAAAATTGAGGTGGATAATTTTATTTATATACTGTTTCTTGTAATCTTTGATGTATTCTAAACATTTCGTTTTTGATTCATTTCATTATCTCATTTGTGCTGCGAGCTAATAAATTTTAAATGAAACGCTGATTTGAAGCCTATTTTTATTAAGAAAAACAAACGCTCGGTATATCATAAAGTTAATTAACAAAAACAATTCTAATATCGTGGATGTCCTCCTCTCGCAGCAATGACAGCTTGAAGTCTTCGTGGCATCGAATGAATAAGGTTACTTATCCTGATCTTGAGGGATAGCCTTATATTCTTCGATCAGCGCCAGTCGTAAGTCTTGCAAGGTTTGTGGTTGTACAGGACGACGACGAACGGTCCTTTTGGGTTGATATTCGGGCTACATGCAGCACATTCCAATCTTGGAAGTTCAACTTCATCCAGATATTCGCTCACTACATGTTCAAAGTGAGGTCTAGCATTATTCTGCAATAAAGTAAATTGGTGCCCAATGAAAGGAGCAAATGGAACAACATCTTGGAGGATTTTCTCAATGTAACGGTGGGCTGTTAGAGCTCCATTTTCAACAAATACAAGATTGGTGCGTGCTTCGGTAGAAATACCCGCCCAAATCATGACTGAACCGCCAAGATACGAGATTCGTTATGACATGATGCAGTAAGCATATCTCTCATTTCTACGTCTGGATAGCGGCTCACGACCATCCGGCGACCTTAAACAAACCCTGGATTCATCAGTGAATAGTACATAATAATATTGCCACTGTCAAATATTCTGTCACAATAATCGCGTACTGACATTTGACATACATTTTCTTAAAATAACATAGTTTCATTTCAAATTTTGCACATCGCAGCAAAAATGAAATAATGGAATGAATCAAAAATCGAAATGACTTGACTACGTCAAAGATTACAAGAAACAGTATGTAAATAAAATTATCCACCGCAATTTTTCTACAGGGTATTTTGAAATTACGATAAAATAACAACAGTTTGATTTACTCGTGTATAATATAGCCTAATCGAAAAATGTTACTTTATAAAATAATTAAGGAAAAACACAATAAATTGATCTACAAGCTGATCACAAAATCATGAAAATCGCATAAAAAATAAAAAAGTTATAAAATATCAACTTGATCAAAATTTCAGTGTAGTATCGGGATCATTAGAATATTTTTTTGTGAATATTATTTACATGTTCGAAGCAATTTCAATTTTCATCCAGGTGCAAACCCAAATACTTCATTACAGATACCCTTTGCTTTAAACTTAGTATATAGAGGGAATATAGCAGGGGACCAAGAACGGACCCCTGAGGTACCCCATATGTATTTGTTAATATAATATACGCCACAAAGATATGTTTGGATTAATTTATAAATGTTACCTCTAAATCCCATTCTTTGTAGCTTGTCCAGCAATTTGTCAAACTTACAACGTCAAACGCCTTTTTGAAGTCCATAAACACGGCCACTATTTGTTTGTTATCTAAAGCTTGAAAATATGGTTCACAAGATCTACTGTGGCACGTAACGTACTACTATTCTTAACAAAGCCATATTTTAACTCATCTACTGGAATATATTTGTTTATAAAATTTAACATTCGAATTTTAATAGTAATTCTAATGGTCTTAACATATTCTGATTCAGACATATTTTAATTAAATCTATCCTCCGAAATGATTCAACATTCACACTTTCAATTTTATGTTTGAATAGTAACTTAAATTTTTTATAGTCAATTCAGTAAAATTTTGCACTAGTGCATCGCAATGTATTCAGATTTTTGGGCTTCTACAATTGACGTCATGTCTTGTCGACATTTGCTCGGCGATAAATCCTTTACATCGTACCTGATAACACGAGCACCTCATTAGATTCATCAATGTCGGTATATCTAGCAAAATAATGTGACGATTATGTCTATCGTATCTGTGAGTTCATCACACCGACCTATATATATATGGATAGCCAAACTCTAGAAGCAAAAGTGGCAAATTTATGGCCTCGCGCATGTAAACAAAGCTGATCGTCAGATGTCATGCGCAATGCCGACTGATAAACAGGCGAAGAGGACCGTACTTCGCACTTAATATTTTGGCACATCATCACTTCTTTACTGGGAAATAAACAATCTATTTTCTCGCATAAAAAGCTTTGTGGCTATCACTGAAAAGCCACTTTTAAAATTAATTTTGACATCTATTGCTCACGTATCGATAGATTTTTAATATAGTTACATTCAACGAATACTTATAACCAGGAAGAAGACAAACTGCCGTGTTAAATATTCGAAGCAGGCATGATACGGCGACATCCATTATGCCTGGCGCGCACGTGCTTTTCAAATGTCACGTTGTCCAAATTTGTATTACTGTCAATATTTTAAAGTGACATTTAAGAAAAGAAAACATCAAAACCCTTTCATTTGATTTACTAAGTAGAGAAAATCAAATATTAGGATTTTGACATAGGTTTTCAGCTGTAAATATCGCTTTAAAATTGTCCTTACATACTTTTATATTATTATTGAACTAGTAACAATACTAGAAATACAGAATTCAGAGATTGAAGGTTGTAATTAGTTTTATTAAAAAATAGGAAATAAATCAAAATTTACATAAAATATTTTACCATCTTCAACTTCAAACAAATCAAGGTAAATACAATACTATATGTACAGCTACTAACCAAGTAAATATATGCACCATCATTATGATTATGGGCTTCCAATTTGTTTGTTTCGTAGCATACACCTGGCAACATTAGTGATCGAAGTCCTCTTTAATGTTCAGTCATTATGGGATTCTCAATTAAACTATGAAAAGAAAGAATTATTATAATAATATATTACCGGACTTATCAAAATTCTGACTACGGGTTAATATAACTTATATAGCTGTAAATATTATGTTGTAGCTTTTGACTTTTAGAATGTAAAATTTAAGTAAAATTCTTTAAAAATGTGTTTGTTGCTAGTTTGCTTGAGAAGTTTGGGACATAATGGGACAATTTTTTAATGTAAAATAACAATAACGAATAAAAATTAATAAAAAAATATTTCAATCATAAATTACTTACCAGCAACAAAACGAAAAGGTCCGCTTTCGTGAAAAGAATAGAAAATTAAAAATTATTTTAGAATTTAATGACGTTTCCTCCACCATTTTCAATCACATTATAAATCATATGTCACTTGATTTTTATTCCATTCCAGACGAAGGATGTTCGGTTGTAAAATAATTTAAGAACTTGTGCTGCTCGCATTCTATGTCTGTCTCTGTCTGCATCAACCTTCTCCGATTCATTAAAGGGAGATAAATATGGCCTAGGTCAAAACGAACAAACCCGAGTCTGATATTGACACAGAACGATCGACACAAAAGGATAAACGTATGGAGTAACCTGCCTGGCTGTGACGTCACTTGCACGGCCTACTTATATGCTTCCATCCCCGCCATAAGAGGTCTCACCGGGCTGGTTACATTCCTACGACTGATTTCGGTGCTGGACCGTCGTCGTTAGTTCACGTCGTTGGCAACCAAACCGGCACGAATACGGTGGGGTTGCCTATATTACGGCGACAACATTGTGCGCAAGACAACCGACGAACAACCATTAAAAATATGACCGGTATCATAACATTTAACTTTTTACTGCGCACCCCACACCCTGTACGTATCCATAGGTGTTTCATCATCATATCATCAATCAGAGACCAGTAATCTGTTACATAATCGCACCATAAATTTCATTTTACAACCCTGTCAGAATAAAAAGGGTTCTATTATAACTTACTTACTTTATAAGGAGGTAAAGAAACTCACAGTCTGCTCCACTAGTTTAATAGCAATTAATTAGAAATAAAAATAAAAGCCATACATGTTTCGAAGGCTTAAGCCTTCATCCTCAGTGAAAGGAAAAACATCAAAACATCAAAAGGGGGGTACCTATGACATTGTTATAACTAGAAAGCAGGAAAAGAAAAACTTTTTAATATGTAAAAAATTGAAATATATGAAATAAAAAGTAAAAACTAAGGTTTATTTTTTGGAAAAACATAATAAAAATTCCTTTTTAATTATTCTCAGGAAAAACACGATAAAAATTATTCCTATTTTAACTTTAATAAAATTAGGAATAATAAAATAGGAATAATTTTTATCGTGTTTTTCCTGAGAATAATTAAAAAGGAATTTTTATTATGTTTTTCCAAAAAATAAACCTTAGTTTTTACTTTTTATTTCATATATTTCAATTTTTTACATATTAAAAAGTTTTTCTTTTCCTGCTTTCTAGTTATAACAATGTCATAGGTACCCCCCTTTTGATGTTTTGATGTTTTTCCTTTCACTGAGGATGAAGGCTTAAGCCTTCGAAACATGTATGGCTTTTATTTTTATTTCTAATTAATTGCTATTAAACTAGTGGAGCAGACTGTGAGTTTCTTTACCTCCTTATAAATTCACTCCACTTTGAGATGGACTACTTCAAGAAAATTACTTACTTTACATTACTCTGCCTGATTTAGACTTGAGAACCGACTCGACTATATAAAGTAAAATTATGGTAAACTGTTCTTCTTGGCAGAATGGCGAAGGAAAATTAACGTGTGATTCATAAAATAGGTGCACTTTTCAATATTTACGATATTTATTTATTGATTATTATATATACAAATTAGGGTGATTACTGAAACAGTAATGATGGCTTACTTTCAGGAATTGGTATGTAACCCTTTTGCTTATTGGTAATAACAATTTTTAATTATTTTTATTTTATTTTAGTCGGAAAAATATACCCCAATAGCATTTGGACAAAATATTCCCAGCCTGCATAAAGTGGTACGCGGCCTAAGACGGGATGAGACGGTATAATGATCATTGATGCCATTGAGGATAAGGGGCCTTTTATGCTTGTCAATATACCAGAAACTACGCCACACTACGCCAAAAAGCTTTACTAGAATCGAAGGAGACCGAACATATGCCTTACAATTGGTTAGACAGCACCTTGCCTTAAGGTCAAAAGGAATTAAGAAACGCAAGTTTTTCCTTACATACCGAAGTGGTAAATGCATAGCTATGCATGTGGGTAAAAATGCACTAGGACGTGTTCATAGCAAAATTTCTTAATTTAGAAAACGCCAAGGAATATACAGGACATTGCCTACGTCGGACCTCGTCTACACTTCTTATCGAGGGTGGTGCTTCTCTTAAGCTACACGAAAAGTGGAAGAGTACTAGCGTAGCGATTATATAGAGGAACGCATCACGTCGAAAAACCGAATAGCAAAAATTATAGCTAGGTCTATTAACGAAAAAGAAAATATGTTAATTAACAGGACGGTTTAAAAAAGCGGGCCGAAATAAAATATAACTTTAAACCTGATTCCTCAAAGGGGGTCATTACAAGTATTAATTTTCTAATTTTAACTTCTGATTAATAAAAATCAAATATTGGGTACCTACCTGAAATTAACTGTTTAAATTTTTTTGGGACATAGGGCTTGGGGCTTGGTTAAATTCCAAGTTAAATTTCTTTCGCCTTCCTGATTCATTCAAGGGCGATTTAGCAAGAAGCCGATTTTTGTTCGGGTTTGTTTAAAGGTTGACTAATATTTTATAGTTTATCAATGATAATATACACACAATCAAATTTACCAAATTCTTTTGATTTATAACCTATAGAAGGTACCATACCAGAATTTGGCATTTTTATTTTGATTATGTCGATTATCTCAATGTAGTAGAGTGTAATTATATAAATACATATATTATTTAAGCCAAAGGATTTTGAAGTCTAAACAAGTATCTAGTCAGAACCTAATTTTATCAAAAATCAAGTTTCCGGTCCCTTGACATACCTCGCTGGATACTTATTACCTTTCACTCGATACCCGAGCATCGTTTGACACCGACCGAAATATGCTGCTTGGTAGTGTGATCGCTCGAGATAAAAAAAACTGCTTGTATATTCGAGCAGTTCTTCGCTCGATAGGAAATACTACTCTAGTTATAAATTCAAGCGAGAAATCGAAAAGCGTTGCCTTTCACTTGATACCCGACCTTCGAACGACGCGCCGCACCACCCGAAATGTGCCGATTGGTGACGTTCGAGTTTGACGCCCAGGCGGCTGACACGACATACGTCTTTGTTAAAGGCACATCAACGAGAAGGTAGATACAAAGAAGTATGGCAAATCCCTCAGTGGATTCATCGCGACATGGGTTTTGTTTTGACTGGCTAGCCAGAGGCGATTGTAATTTTTTTTAAAATTAAAGAATATAATTTTTTTTTAAATCACTATCAACTGAATAAAAACTCTAGACTAAACTTCTAAAACTTACAAAAACAATCATAATAATCATAAAAATTTCCAGTGATTAATCTCTCTAGAGATTCACTCGATTATTAAAATCGCTCGAGTATCAATTAAGTAGGTACTCGATTATTAAAATCATCGGTTTTTCCCAACAGTAAAGTTTTGTATGCTCTGTGATATTAGTGATAAAATTTGCTGTTCTGTTCATTAGAGATTAAGTTATAAAATCTTTGAAAAAAATACATGGTATTTCAAATACGAATAGGTACTCTTAAGCCGTAACTAGCGTTTTAAATTTTTAACGTTTCGTCGGTCCGTCTGTCCGCAGGTTAACTCGGAAACGGCTTAAGCGATCACAGAAATAGTTAAGACCTGTTTAATAACATTAAGAAGTAAACCCAAAATCACGATCTCGCGAATTACATACATGTATATTAACGTAGGGTTACAAAGGTCCCATGTTTCGCACAACTGGGCATCATCAGACGTAAGATTTTTATAAAATTGAAATAATGAAAAAAGATGAAAACACGAAAAAACGTCATTAAATTACCTTAAAATAAAATAAACACCACAATAAAAACAACTGCATAAAAAAAACGGTTCAAGTTGAGCAATTTTTTTTATAGTATGTGGACATTTTAATTATTAATATTACATTAGTTTAAAGTGGGTATTAATGAACCCATATTTTATTTTTTAAATGTAGCTGTTTGAATACAATGCTGTTATTTGTGTTGTGATGTTTATTTTATTTTAGGGTAATTTCGTGACGTTCTTTATCTTTTTTCTTATTCCAATTTTATAAAAATATATAAAAATGTAAGGTCTGATGATGCCCAGTTGGACGAAACATGTAACAAGTGTATTGAAATGCTTCTTCATGAAAATTTGTACTTCCAGGTAAAAAATAAACTTTCGGATAAACAACACGGGTTTGTTAGGGGCAAATCTACAACGTCCAACCTCATTTGTTTTGCTCAATTTGTGGCAGAAGCATTTGATCAGAATTGCCAGGTTGATGTTGTTTTCACGGATTTTTCAAAAGCATTTGACAGATTAGATCATAAAATTTTACTTAATAAACTCAGTTCGTTTGGAATTTCAGATGGTCTTATAACATTTTTTCATTCTTACTTACATGACGACAAGTAGTGGAGTGTGGTGGTCAGTCATCTGATCAGATAGATGCTACATCAGGAGTACCTCAGGGGTCCATTTTGGGTCCTTTACTGTTTGTTAAATTCATTAATGGCATAGTTAATTATCTGGACATTAATAGTTTGCTTTATACTGATGATAAGAAAATCTATGCTCGCATCCGTAACCTGGCGGCCTGTGAAAGGCTTCAAGTGTCTATTGCCATGATATATAGCTGGTGTGTTCAAAATAAACTACCGTTAAATATAAGTAAATGTATCGTAATGACCTTTGCTTTAAAGCGACATACCCTTGTGTACAATTACAAAATTAACAACGTAACATTGAACAGAGCTGAGACATTTCGCGATTTGGGTGTGTTATTTGACAGTAAACTATCTTTTGTTCCTCGCATAAATGAGCTTATTGCAGCTTGTTATAGGTCCTTAGGTTTTATAATAACAAATTCTCGCGTTTTTTTAAATTATCATACAGTAAAAATACTTTTTTATGCATTTGAAAGATCAAAATTGGAGTACGCCTCGGTCGTATGGTCTCCATATTATCAGGTGCACCTAAAACGCATCGAAAAGGTCCAACGACGTTTCCCAAAGTACCTAAGTTTTAAAATTGATGGTCAGTATCCTGAGATAGGCATTCCAGATGATGTTCTATTGCGCAGGCATTCGTTTTGCTCCTTAGAGGATCGACGTACCATTGCTAAACGTAAATATTTGCATAACATCTTGCATAATAGAGTGGAATACAGTGATATATTGAGATTCCTGCAATTTCTCGTTCCTAGAACACGTGATTCCCAGACTTTTTATATACCAACAGCGCGTACCAATATCTGTAAATATTCCCCCATTTATCGAATGTGCAATACTTACAATCTGCACCAACATAAATTTGACATTTTCAGCTGTAGCTTATCCAGTATAAGATTAAATTAGTGTTTTCTTTAGGCATCTAATTACTCTCCTCAATATGTACACATATATTAATATAATACCTTTAATATTTCTTTCTATCAAATATATTTTTTTTGTATTATTGTGATTACTTATCTAATATTGTAAATCTGTGATAAACATTTGTTAATTGGTTATTTTGTAACTGTGAAAGGGTGTAAAATAAAATAAAATAAATAAAATAGTGATTCAATTGATTTTGCCCAAATTTGGTGTATGTTAAATTGATTTTTCAACTCTTTAGTGAACATGGCTGTTTCTTTGTAGGACCAATTTAGTGTTTAATAAATAAAAAAAAAAACGTTTTGTAGAAACATGTTTTAATATACCTTTTGCCTAATCTATACAACTTGGAAGCTTTTCAGTGCGGTATTCGCCATTTCATTATTGATTGATATTTCTTTATTTTCTATCTAAAAAATGTGATTTGTAAACATCGCAGTATTTGTTGATTCTAAGCAAGTTTTTGAAACAGTTAATAATGACATTTTTTGGAAAAATTATTTCATTATGGTATGGCATTATGGTCAATCAAAATTATTTAAATAATAATATAATAATATTATAATGTTACAAAGAAAAGAAAAATTGGTAATATATTATTTTTTAAAATATTAAATAACACTGGAGTATCTCAGGGATGTATTTTATTTTATACAGGGTATCCCACTAAGGTCGGCGAGGTACGATATTATGGAACCATAAATAAACCTGATGTCTTTGGGAAACAAAATTTCATTGGCTAAACCGACTAAGAAAAATTGATGGAAGAAATTTTCACGTTTCCAAAATGACCGCTAGGAGCCTAAGTTGATGACATTTGGTGAAAGGGTATGGACGATACACAAATTTTAAAAATATTTTAATACACGCTTCCCCCACCCTTATTATCGGTGATACGGAAAAAGTCTCACGAACAAACTTTCGCAAAAATTAATGACCTTTTCATATATGTCATTAAATGAAAACCTTAACAGTGATAATTCGAAGAAATTTGAGTTTTTAGTTATACAGGCTGTTTCCTAACCTCTCTGAAAAATGAAGGAGGTGAATCCTCACCTTATTTCAAGACGAAAATGTAGTATAAAAGTTTTTCGCATGTTGCTTCGTTTTCGAGATACAGGGTGTTAAAAAAAATATTGCATTTTTATTTTTATTAATTAATATACATATAATTTAAAAACTTTGAATAATGAACTCAAAAGTCAAATAAATTGCTGCAAATGGCATCCATGAGCCATGGAACGAAGCAAAGCCTACTCGTATAATTTGACGATAAAAATACGAAAATAACTAAAAAATTAAGGTATTCTTTTACCCAGATTCTCCGCAAATGAATTAATTGTAAATTTTAAAATTGACCCAAAGTAAAGTGCTATAATCCTTTATGTTTAACAAATATCATTAGAATATCGTTTGGCAATGAAATTTTTTCCCCAAAGACATAAGGTTTATGGTTCCATAATATTGATGTAAACTATAATTTATTGCGCAAAACGTGAATCTTAAGTTTAGAAAATCGGAGGGCTTAAACGATATTTTTATATAAGACTATTAACTCGAAGGTTGACTCTATGGACTTTTTAATGTCAATACCAGTGACTGTGCCACCAAGAACTTTAAGACTTAAACAGACATCTAATGTGCCATCTAGCCATATGAATAGTAGTGCAAATTCACCTGTAAATAGAATGCTAAACTCTCAAATACGTACTGCAACAATATACATCTATTTATCATGTCCCTTTATACCGTTAAAAAATCACTCAAATCTGTTTTTCTGGAAATATAATTTCGAATTTTTTTTGTATAATTTAATTAATTTTTTTTTTCTCATGTATAATTTAATATTACACTGAATGTGTATTGAAACCTTTCATTTTTATACTTAGTTGCAGAACTTAAACTAAAACGTAAATTGCGGACACTTATGTTGGGTATATCCTGTTTGTATCCCAATGAAATGAATAATATCGTACCTCGCCGACCTTAGTGGGACGGACACCTTGTATATTAATGCAGTAATGTTCAGCCCTTTCAAAGACTCCGGTGTAAACCTGTTCCACCGAAATAAACCAAGTCAAGAACTGTCAAACCGTGCTCGACGTCTGTGCCGGCCGACCGCGAGAGTCGCTGAACGAAGCGCGACGAAGAACGTTGAATAGTTAACTGTTTTATCTGAAGTTTTTTGTATGAATAAACATCGTATTTATACAATAAATTAAATCATTTTAATATCGTAAATATCGCAATATCGAGCAGTTCTCAAGTACAATTAGTGCTAAAAAATGTAAAACGCAAATGTTTGCAGATGATTTACTGAGATAAACAGGAATAAAATTCCGAGTAGTTCCGGAGATATCCGGAAAAAAACCGAAATTCTAAAAAATCGTTTTATTGTTTTCCTGGGTTTTTTTGAGATCGAATTCTAAAGTAAATTGCACCTTTGCATTGCCACTATTTCCGCTTTATCTAACAGCGTTAATTGTTTTGTAATCCGACGAGTCGTCTTCAAAGGGCCATTATCAACTTTCTTTTTTTAAATACGGTCCTGTTTCCTGATATTGGAATTTGATAGCTTTTTTTCTTCCGAATGCAACGATGTATGACATATTGTGGTGTAATGACGGTCCTATATTTCTCCTAATTTTATAAATAATATCTCATAAGTAAGCTCTAAATTTTTACTTATGTTGGACTAGTTGAATAAATAACAAATAATTTAATAATAAACCACAAATAAGTAAACAAAATACAGAAACATTATTGCAAATTTATGTCGATTCGGGATTTAGAAGAAAAGTAGGCGCTTAAAACAAAAAAATTCAGATGTAGACGCGTGATTTGTTTCACTTAACATTCCCCTTGTGATCGTTTGAGAGCGTTTTAAGAGGTTTTCTATTTTCCAGAAAATATTGAACATAATTTTGCAAATGCTGAAAAGTTTGATATTCTATCGCATGTTTTATTTTATCTCAAAAAATCTGTTATGTGGCAGTAGAAGATGTTATTTGTGCTTAGAGAATAACGGAAATCATTTTGAATACCTGATTATGTAGTTCCTTACTTTTTTCGTTGTTCGTTTTATTACTGTTTTGGTATGATTTTTGTTCACTTATTTGTGGTTTATTATTAAATTATTTGTTATTTATTGAACTAGTCCAACATAAGTAAAAAATTTAGAGCTTACTTATGAGATATTATTTATAAAATTAGGAGAAATACAGGATCGTATCCCAAATTTCCTGATGTTGTTCAAAAAACCCTCGAAACGTCATTAAACCACAATGTGTCATACATCGTTGCATTCGGGAGAAAAAAGCTCTCAAATTCCAATATCATAAAAACACGACCGTAAAGAAAGTTGATAAAGGCCCTTCGAAGACGACTCGTCGGATTACAAAACAATTAACGCTGTTAGATAGAGCGGAAAAAGTGGCAATGCAAAGGTGCAATTTACTTTAGAATTCGATCTCAAAAAAACCCAGGAAAACAATAAAACGATTTTTTAGAATTTCGGTTTTTTCCGGATATCTCCGGAACTACTCGGAATTTTAAAATTTTCTAAACGGCATATTATTATGCGCAACTTTACCTCTATTTAACCGACTTCGTATCTCTTACGGTTTCCGAGATCCCTGTACTGGCCCTCCTTATCTTGAACACGTTGTATTCCTCGCAATGTGGATAATACTAAATCTTGTTACTACATATTAGCAACAAACGTAATTTTGTCACATTATACGGCAGGTATACGGACCCCCAAACCATGATGTGGGTAAAACGCGGGATAAAACAAACATAGTAAAAAATTATTGACATAAAAATGAAATGGCGAATGCATCACTGACGCAACAACTTAATACCAGAACGCCTTCGCCGGCACTCTGTCCTCTTTAATGCCCATCTCTTCCATAATGTCCATTTCAAACGTCCGAAGCTTCGGCTGAAACGTCACTGCAGTCACTTCACTAGCCGGTGTATCTTTGAGTTGTTCCTTATAAATCTTTTTAGATTTGTAATCGATTGTTTCTTCCATTGATGCCGGCATAGGAATAATTCGGCCTGTTCTAGTTGCTACTCTTACCTTGTCGCCATCTTCTGTAAATCTAGAAAATAAATATCGTTAATTTTTCATAAATGTGACTTTGTATTTAATCCTTCATTTCGTCATTGTCCAGTCAAAGTATCGTAGACGGCATTGCTGTTCAAAATTAGTTTTTAGTAAGATATTAGCCGTCTCACTGAGCCAGCCCCGGACCTTGATTGTTTTCGAGACGGGGCAAAAACTTAAAACTGCCGCATTCGAATATCCTCCATCCCTTGTTGTTTTTAGTAGTTGTATTTAAAAAAAAAACGTCGCGCCTGTGTTACCGCGCACTTCGACCAGATTGGGCTATATACAGGATGTCCCAAAAGTAATAGTACAGAGTAAAACTGCAGATTCTTTGGGTAAAAATATTGCGTTATGGTCAAACATTGCTTGCTCAAAGTTGATAATAACCGAGTTATGTAGATACAATTGAAAATTTTATTCTCTATAACTTCCTGATTAACTTATTTTTTTTAAAAACGTTTTGCATACAATTATGCGATTGGGTGTTTTTAGGGGCGAGAAATTTGAATTTGTTAATTATTTTATTTTTATGTAGATTGTATAAAGGGCGCTCGCTGCGGAACTCTGGGTACATAGAACCAAGTGCAACTTTCTTGCGCTTTAGTATATTTAAAATTATCAATTTTCTCATCACTTTTACCAAAAAACGTGGGGCACACACGTATAAGATTTTTAACATAACCGCAATTTGGGCGATATTATGAATAGTTGCCGCCCACTGAAGTTGCCGGCTTCCCACCCTCCCCTGAATCCGGGGCTGCATTGAGCCGTGTCGATTAAATAAAACTTCCTAAGCTCCAAAAATTATTTCTTCTTCTTCGTCGTTTTCTTCTTCCTATTTTATATATTCTACGCCAGGGGTTCCCAACCTGGGCGCCGAGGAGAGGAAATAGGGGCACCGTGGGCTGACGAGCGCAAGTGATGAACTAACCACTAACCATTGACAACCTTTTTTTGATGTTCAATCTGGTCGGGATCCCATATGAAACTACAACTATCTTTGCTATAGTCGCTTTTCTTAGTAGGGCGGTGTTCATGTCCAATAGGGCGCAGTGAGAAAATACCAGACCTCCAACTGTGCTGCGAAGGTTGGAAACCTATGCACTATGCTAATTAATTATCGAATATTCAAAAATTCATGTAATAGTTATTTTCCAATTTCGTGTGCGAAATTAATTCTTGAACAAGATGATATGAAATGAGTCTCTCTTTTGGTTAAACTTATATAGGTGCTCATAATAATGCCCTTTGAGTTGCTGTAAGAAGTCTAGAAACACAACTACAAACATATTAAGGAACTTTTAATTGCAAATGCATTCTACACTTATAATATAATGAATTTCTTAACCATAACTTTAGTCAGCTATTTAGGATGTTTTAAATTAACTGTAAATAAATATTTAAACAAATCTTTATATTTTAATCAATTTTAAATGTCTGAATCAATTATAAATGTCTAAACCAATCTTGTTTGCGAATTCTATTATATATTTTATTACCTTACATTTGTAATTATCATTTTGTTTTACAGATCTGACTGAATCTGACAAATGCAAACATATTTGTATTGTAATAACAAACAAATGGTTCTGTATCCAGGCAAGTGTTTGTATCTATGCGCCACTTCTTATTTAAATTTTAGCCTTTGCATTCTTCCGATTGTTACAAAATCACCATCATACCTACTTTTAACAATTCAATTATAAAATTATATACTAAAACTAGTGAATTCATCAATAAATTGAAAAATTTGCCCACATACCTCCATTCTACAGGTGTTGGTGATAAATCTGATGGATCAACCAAACAAATATCAGTTGTAACAAGTAGTGGTTGTTCTTCTTGAATATAAACTCCTTGGAAGTCCCTTTTTTCATCTTCTCCCATTTGCGTTAATTTGCAATTTAAACCTTCTACTATAACCCAATTTCTCTCTTGAAATATTTGTTTTATAAAACCTTGTTTTCCTTTATCTTTACCTACAAGTTGTTATATTGTTGTAGTTCTATTTGAAAGTACACCACAGGAACTTGTGTTTATCTCAGGACAAACTTCCTCAACCTGGTTTATAATTTTTGTAACTAACATGTAAGTAAACACTGTTTTTGTAACTTTTCTTAGCAATAACTAGCCAAGTGTAAATAAAGATTATTATTATTATTAAGTCTAAATGTTAAAAGTTCGGTTGCGGCTACCTAATTGATGAGAATATATAAATTTTAATTTTACCTTTAAATACTCAAAATGGACTTATTTAGAAGGTTAGGTTTGTTCTGGAAGAAACACATACATCTTGTATTGGTCACTATAACTTATTGAGAATAAATAGTAGCAAACAATCCATTTTAAATTAAACTTAACAATGATATTTTTTGACAAAATATAATATTTGCAGTGTTGCATTCTGCAACTTGCAGACAACTAGGGATACAGCAGAAAGTAGTTTTTAAGCCTGATAACTGATACCCTATGAAAGCCCACTGGACACCAATTACATACTAATCAAATTAATATAATATTGTTCAAATGGTCATTATTATTTCGCCCTTTGGGGACAAATGAGGACAAAAAAAATTGAGGAATTTCTTTCATTTCTTTTACTACTTAAATAACATATTTTTTGAAATGTTTGAAAATTTTTCATAAAAGTTTCTCAAGCCCCAAGCGACATCTCGGACTACCCTACATGTTGTAAACATTACACTCCATATACAAAATATAATGGTAAGGTATCTAGATAATTATGCATGTACATCCAAGGTATGAAATCTACACATTTAATGCTGCACTAATAATGCTTCAGGTAAATTAAAATGAACAGATATTTACCGACAAGAACTTCAACTCGATCACCTCTAAAGTGACTCCATTCTTTTATTGGTTCTATGAAGACTTTAGGAGAAAATTTTCCCGGCATATTTTCATTTCTAAATTGTGCAGTCCAGGGTCTGTGAACGTTAAAATTAAATTTTTTCCTTTGCATAACAGCGTTCGGTTTATATTGTACTCCTTTCGGATTTCTCCAATATACTTGTTCCATCGCTCGCTTTATATATCTATCTGGTAAGTTTGAATATTGCGTGGACCATTTTCCTACCCTGCTACACAGAACTTCTGTTAATTTCATTCTCTTAAACTAATTTGGATCTATTTAAAAACTTTATTAAAAATGTCTTTTAAGTAGGGTTACAATTGTTAAAAATGTAAAACGTCAAATTGTCACAGAGAATAAATAACTATCCCAAACTTAGAATCCCAAACCTACAAAGACAACACAAACAAACGGCCGTCTATCATACGACTGGAAAACCGATTGCAGACCTGTGAACATTATTGGGAAGGAATATACGGAAGAGTGAAAAATGGATCATCTCCCATTCTCATTCACCTGATACACGTTAAGAAGCGGTGTCCTTGGGAATGACGAGCAGTGGAGGACGAGGAGAAAAGAATTTGTAACACGCCACAAAGCGAATATGGAACAAAGCAGACTTGCTTTTACAATGATGCAAATCTCACGAAAATTGACCGGCATTAAATCCTCGGAGCGTCAAACGTTAAAAAAAATAATCCTTTCGTGACGTCGTCAATGCTCGCGCCACTGACGATCAATTCAGTTCTTTCCCGAATATCACATACAGATTCGAGAGGCGAAAAGTGATTGAAAGTTCGAACAAATCGATAGGCTTATTCTCGCATATGGGGGACGATCACATCATGTGAACGTACAGATTTAAAATAATGGGACACTGTGGGATTCGATACTTTTACGGATTCGATAACATCATCGAAACCGAATCGTGTGAACTGAACGTAATGTTAGAGAAACAAAAGCACACAAGGTCATGGGGAAAGCGATCAGATTTCCGGCCCGAGAAACTTCCTAATTTTCAGCGACTGTGTGCAATTCTTTCCTCTGTGATCGTTGACAGTTTGATGTCTGGTTGGTTTGATAAAGGGAACTATTTTCTTTGAAAGGAACTAAGTGCGCACATCCTTGTGACTTTGTGTTCTTTCTAACATATGTATAAAATAATGACAAAAAGAGCGATCGATAGATACGAATATTACATATTACATGACAAATTCTAATGATCAAAGCAAGCAAAGTGATCAAACCTTTTTTTCGAGATGTTCGTGTTCCAACAGTTTTGTGATGTTCATTTTTGCAGGAAAACATGTTTTTGGTTTGACCTCCAATCGCGGACCCAATATATGTTTCCCTTTATTTGAGTGAATGAAAAATTATCGGCCTTCTTCAAATTCAGGCTATCAGAAAGAATGAAAGAAACTAAAGAAAGAGAAACCGTCTCGACAGGTAGGCAGCACACAATACACAGATACTCATAAATACAGAAGGGCGTAGGGTGCGCTGCGGTCAAGATTATTAATTTGGGTACCCCCCACTTTTCCTTATTGGGGGACTCCCCAAATTACAATTTGGAGGAGGAGTTTGCTATTTATATACCTTTTATAGCAAACAGAAATTATAGTTTGTCCCAAAATTTGACGGTGTAATAATATTAAATATTTGAAATTAAAACTTAAGTATCAAAATGTTGCTAAAGATAATAAGTGTGTGGTTATTAACATGTTTTTTTACTGTGGAAAGCAGTAGCTTAGATGAAAAAAAGAGAGGAGTTATGACGTAAGTACAGTAGAATTAACATTTTTGCCTACTGCTAGGAGTGATCATAATGTCCCCCCATCGTAACTAAACAAAGAACCGATAAACCGTGTCACTTATTTGTTTTCCATAGCAATCTTGATTTTCTTTCATTTCTATACATTTGTAGATATTGGAATATATCTATTGGGTATGCAAATCTTCAATTGTCATACAGAAAACGGTTGAATTTGGGTTTGTTCGAGGTTTTTTAGTTGTTCTCAAGTATGGAAAATAAAAAAGGTGGACATTATACATTACATAGGTGATCACCCGAAACTTGTATACAATTTTCCTGTTGAATAGCAATTATTTTCTTGTTGAATTGTAATTAAAATATTAATCATCAGATGTAGGTACCTATACTCAGATAAATAAATAGAAGGACTAGAATAAAATGTACAGCTGGCTATTTGGAATGAAAACAAAAATGTATTATGTCAATGTAAGATTGTCCCAGGATAATAGGTGTAAATATTTTTTATTTGAAATTTCATCATTTGGGATCTAGGCCTGCTTGATTAGAGAATATAAATTTGAACATATTTTCATTATGAAATTAAGCAGCCCTTGACCAGAGCATTATTTCTATTTTCTCCCTAGGTCTTCGCAAAATATCGAAATTTTATTAATAAAAGTTGCTCAGAATTCAAAATCATATCAGGCATACATTTTGTTGCATTTTTTCAATCGTCTGAACAGAAGAAAAAAATTCTTCATGGCATTATCCGTTCATTAGAAAATGATTATTTCGGAAATCACATTTGAAGACCAATTTCATCTCCTAGGCTAATATGACAAATGATAATGAAATTGAAGAAATCAGAAATTTATGACCAGTGAAAATATTTTTATAAAATTTAAAACACCCATGTAGGCTGATGGTTATTAAATTCCTGAATAATTTTAAATTCCGAGCAACTTTTCTTAGTAAGATTTTCCGATATTTTCTGAAAAAGAGACACTTTACCTAGACAGACGATAAAAAATAATGCTCCGGTCAAGACCTGCTTGATTTCATAATAATCAAAATACAGGGTGTCCGGGAATATGTGGGAAATCTCCCGGATATGAAGAAAACACGTGAAAAGAATACTATAGGTTCATATAAACTTCTTTCATATTGGCCTCCTCTTTTACTACCCAAGAAACTGTTGTGAATTACTCACAGCTGCAGGGACGGACTAGCTGTAACACTCATGGGCCCATTTTTTTTACGCCCTGTATGATGAGAACTTGAATGTTTTTTACATACCTTTAACTATTGGCTAAAAATTAAGTACTCTTCATTCATGTCGCTAATCCTAACCGTTTTCGAAAAAACGGCATTTCATATACATCATGTGCTTAGGGTATTTCAATAAAAGATACATCTTTAATTGTTCTGATCCAATGTTCAACCTTCAAGATTCCGCTTTTTCATATTTAACCCATGAGCAGTTAGGGGACTCAGTGTAAATAAAATGACGTTTTCTCGAAAACGGTTAGGATTAGCGACATGAATGAAGAGTACTTAATTTTTAGCCAATATTTAAAGGTATGTAAAAAACATTGTCCAAAGTTCTCATCATACAGGGCGTAAAAAAAATGGGCCCATGATTGTTACAGCTAGTCCGTCCCTGCAGCTGTGAGTAATTCACAACAGTTTCTTGGGTAGTAATTTGACGGGTCTTACCTGGTATACATCATATTAAAAAATAATTGAAATATACCCGGTGGTTCAATAATTATGTGTAAAAAACTTGATTCCATTGGTGCTCTTTGGGAGCCCATATCTCCGAAGAGGAGGCCGACACGAAAGAAGTTTATATGAACCTATAGTATTCTTTTCACGTGTTTTCTTCATATCCGGGAGATTTCCCACATGTTCCCGGACACCCTGTATATTAAATTTTATTTTCTAATCAAGCAGGCCTAGATCCCAAATGGTAAAATTTCAAATCGAAAATTTTTCGTCATATACACCTAAGTATAGGTTCGCTTTTCCTGGGACTCACTGTATGTACCTAGGTATTATAATGTTTATTTTATTTTAGGATTGGTTTACATCGACAAAAGACTTCCTTTGAACAGCATCTAAATAATGCCAATGACCTTAAACAGTATGGTTTAAATTTCGATTGGTTGTATAAAAAACATAGTAAAGGTGATCCCCGAACTAATGATTCTATCCCATTAAAACGATATATTGATGTAAGTGAAGCTTCTGAATTTGTTTTATGGATGCACATTATACAGTGTCATCAATAAAGTTGGAACCATATGGGAAGAATATGTGTTTTTTGATTTAGGCAAAATTTAAATTCACCATAAGTTTCTGCTTCAATAAAGACCAAAAATTACATAATTAAATCAGACCATGCGGCTTTTGTTAACTGTCAGATTTCACATTTTCTCCACAAAATGTCAAAAAATGGCATTTGTTGATTGAGTTTTAAAAGAATTTATTTGGAAAAGTTGCTTGTATTGTAATTTTATGCCCACATACCAAATTTGAATCCCAATAAATTTAATTAATTATTTATAATATCTTCATTATTTTAAAGACCTTAAAATATTTTTTTTAAAACAAAATGTCATATAGGAGGTATTTCAGCAGAGTGAAAAATGGCATGTTCCACGATTAGTTTTTTATGCTGGTTTCAAAAACTAGCTTTTGATTTAACGTTAAACCCGATTTTTTAATATTATATTGTTTCACTTATAACAGAGAATTAACCATTTAATGATTTTAAATTTGTGTATAATTAGCGGTTGTTAGTCCCAAAGTTTTATCAAAAATTGGGTCATGTTGTATTTTGATAACTGTTTAGTCATTCAAATTTTGAAAACTGGTAGGTTGGAAGAAAGGTTTCATAAAATATATATTATAAGTATAAATATTCTACTATATCATAAAATTAGAAAAGAAAAAAGTAAAGCATTTGCTATTTATCCTGTATTTGCAAGAGAATATCTAAAATATTCAGAATATATTATTATTAAAAAATATTTAATGAAAATATATTCAGCATTACATCAAGTTTTCTGTAACCCTGATATTTAACCTTTAGGGACAACAGTTTATTTATAATCTACAGACTAAAAAATATGTATTTGTATGTAAATTATTCCATGAAATAATGGGATATTGATTAGAATTAATGTTATCACATTCTAAAAACATGTATACCTTCTCTGAGGCACAGATATGATTTTTATAGGTATAGTAGCTCTATTTGATAATGTATAAATAATATAATATTATGTAAACAGGTAATCAGTCTATACCTAAAAATACATATGCCATACACAATAAATGATTCATCGCTATCAGCATGTTTGTAAACTATTTTTGCTTTCCCAGAACTGATGATAAAAGTGATGAAATTGTTGAATCTGCCAGAATTGTAATAATAATAAAGATTATAACTATACAAGGTGATCTGCTTAATTCAGATTTTCAGAGGATTCTACAGAAGATGTTTCTCCCGGTTTTTAGATTATAAACCAAAATTATTTTTCTTTTCATAAAACATACATAGGTACATTTCACTTTTTGTGCAAATTAAGAATTGTGTATGTACTTGAATATAGTAAGTACCTACTCTACAGGGTGGCCCATCGAAAATAGTCCAGCAAGGTTTACGGCTGTGTACGTGAAAATTTAAGAAAAAAACGTACCCGTAAACTTGTGTTTTCAGGGGGGACACGTTTCACTATTAATTTCATCCCTGTAACCTCAACCCCCCTGGGAATGGGTATGTTGTGATACATCTTTTTAAAGGGCATTAAATTCTCTTTAAAATGACGCTTCGTTTTGTAAATTTGAGCTACGCCCCGGGGAGCAACGGAATTTGAAACATTTCACTGCACCTCTTATCAAGTACACAGGTTTGTGCGTAAACAAATTTTTTTTAAGTAATAAGTATCAGTCAATTCAACTATATCTTCAGTAAAGTGGTTGATCCAGATCTACATACGTTATTTCTGCGCTATTATTTTCTTTTGATTTGATCGTGACATAAAAAATGGTTTATTCTATTGAAGAGAGAGTGGAAATTATTGAATTGTATTTTATAAACAATCAATGTGCAAGAGTAACGGCAACTTTGTTTAATGATAGACATCCAGATAGACACGTACATCATGGTTATATCCTAGAATTAGTGGCAAAATTTCGGCAAACTGGTCCGGGGGGAAAAAAAAAGGATCATTGAAAATCCGGTAAGAAATGAAGCAGTAGAAGTAGCTGTTCTGGGTCAAGTTAGTGTGAATCCAACATTAATTACCAGAAAAATGTCTGATGTAACGGGAATTTCGCTGACCACTGTACAGAGAATTCTGAAACATTATAAATGGCACCCATACAAAATTCAACTTCTCCAAGAATTGAATGAAGATGATAATGACCGCCGTTTACACTTTTGTGAAGTAGCTCAAATTTACAAAACAAAGCACCATTTTAAAGAGAATTTAATGCCCTTTAAAAAGATGTATCACAACATACCCATTCACATTTGAAAAAACAAGGGCAGTAGCCGCCCCCGATAGGGTGGTTGAGGTTATAGGGATGAAATTAATAGTGAAACGTGTCCCCCTGAAAACACAAGTTTACGGGTCCGAGGTTTTTTTTAAATTTTCACGTACACAGCCGTAAACCTTGTTGGACTGTTTTCGATGGGTCACCCTGTATATAACAAGGCGATATTCGAAAGAGAATAAAAATATGGGCTATCTAAACAAAGTGTTGTATACATAGAACAAACAGGCAAAAGTGTTGAAAAAAAAAATATAGAAATTTTAGCAAAAAGCATCATCATCACTGAGAGAATTATGTTTTAAAATACGAAATTTAATACATACACAAATATTTTTAAAGAATGCAAGGATGTAATTGTGTGTAAAATAGGATGCCGGAGTCAGTCGAGATCTCCGATTTGACCCCTGTTCGTTTCACGCTTTGAAGGCATGAGGCGAATTGGATCTTCCCTTGCAGATAGAAGAATACGTCGAGCGTCCGCCCGTAATCGGTATGCCGACAGAAACAACGATAATCGGAAGAAAGAGACGGCACATGATCGGGGTCTATGCTACTATGCTTCAATTTTCTACGCTGAAAAACGGAGTTTTCGCTTCCTGTGAAAACGATACATTTTAAAAAAAATTTTAACGAAAGATGTCTAAATTTTGTTAACAACTCGAGGAAAGTCCATAATTTTTTTCTATATGGAGCAGTAAAAAAAATTAAATCTAAAAATCTCGAAAAGACTTTTCTCGAGTTCTAGTTCTATTACAAAGTTTTTTTCCTTTGACATTTTTTTCCTAAAACAGGAATTAAAGCTTGGGAAGAAGACTCGTTTACAAGTACGCCGGAATCCTGTTAAATTATCCAAGAACATACTAAATAATCAAATTAATTTGATTCGGCAATAACAATAAGCTATAAAAAAACATCATTACAAAATGTTTCTTTAAACATTGGTACCAAGAACAATATACTTAAATCTAACAACAGTGTTCAAACACAACGTTTTTATTTTGGTAATCGTATAACATCGTTGCATCACTAATTAAAACAATTTTTGAAAAGTGAAAATTTTATTAATTTAGAAGTTAGTTTCCGAGATATGGCGCCCTTAATGACACAACCTGTATATTGCTCTATTGACAAAAATTCTAAGACACCTTGTGCAAGACCCGCGTGATTTTAGTTCTAAAAGATCCTTGGTATATAAATTCTTTGTAAAAGAAACATCTTTTTTAGAATGAATTTTATGGATCAATTGTGGTGGGACATCCTGGACAGACTCTTTATGTGGCTTTTGATACATCCTGGACTATGTCATGGGTTATATCATCCGAATGTCATGTTTGGTACTACATAGGCTGCTGTAAGTATCCTGATCTTAACTGTTATTTAAATGTTGTACTTTTTCTGGCAAATAAATTATTAATATTCAAATAGACTTCGCCCCGTTTTTACGGTTTAGTAACTTATTTTCTGCATTTAATAATTTTTTTGGTTTATGGACATATTTCTCTGAAATACATTACTGTACGGTTTTAGAGTATACTGGGCGCACCATAAATAATGAAATATTTCTAAAACACTGGATCTAAGTTTAGCAAAAATTGATATTAAGACTCAGATATAGTAATCGGCCGATACGATTTTTTTTTGCCTCTACCGATATTATATTGGCAAATATAACCGATATTTGCCGTTAAGTTTTAATTTTTAGCTGAAGAAAACAGCATATAACCGATTTGCCCTCTTATATTCAATATACGTTGTTATTAAGTGAAAAATTGTTAATAGTGGCATCCCTAAGGCCAATGGTATCGACGCGGACGAGACGTTTACAAATTTCGGTAATTCCCCGACCGCCCGATCAACCGAGTCCAAATACTAGCAGTGATTGGCCATTTTGCTCACTACGGGGGACTGCGGGAGTAACAAACCCATCAATCATAATATTTAACTTTTTACTGCGCATCCCATAAGTTGTACATGTCCATAGTTATAGGTCGGTGGTTTTCACTTACAAATTAATAAAATAGTTAATCTTAATCTTAATTTATATCTGTACCGGGTGTCCCACTAAGAATGGCTCTCGGCCGTATCTCTGAAAGTGTTAGTCGTATGGCTTGCGGAAAAATTTTTTAATATGAAAAGTGATCATAAGAAATTGCTGGAAATTATTTTCAAGTTTCTCAGTCGAGCGCTAGAGGGCGCAACCGTAACATTAAATCCGTAAAGCTTAGTTTTTTCAAAAGTTGCCGCGTTAAGGTATATTGAAAATAGCATTTTCGTATACTTTAAGGTTTTATGAAGAAAATTTACTTATAACATATTTTTGTCACTTTTAAAATAAAGTGGTGGGGGAAGGTTGAACATTATTTTAAATAAATGCCTACAACTCCGGGTTCGCTCAACAGAATTTAGTGAACTTTGTTTTGTTAAAAAGTGGTTCCCTTACTCTATACTTTACTGTATAAACTATGACAATATGACTTTTAAAGTAGGCGCTAGAGGGAGCTATTTTACAACTTAACAACATTGCGCATTTTTTCAAAAATTTTAAATACAACAGTATATTTAATTTTACTTCATCACAAAGATCAATAAAAGCCTAAAGAACTGGCGAAAACCACAACTTGATATCTTTTTTCAAACCGGAGATATTAACAAGAACAAAAATAAAGACGGAAAAATATGATTATATTTAAGTTTCAACGGTACAGGTTTTTTCAAAAGTCAAATAGGCCTTGGAAAAACAAAATCTAATTTAAAATTAGGTGCTTTCACGCAAAGTTTTTATTTGACTTTTGAAAAAACCTGTACCGTTGAAACTTAAATATAATCATATTTTTCCGTGTTTATTTTTGTTCTTGTTAATATCTCCGGTTTGAAAAAAGATATAAAGTTGTGGTGTTCGCCAGTTTTTTAGGCTTTTATTAATCTTTGTAATGAAGTAAAATTAAATATACTGTTGTATTTAAAATTTTTGAAAAAATGCGCAATGTTGTTAAGTTGTAAAATAGCTCCCTCTAGCGCCTACTTTAAAAGTCATATTGTCATAGTTTATACAGTAAAGTATAGAGTAAGGGAACCACTTTTTAACAAAACAAAGTTCACTAAATTCTGTTGAGCGAACCCGGAGTTGTAGGCATTTATTTAAAATAATGTTCAACCTTCCCCCACCACTTTATTTTAAAAGTGACAAAAATATGTTATAAGTAAATTTTCTTCATAAAACCTTAAAGTATACGAAAATGCTGTTTTCAATATACCTTAACGCGGCAACTTTTGAAAAAACTAAGCTTTACGGATTTACCGTTACGGTTGCGCCCTCTAGCGCTCGACTGAGAAACTTGAAAATAATTTCCAGCAATTTCTTATGATCACTTTTCATATTAAAAAATTTTTCCGCAAGCCATACGACTAACACTTTCAGAGATACGGCCGAGAGCCATTCTTAGTGGGACACCCGGTACTTGAATATTATTAGATTATTTAGATCCCAAAGGCATGTAACAAATTTATATTATCAAAATCTCTTTCTCCCGGGACCACTTACTACCTATATTTTTTTGTAGTAGCCGAATTCTTTTTCGGTGACTTTTGTAGTTGCTCTCGGTACTCGAATAAGAACTCGATTCTTGTGTACTCGATGCTGACAATAACGATTCTTTCCCAACACTAATAATAACATCTAAGAATAAAGGCAATTTTTCATAAAAAGTCCAATATTTGGTATGCCCTGTTACATATTAAAATAATGGTAGTAAGTAATATAACAAAAAGTCGAAAACCAATACTTTTCTTTCATTTGAAAAATTGATTTTATTGGAACAACAAACCCGAATAAAAACGTTAATTCCAGTTTTTCGCCTTAACGGTGTGGTTTTCCACTCGAAGAAAGAGTATTAGGTATTTTTCTGTTTTTAAAATGACATCCCATTCCGATAATTATCAAAACCTAAAAAGATGAGGTAAAGCGGCCTCTGGGTAGTTTACAGTACAGAACCATTTTTATATCAGAATGATATAAGTAATTAAGCATAGTCCCTGTGCCAAATATCAACTTGACAGTTTTAAAAATAACTAAGGTGTTAAACATAAGAGAAAAAAAAATTTACTGCCCATAATTCGAAAAGAATTAAATTTTCAACTTGTTATATGACTTACTACCATTATTTTAATATGTAGAATATCCTTTGCAAGTAGCCTGATGCATTGTCCGAACACCCTGTATAGTGTGCCTTTACACTTTATATAAAAATTATTATATTCAGATAAAAAGTGAGCAATTTATTTTGCAGGAAACTCGTATTTTCATTATAAATATTTATTATAATCAAAATAATTCTAGATAGGCGGGCAGAGACATCCAGAATAGAAATACATAGAGAATGGAATTTTATAGTTTCAAGTGCGAATTTTGTTCTTTACCACAGAAGGAGTTATTATTTTTCCCCCTTTAGCGATAACCCTATTTTATTGGTTTAATCGTTTATCTACGAGACTAGATAAGATTACACAAAAAATGTTTGTTCGCATATGGCTCCCATAAGTGTATTTATTTGTACAGCATATCCAAAAATAGTTTAGTATTATTTACCCACATGTTTATGTAATCCAGAGAAGAAAGTGATGCAAGGAAAACCTGATTTTTTTAACTATTTATTAAATGTTTTGATATATGGAGGTACTTCAAGTGTACACAGCGTACATAGGATTGTCTTTTGATGGGGAGATCTATAAAGTTCAGGTTCTTCCTAAAATGAATTACTCCCAAGAAGAAAAATGGCGACATGCTTAAAAGAGATCATTTATTCCAAGAATTAGGGAATGTAATATAGAAATAATGGTGCAGTTGTGTAATCGATTATAGATACTACACCACTAATTCTAACTCGAGATATTTTTTAAACTATATTTTTGTTACAAAATTAAAATTTTAAACTTGGCCATCAAATACTACAAATATGTAGGTACTTCTATGAAGTTTCTTAAATATTATATATAAAAAAATAAATGAGAAATAAACTATAATAATATACCCTTTTAAATAGTGATAAAAACATTTAAATAATAAATTAAAAAATGACATCCGAGAAAATCTCTCATATGCCTAATCACTGATAAATTTTTAATAAAAAAATACAGACACAATAAGTATAAAAGCTGGTGGTGACATTATGTAATTATAGTGGAAAAGTTTCGGAAACGAAGGTTTTATTTCATAATTACGTAAGGTCGTATATGAAATTTTTAATGTTTTAAGATATTAACATCATCGTATGTAAAATTTGTCTCTTTTAAATATCTAAGAATTGCAAATATTCAAATGACGTATGTTCCAAAATGGCTTTTACAATACCACAAAAGATCACATGTTCGGCAGGTTGAACTATAATTCGGCACAAATTAATAGTATGAGCATCACATAAAGTCGCCCGTGCATTCATATTACACTTACGCCTGTATAATCTGAATAAATTATTGCCATAAAGTCGTATACAGGGTGTTATGGAAATGACGTATTATATTTAAATGGGTGACTCCTGGGGTGTCCTAGAGAAGCGCTACATATTTTTTTTTAAATCGAACATTTAAAAAGTGGGGTAATTCACCCCTAAACCTGCCAACTGTGTAGAAAATAATGTAACTTTAGATTCTTATAAAAATAATATTTAGTTTACCTAGTATCCAAATAGAAGTGAATCCAGGTGCCAGTATACTAGCAAGTAATCCAGGGCACAGACATCTTCTGGTTTTTGTTTTTTTTTCTATGGGAAAAGCTTTATGCTCATCACGTACCCTGATGATAATGTGGAACTGCATAATAAGCTTATACCCACTAAACCCCATTCGGCCTCTTATTTCCAATCTCTCGGAACATTTGTACTAAATCACTTAAAGAAACACACAGACACCCACGAGTTTCCAATTATTTTTTTTTGAAGATATGCACTTATTATTAGATTACACAAAAGCAATAAATACTAACGCATAATTACACTTTACAATAACCTACGGTACACATAAAACAACAGCACTATAGGATACAAATTATTTCGCAATAGAAATTCAGAAATAATAAAAACGCTAATTTCTAATGAGCTAATCAAATTTATTAATCCTTTACTGAAGAAGAATGATAAAATAATTATGTTGATAGACCCTTCCTTCCCATCCTTCCATCCCTTTAAAATAAACAGTCTCGTCTAACCAGCGCGGTTGCCATTTCCGAGACTATCATTATAAAGAAAAGTATTACAGAAGGAAATTCTTCATTTTATGAATATAACCTTATAAAATTATAATTAATAGCGAACTGAACTGAACGTAAAAGTTTATAATAATGTACCCTGAAAAATAAACAACTTACAATCTGTCAAACGGTTATTGACTTTCTAAAGAGTTTACCCTGAAGATATGCCAACACTGTTGACATATATTGCTTTGTTTACCTTCCTGACAGGGTCATCACATGGTCATTTTTGGTTTGACATAAGGTAATGTACAGGGCATATTAAATTAAAGCGCCATTTTTGGATATTTTTCTTCAATTTGTTTTCATCTCAGGAATTGCCGATTTACATATAATATGTCATTTCCATAACACCCTGTATATATCCACTTACAACCTCGGGTCAAAATAATACTTAAAGCTTAAAACGGGACATATGTTTCGCCCTTATACGGTCATCATCAAATCAATCAAATCTAAAAAGTATCTAACTTTATAATTAGGATAAGAAAAGATAAATACCTAACATTCAATAAAGACAATTAAATGATTTAAAAATTAAGAAATTAAAAAGGTCAAACACAGGTAATAGACATTACAGAACACATCAAGTAACTAACCTAAGAATTTTCAGTAGGGTGATCTGGTATGAAACAATTTTATTCCAGGCCCTGCAAAGAATTATTGAAATAAAAGCTAAAATAATCTTTTTTATTTATGCTCTCTAAGGTTCGTTAATATTTTTTTTGTCTCATTTTAACATCCAATTTAAATGTTTTTTGTAATAAAAACACGCCTTTTATAAAAAATCATGTTTTGCACAAAGTTGTAAATAACAAGCTAATTTCACTTTTATTTATAAAACGTCGTGGGTACATTATTTTTTCAAAATATCTTCATCGAGCAATTTTTTTTGGCAAGCGTAATGTTAAAAATATAACTCTTGTTAATAAATCGAAAATCTAAATAGTTATATTATACATAAAACAAAAAATATTATACTTTGAAATTTTTCAATAATATGTTTCTTTATCTCATATGAACATACGACTTTATATCATTATAGTAGCAATTTAATTCTTTTTAAAATTTAAAAGGGGACGTTGGCATTAAGGTAATAAATTATACTTTTTTAATTTACTGCCCCAGTACTAGTGATTTTTGTAACTGTCGAAATGGTGTGTTCATTACAATAAATGAAACTTAAAACTTTTTGGAAAAAAATTAAAGTTGTTGAAAGCATGTTTTTGTTCTTAAAAGTTTAGCAACATGAGGTACCAAAGGGGAGGTCAAATAATAAATCAAAATAGCTACTAGTTTACTATCAATCTTTGTAGATATGAAAAACTCTTTCCCTAAAAGTTACTTAGAAAATTTTTGAGACAGTTTGTATAGCTTCTGAAAATTTGAGAAATAAGCCACAACTTTTTTAAAAGTTAAATAACATGTTAAAGAAGTGAGATGACTGCGTTCAAGTAGGTTATTTAAAATCTTTTTTAAGTAAAAGCAATCGCAAAAGTTACATAAAATATTTAATACAATTTTTTTCTATATGGTGTGTTGTTTTGATTTCCATGTCAAAAACATTTGAATGTATTATTGTTAGAATTGCAGTGAAACCTTCCGTAAGCAACCAGTCACGGTTCCAGCTTCTGTGGTGCCCGCTTAAGATAAAACTTTAGTAAATAGGAATCAGTTTTTTTTTTATTAATAAATACCCATAATATGATATGTACACAACAGTGCGTCTTGGTCTTGCACTAATTGATTTAATCTTCAGGGAAATATTGTCACGGGTAAGTATTTTAAGATCAGCGCTTTCGCCAAATGTCACGTAGGGGGGTAGCGTAAGAATTGAATAGTAGACAAGTCTTCCAAAAGTAACACGTATATTAATAATAACGGGATACCTGGTACATAAATATATATCACTGTTACAGTCCTAAAATTACTATACTCACATTACGTATATCTAACCAACAAGTTTCTCAGATGACTCTATGGGCGTATCTTTCAGCCTGTCGTCTACACAGTGGCGGGCGTAAGGGTTTTAGGGAAGTGTCGCAGAGTAGCGCTTATCGGACCCAACTAAGACCGTCGATCTCCGTAAGAGGATGGGTCCCGTCCAAGCTTGTCGATCTGCTATTTATACTGGTCGTCCTTTGTTTAATTAGACCAGTATAAATAAAACAAACCTATGTTTATGTGCAGTTTGCAAAACAAGCTTGGACTAGATTCAAAGTAATTACAATAATAATTATAAAACAGATAAAGAGAATTAGGATAATGCCCTATTTTCGTGACAATATTTTTTTTAAATTGTGCATTTGTCAAGATACAATTTTGGTATACAACGTGTCCCAGGCACCGACCTATATCTATGGATATGTACAACTTATCGGATGCGCAGTAAAAAGTTAAATTTGATGAGTGAAAAAATGGGTTGGTGCGCACGGTTTACCGGACATATTTTTAAAGGTTGCTCGTCCGTTGTCTTATAGGCAACCCCGCCGCGCGTATTGGTGGCGGTTTGGTTGCCAACCAACGGCGTTAACCAACGACGACCGTCCAAAACCGAAATCAGTCGTAGGGATACAACGATATTGAAAATCTATCCATACGTGGAACAAAATTAATTCTAAAAGTAGCTTTTCAGTGATGGCCACATGGCCTTCTTTTATGCGAGACAATAGATTGTTTATTTTCCAGTAAAGAAGGTTCTTGATGTGCCTATATGTGACCGTGTAATTATTTTCATAAACGGCGAAGTACGGTCCTGTTCGCCGGTTAAGGTAAATCAGTCGGCATTGCGCATGACATCTGACGATCAGGTTTGTACGACAACATCTAAGATTTTTAAAATCATCCAGTATATTGTGTCAATTTCGAATTGTGATAAAAACTTAACACTTTTTGTATATCCAACCATGTCCGGAAATAGCGATTTCTGAAATATTGACGTTTAAATATTTAATTTGAAATAATTCCTTTTTTGGTGCTCATTTACACCAGACTGTCATTAACGTCGGATGTCCTCTTTATTTTTTGCTATGATCATACCTTGCGTCTTTTCTATATGAAATCGCGATGCTATAGCCCCGAGTTAATAGTTTTTGTTTATCAATTTCATTCAGTACTTCCATCTTTTTTTTAGTACGGCGACATTATTAATAAACAAACACGTCCGATTCTTGAGAGACTAGATCACAAACTCAAAATGAACAACTTGTAAAGTAAAGATAAACGATAAATCCCGAAAAAACAAGGGGAAACACCGAAAATGTACGTTAAAATCTAATTTGACTGGCTATTATGGGAGATATTTTCTAGTCTTGGGTACAAATAATGCTGTCCGCGCAAGGTTTTTTTTTTTTTTTATTTTAGAAGCGCCCCCTTGTACCCACAACGGAGCGCCGAACAACGCCTGGTACCATAGCATCGCACAGTAGTGTCGATCAGTTTGTCTCTCGACATCGAGATATAAACATGGACTGTGCGTTGTCATCTTCTTCCGATGAAGAAGATATTATTTTAGACGCCAATATAACAAAGGGGTATATGTTTAAACAGAAATCAAGATTACCAGTGCATCCTATTATCGCAAAGCGAAGATTCTATGGCAAATTTTATCACCTTTATAAAGATCTAAGGAGAGATCCCCAACGCTTTTGTGAATATATGAGAATGCATATAAATACTAGATTTTTCTTTAAGCATGTAAGTACCACTTTGTTATATTAGAGCAACGTCCGGCCCGCTGTATGATTTGATCCGGCCCGCGAGACATTTTGAAAAATCTTAAAAATTATATTAAAAAATAAAATTAAAAATATTACACGACTTACTCATACTCACGGAAGCAAGTGAACGAGTAAGCCGAGTGGCGGCGATCATCAAAGAGTGAGGCGGCAAACAAACATCAAAGCCTTTGATGTTTGCCGCCTCACTGGCGGCGCAACAAAAGAATGTTCTACACTAGACAATTCTAGATCATTCCTTCATTTTGTCTATATAAGCGGGTCAAGGAGTGTATGTTAGAAGTTTGCAGTGTTTTGTGTCCTGAAAAGAAAAATGAATTTGAAAAAATTAGTTTGTCAAGACGAACTGTTGTCCAACGTATAGAAATGATGGCTATTGATATAAAAACAACATTGACTGACCGTATGGCTGGTTTTGAATCATTTTCCATAGCATTAGACGAGAGCACCGATTTTTCTGACACCGCTCAACTGGCTATATTTATTCGAGGTGTTGATAAAGAGTTCACTGTTACTGAGGAATTGCTTGCTTTACAGCCGCTAAAAGGAACCACTACAGGAGAGGACATTTTGAATGAAGTTCAAAAGGTATTCACAAGTTTTGGCTTGTCATGGTTAAAATTAGTTGGAGTATGCACAGATGGTGCACATTCTATGGTCGGCTTACGTAAAGGTTTCATCGGAATTTTGAATGAAAAAGCAGCTGAATTAAATGTGCAAAAAGATGATTTGATATTCCTTCATTGTATTATCCACCAACAGAATTTGTGTTCTAAGTCCATTCGACTCCAGAATGTTATGAATGTGGTAGTAAAAACCATCAATTTTATTCGATCCCGAGGGCTTAACCATCGTCAGTTCAAGGCGTTTTTGGATGAAATATCAGCCGAATATGACGACGTAACATATTATTGTGAAGTCAGATGGCTAAGCAGAGGGAAAATGCTGAAACGGTTTTACGAGCTTAGAAATGAGATTTTATGCAAATAAAAGATAAACCACTATCTGAATTGAGTGACCCAAAATGGATATGTGACTTAGCATTTCTGGTCGACCTTACAGGCTATTTGAATGATTTAAATTTGAAACTTCAAAAACAAGGACAGTTAGTAAATGATTTGTACAGCCATTTGAAAGCGTTTCAGAACAAAATCCGCTTGTGGGAGGCACAGATGCTGTCTGGTAACAGTTACCATTTCACCACGCTCTCTGCGTATGAAAATATTGCTTATGCTCAATACGCTGAAGAACTCAAGTTACTGTCTGAGCAATTTTCGAACAGATTTAGCGATTTCAAAAACATGGAAGACTGTTTCAATTTATTTGCTACTCCAACAAAAAGCTATGTACAAAATGCTCCAATACACTTGCAAATGGAGTTGATCGAGATTCAAGAAAACTCACTCCTAAAATCTAAATTTGAAGACGTGGAGTTGTGCGATTTCTACAAAAAATCCATCGAAGAAGACAATTTTCCGCAGCTTAGAAAATTCGCAAGAAGATTGATTTGTGCCTTTGGCAGTACTTACAAATGCGAACAGTTCTTTTCAATGATGAAAGTTAAGTCAAAACATCCTACAAGGCTGACTGACGATAATTTGGAAAATTCCTTACGTCTTTGTATCAGTGGAATTAATCCAAACATCGATGGATTAGTTTCCCAAATTCAAGCTCAAGTGTCTCATTGATTTCGGTGTCGCTATTTAACATTATATATTTTTTTATAATATATTTATGTTTCTTTTATATTTATCTATTTATTTTAATAAATAAAATTAAATATTTTTGTATCGCAATTTTTTCACTCATCTCGGGGTTTTTTAATTTATTTATTTACGGGACTAGCCCATTTTCGTAATAACAATATGTTTTCAGAAAGTTTGCTGGATGAAACCTCTTTTTCGGAGAAAAAATTTTTGTATCACAATTTTCTAACTTTTCATTAGAGCGCTTGACCTTGAAAATTTCAAAAAAATTCGCCTATGGCGCTAATTGGAAACGGCACGCTTCGCTCGCCTGCGGAGGGTGTATGGTGTGCCACATAAATAAGCGAAGCTCAAGCGAAGGCTGTGCCGTGCTATGGTACAAGGCGATGAGCGAGGGTCGGAGCGCCGTTGTGGACACGGACTACAATTCAAAAATTTGACCATTTAAAGCAGATGGTCGCTTATTAAAGCTGTCCGTTAAGTTAGCTTTCACTGTAATTCCAAATGTTATTTTTTCCTAATTGAGTATATTAACATATGGGTCAGTCTTCTACAAACCCCACACCTTTTAACCTTGACATTTTAGAATCGTCTGAAATATAGTATACAACTTATATACATAGAATTTGTTGACACGTATTTTAGGGTTTTGCTGAAAAAAGAAATTCTTGTGGAAACATTTTCGGACGATTCTAAAATGTCAAGGTTAAAAGGTATACGGTTTGTAAAAGAATAACCCATATGTATGTTATTTGTTGCAGTATTCCATAATAAATATGACCATATGAAATCCTCAGAATATAAACCTGATGGTAGAGCTATTGTGGTACCTGAAGGCAAATATAATTTAAGTGGATATTTTTCATATGATAACATTTCTGTAAGTATTTAGGGGGGGGGGGGTTTAACACCCTTAATATCTTTCTTCCAGTAAATAATATTAAAAAACGCTTTTAAGGAATATTGACGGCCTTCGTGGTTCAACCGCCTGGGAGGGATAGATGTTGCCCTTAAGTTGCCCTTAAAATCCCACATAGGAAGCAGGGTCAAATTGCACATGATTTTAAATGTCGTTTAAATCTCTTTGCAATAATTTTTTTTTATAATCAAACACAAGCACTATAGGAAAAATCCTTTAGGGCACTCTGGGAGTGGTGGGTGTGCGCAAAAAGCGATTTCCGTTGGTTTTGAATCGTTGGAGGTTATATTCGTTGGGAAAAACGACCTCACGAAGGTCGTTCCATAAGGATGAATTCCTCCAGATGCAAGAATTTTTAAATAATGAAGTTCGAGGAGTACTAAGCTTGATGGATGGGCGGCAATGGTTCATCGTGTATTTCTGCTATTCGTCGCTCTAGGCGGAATTAAGAGGGCAAGGTCAGCCGAGCACGTTCCATGAAAATATCTGTAAAAGATAGTCAAATCCCCAACCTGTCTTCGATGTTCTAGCCTGTCGAGGTTCTTCGTCAGCTCGTGGTCTCCGATCAGACGAATGGCCCTCCTTTCAATGGAATCCAGTAGCCGAAGAGTATATTTGGGTTCAGATCTCCACACATGAGAGCAGTACTCTAGCGATGGTCGAATCTGGGCTTTGTATAGGGTCAAAAGTTGTTGAGGTGTGTACAACTTTTTGGTTCGGAAGAATACACCAAGCTTCTGAGAAGCTATCTTGGCGATTGTCACAACGTGGGTATGCCAAGACATATTTCCTCCCAGATTGGCGCCGAGCAAACTAATAGATGAAGCCAGTGTGATTGCGTGTCCAGCCATGACTATATCCGGTTCTGTAATGTTAACCTTTTTAGAGAAAACTGCTGCCTGGGCTTTTTAGCGTGAACAAACCCGAACAAACCCCAACCCAAAATTTCTTCCACGTCTTTGTTGAGGCGTGCTACTTCATGCTGTCTGCGAAGATGTGCGTCGGCAGCCGATGTTTGCGCATTTAAAGAGAATACCGTAGATAATACCATAATTTATTACTTTCTTAGTAGTGGTTTCCAAGAAATCCAAACACGGACTTTTTATAGTGTTGTGATCGCTCACAACCGACTTGGCCCGATTATTAAAAAAACCGCTCGAGTTATAAATTCAAGCGAAAATCATCGCTTGTTACTTATTATCTTTCACTCGATACCCGAGCTTCGCTTGACGCCGACGTATATTCGAGCAGTTTTTCGCTTAGGAAATACTCTAGTTATAAATTCAGTAGAAAAATCGTTACCTTTCACTTGATACCCGATCTTCGCCGCGTCACCCGAAATGTGCCTATCGGCGACGTTCGAGTTTGACGCTCAGTCTGACACGACATACGTCTTTCTTGTAAATTTAAAAAAAATTAAAGGATGTAATTTTATGTTAAATCAGAATCAACTGCTCTTCCTTAATAAAAGCTCTAGACTAAACTTCTAAAACTCACAAAATCAACCCCTGGTGTTTTATCAATACATTCTTCTTAGTCATAAAAATTTCAAGTGATTAATCGCTCGAGCGATTTACTCGATTATTAAAATCGCTCGAGTATCAAGTACTCGATTATTAAAATGATCGGTTTTTCCCAACACTACTTTTTTAGGCGGTGACTGCCTCTGGTAAATAATTGAAAGGGGTATCACCCAGAGTAACTACCTACGGACCCCTAATCACTCTACTAAAAGAAGTCAACACAATAATAGTTTTTAAATAATGACCTAAAAACCATAAATCTCAGTATATGTAAGAGCTGATTCTGTCCATTTTTTTATGATCAAACACAAGCACTATAGGAAAAATCCTTTAGGGCACTCGGGGAGTGGTGCGTGTGCGCAAAAAGCGATTCCCGTTGGTTTTGAATCATTGGAGGTTATATTCGTTGGGAAAAACGACCTCGGGAAGGTCGTTCCATAAGGATGAAGTCTTCCAGATGAAATAATTCTTAAATGGTGAAGTTCGAGGAGTACTAAGCTTAACCACATATGGATGGGCGGTAGTGGCTCGTCGTGTATTTCTGCTATTCGCCGCTCTGGGTGGAATTAAGAGGGCAAGGCCATCCGAGCACTTTCCATGAAAATATCTGTAAAAGAGAGTCAAATCCACAACCTGTCTTCGATGTTCTAGGCTGTCCTGTCGAGGTTTTTCGTCAACTCATGGTCTGCAATCAGACGAATGACCCTCCTTTCGATGGAATCCAGTAGCCGAACAGTATGTTTGGGTATGTTTGTTGGTATGACTGGATGGAGATTTAAACGATATTTAAAATTATGTGCCAATCTCCGATTTTTAATATTCACGGGAAGCGAGATATTAAGAATGGGTTTTGAATGATGTTTTGAAATTGAGATCCTGTATAACCGACATATATATAACCATTATATTGCCAATACGAACGTTCCAAAATACAAAAGTGTCCCCGCTATGGGATATAGCGTGGTACTATTGAGTTTGCGCAGTAGGGTTGTCGCTATATTAGTGCTTATAATTTTTGGTTTAGAAAAAAGTGAGGTTAAGAAACATACGACGGTGGATGAATTAAAATAAAGCTCATCTTGTCGATTGTTACAAAAATTCGGACCGAATTTGGCACCAAAAGTTTACACCAATCAGGGCACCGTCGGATCATCATATTGTCACAAATCGTATGCATGGAACGCTGTCTTAAATCGAACTAATCGAAATTTTGATTGCAATATTTTTCCTAACTAACCAGTGAAAGTTACATTAAAAAAGTTGAAATCCGGTCCTGTCGAATGTTTACTTTCACAAGGAAATTTCCTGACTGCGCAAACTCACTATTTCCCGTTCGATGCCCATAGCGAGGACATAATTGCAGATGGTAGCAATATAATGGTTATATATACAGGGTGGCCAATTAGTGCGACAAAGCTCAATATCTCTTTTACCGCTAGGGATAGCGGAAAACTTTTAAGAGTTTAAGAGTTGCATCTTCTAAAATTATTTTCGACCATACAGGGTGGTCCAAAAGGGCGGTGTGATAAAAATTTCATATTTTTAAATGGAACACCATGTATTTTTTTACATATTTGAATTCTCCGTAAAATTTTGTACATAGCTCCGTAATTATTTGTACACATTTTTGCAACGTTGTCAAATAGATTGGAAAATTTGTGCAAAAACATGGTTCAATGAAATGTGTAATATTTCTTAACTTATAATAATTTGAAACAAAATATTTTTATGTCGGAAAGAGGATGTTTACATGTTTACCCCTATGATAACACATATCAATATTTTTGTACAGGGTATTTTCTATGGATATGCCAACATTACGAACTTGAAACCTAAGTTTCGTAAATTTTTTAAATGAAACACCCTGTATATGGTTACTTTATTTTGTAGATATTTTAATCCTCTCTAATTTTTATTAAGGTCTTTCTATGCCTATATCTACCAATCTTGGTGGTATTTCATTTTTATTTAAACTCGAGCAAAAAAAAATTGGATGTATTTTACCATTGTCCTTTTTCTAGTCACCTATGACAAAATAAAAACAATAATTTTAAAAAAATTATTTAATCATACGGGAGGATACGACACAAAAATATTTTAGCGATTCAAGCTTGTGGACAATTTCTAAAGTAAATTATTACGTAATTATTTGTTCAAAGTGACTCCCATTAACTTGAATACATAATTCAATACATTTTTCAAAAGAATGAATCATGTTTCTACACATTTGCCGAGTAATACTTTGAAAACAGTTCCTAATACGAATTTTCATATCATCTCTTGTAGCGGGGTATTTTATATAAGTACCTGATCTTTTACAAATCCCCATATACTCAAATCCTTTTTTGTTAAATCTGCTGATCTAGCCGGCCATGGTATCGGTGCTCCTCTGCCAATCCACTGCTGCCCATACGTTTGATTTATAAAGTTAGTAATAGGACCCGTATAATGCACGGGTGCTCCATCATGTAAATACCAAAGACGAACTTCATTTGGTATCTGAATCATTAATTGCGGCAAATTATATTGTAAGATCCAAATATACTTGTCCAGTTACTCTTCCCTCCCAAAAAAGCGGTCCAATAACGTAGTCTCCTACAACTCCACCCCAAACGTTTAAGGACCATCTGTTTTGGGAATGTGTTCTTACGAAATGAGGATTGCTGATATCATGATGTCTATTCACTTTTCCATTTTTATGAAATGTTGCTTCATCACAGAAGAAAACTAAATGAGCAAAATTGCGTTGTTGTCTCATTTTTGCCTGCGCCGATTCACAAAAATGTATGTATTCTCCTTTGAAAGTCTTCTTAATTTAGTTCTTGCATTAACTGGACATGATAAGGATGCATTTTGTTTGCTTTCAGTATATTTTAAATCGATGATCGTCTAATATCCAGTTGATTGGAAATACTTCATTGACCAATATGTAGATTTTCAGTGACTGTTATAAGAACATTTAATTGGTTTTCTTCGGTTAAAACATGTATTGTTCTTTCAATTTTCTTATAGGCTATACTTCCCGTTATTTGAAAACGCTTCATTACCTAACAAACCCGAACAAACGCCCTTCTATTAGTTGCCTTCGGTTTGGATATCTTTCTGGATAAATTGTGGTCGCTAATAAGCAATTTTTGTCGCTAGCCCCTAGTACAAAAACCATATCCACCATTTCGACATTTGAGAAATTAATTTTTAATAACTTTTTTAACCAACAGTACACCAACTCACTTTCCCTAGCGGTAAAAGAGATATTGAGCTTTGTCGCACTAATTGGCCACCCTGTATGTGGCATAACCTTTGGACCCGCCTATAATAAGACTAATTTTGGATATAAAATTTTAAAATATCAAAATCACTTAACCCCCGAATCCTAACGGTCTCCTTAATAAATTTATATCAATTTTAGATTTCTCACTCGAACGTTACCAACTTCTCTTTTGCTGAAATGAATGAGATACCAAGCACATTTTTATTCAGCAAGATAGATGGAGTTCTAGGGCTAGGATTGCAGTACGATGCCTACGAACCATTCTTCTATGCTATGCTGAGACAGAAAAAAATCAAAGACCCAATATTTTCTGTTTATTTGAACAGGTAGGTTCTTGGGGGGTTACTGTATATCGAAAGGAATACATACATGCGTAATTTGTGTCGATTCATCCGCTCATAATACACCACCATCGATGCCTTATTCTGAACAACATAACCTAAACAAAGGATTACTACAAGGCAGTATGTTGTCACCTTTAATGTTCTTATTATTTATAAAAGACCTTAAGGATCATTGGTTTTGGGAGGGTATGATGGGTAAATTCTGTACGCACATGACGCCAGGGGTCTGCATTTCAGCCGTACCTATGTTATAAAATGAAAGAGTCATACGTAACACCACCACAATTCAAAACGGTTCAGAAATACCGAAAATATAGGCTTGGTTCCATTATAAAGTGGGACACCCTGTATATTTCTTGCTATCAAATCAACAAAAACTAAAAATAAATCGTCGGATCGTATTCGTGCCTTCATTGCTAATATTTTTTTTGTATTTTTTTTTAGAGATAAACAATCCAACAATGGTGGAAACATAATGTTAGGATATATTGAAAAAAGGCATATCCATAAGACTAAAGACGCGAACAATAATACAATATATGATCCAATCAAATATTTACCTGTTAAATCGGGGCAATTTTGGCAGTTCGATTTGGACAGGTTCGTATAATGTTTTGATTTATGGAATTAGGAATAGAACTACTACATACATCCATGTCAGGTGTCCCATTTTCGTCACTTTTATAGGGTATCTCCGTAATTGTTAGTGCTATCAAAGAAGTAATGTAGGTGTTATGTGGTCTTTTTGGGTCAAACTTAAAATGGTAAAATCAAAATTTGAAAATTTTCGCTCACTTAAGAGATACGGGAGAAAATCAAAAAATTGACAATTTCAAAATTACCCTATATTTTCTTAGTTAAAAGAGATACGAAAGAATGTTTTATACAAAAGTTTCTTTATGTTGATTGTTGAATAATCTGCCGTTTTCAGAATAAGTATACGGGGTCAGGTTAAAAAACTTTATTACTTTGAAACGAAATAAAAGATTCAGATTAAGGTAAAAAATAACGGGAATATTCGGAATATGTCCTTAAATAGTTACCGTCTTTCCGGATAGCGAACAAAATATACATTTTGCGCCATTTCTTCGTTTTTTTCCACTTTCAATATAAACTGATCTCTCATATCAACTTTTTCAAAATGTTGATAGGTCACTTTCGAAAATGAATATGTAAAAATGAAATTGACGTTAAATGTTAATAGTCAGCATAGTTGTTCTTAGGATATTAGCTGGTCTACTGTGGTTTAAAGTAATAAAGTTTAATAAATCGCCTAGGAAACCAATATCATCCATGGTGTGTTATATATTTCAAAGAAGAATTTAAAATAGTATCTTTTTAGATTAAAATATATAGGGTGTTCCATTTAAAAAAATGAGGTTAGGTCCGATAACTTTTTTACCTGACCCCGTATACTTACTCTGAAAACGGCAGATTAATCAACAATCAATATAAAGAAACTTCTGTATACAACATTCTTCTGTTTCTCTTTTAACTAAGAAATATAGGGTAATTTTGAAATTGTAAATTTTTTGATTTTCCCCCGTATCTCTTAAGCGAGCGAAAATTTTCAAATTTTGATTTCACCATTTTAAGTTTGACCCAAAAGAGCACACACATTACACGTACATTACTTTTTTGATAGCACTAACAATTACGGAGATATAAAAGTATCGAAAATGGGTACAGAGATGGGAAAATGTTCCGAAACGGCTTTATTACAGCTGAACGAACAGTGATGTTTTCGACAATCGATAGGACTCAAGAACATAGATGTATTAAACCCAGTGTATGTAACTAGCTCCCTCTAATGTGAAACTTAAAAAAAAAACTACAAATTCTTTAGAAAAACATCATACCGCCCAATTTCTGAAAAATCGTTACTTTCTTCTAATATAAGACAAATCATCCAAAAATGTTAATAAGCCAACAACATTCCTGAAGAGTCGAGCTAAGGTCGGAATTAAGTGGGAATTAAGTGAATGGTTCAGGAAAAAATTCTTGAACTTAGTAAATTGTTTCCCTAATTATGCCGGTGTATGCTACTACTTTTCTTCTAATGACCTCTAAAAAACCTCATTAAATTATTCCCCAAAGACACCCTGTACACAAATATTTATATGTATACAGGGTGTTCGGATAATTCATGCGGATGAGAGAGGTGATTCTACATGTTAAAATAATGATCATCTGACAAAAAGTTGAAAACACTATTTTTCGCTTCCCTTTGAGAATATCTTCTTTGTCTTGACATTACCATTACATAACCAGGCCTTTGAACTTTGTTTCCCGGACATCATTCTTTGAAACAGTTATATGCCTTGTCATATCTCGGGCGGCTTTTAGTTGGCAGAAGATCTTCGTCTACTATTTTTGCTGCTTCTCGAGTTTCTGGTGGAGTAGCAGAAAAATCGAATTCCTCATCTGATGGCATTTTTCTGTTGTTAAAATAATACAGCTGTTGTTAAAATAATACAGGGTGTTATGGAAATGACGTATTATATTTAAATGGGTGACTCCTGGGGTGTCCTAGAGAAGCGCTACATATTTTTTTTTTAATCGAACGTTTAAAAAGTGGGGTAATTCACCCCTAAACCCACACACAACTCCTCGGCACATTCATATATGAACATATTACATTGCCCAGCTGGGTAATCAACAGATGTCCAAGCACAATGTTGCCAAAATGTTTAAAAGTGTAAAACTTTAGTTTCTTATATAAATAAATATTTAGCTTACTTAGAAAATAAATCCAGGACGCGATTAAGGAATCCAGGGCACAGACACTTTCAGTTCTTTTTTCTATGGGAAAAACATTATCCTGATGATAGTGTGGGAGTGCATAATAAGCTTATCACTAAACCCCAACACTAACGCATAATTACACTTTACAATAACACACATAGAACAAGAGCACTTAATCATTTCGCAATAGAAATAATAATCATTTCGCAATAGAAATAATAAAAACGCCATTTCTATGGGCCATTAATCCTTTACTAAAGCTAAAATGAAACAATTATGTTAACAATTGACAGGAAATACCCTTTGAAATGAATGGTCTGGTCCACCTTTGGACCAGTCGGACTTTCAATCCGAGAACTCTCCGCTATTGTGCTATGTGCTATGTGATTACTTGGTGTTTTTTATAAATTAAGTTGGTTTTAAATAAGTCCGAAAAGGCAAAAAAAAATTACATTTTTTTCTAATAGGTAAGTGGCGTTTATAAACTTTTAAGTTGTCCAGATCTGACGGGTGTCGTTCGAATTGAACAAATGAGAACATACCTGACCATTTATAAATCCGCGGCGGTTCGTTCGAGTCAGTTCAAGTTTATAAATCAGAGATTGTTTTCCAGCGAACTGAACGTAAAAGTTTATAATAATGTACCCTGAAAAATAACCAACTTGAAATCTGTCAAACGGTTATTGATTTTCTAAAGAGTTTACCCTGAAGATATGACTACACTGTTCAAGATTCACTGCCATATGTTGCTGTGTTTACCTTCCGAACAGGGGCACCACGTGGTAATTTCTGGTTTGACATAAGGTCATGTACAGGGTATATTAAATTAAAGCACCATTTTTGGATATTTTTCTTCAATTTGTTTTCATCTCAGAAATTGCCGGTTTAAATATAATACGTCATTTCCATAACACCCTGTATATTGTTTAGTGACATGGAAACCATATTCAAAAAATGATATTTGCCATTTTGATGTGTATTATTACCTACGTTATTTTACCACCTGCAGTTATGTGAAATTTTTGTCTAATTTTTCAATGGAAAAGTCAAAATGACATTTATCCTTTATTAATAATTTTAATTCAAAGTAATAAGATGTGGTTGTAAATAAATTAGTATACAAACCTCGGTGAACAGTTTCATTACTGTCTCGAGATTTAGTTACTTTTTTTTGTTACTACCGACTCTCTAGACAGGAATGAAACACTTTCCACCTCGGTACGTAATATACTATTTCAGCTCTGTCAAATGTCACCAGTCATAATTCTGGTCCAAACAAGTGTGGTGGCAAGTCCGTTCGTGACTTTCCTGAGGATGTAAAACATCTACTGTAGTGTGGTTTAATGGCTTCTATAAAATATTAAAATTTCATTAAATTATACCTGTCGGTTCAAAAGTTAGAACCAAAAAAGTAAATCGCTTATTACCCACCGACCTATATCTCTGGATAGCCAAACTCTAAAAGCAAAAGCGGCAAATTTATGACCTCACGCATGTAAACAAAGCTGATCATCAGTATCAATCATCAATCGATAAACAATTTATTTTATTCCCTAAAAGAAAGCCTCGTGGCCATTACTGAAAAGCTACTTTTAGAATTAATTTTGATATCTATTGTCCACGTATCGATAGATTTTTTTTGTCATACGTGCGCCGTAAGCGCCTCTTACGCGACCTCTTTTCGTGACCGTAAGTAGCTCTTTTCAAGCCTCTCGGAGACAGGGCTGTAATATACCTAGAAACAGGGCTGTAATGTTTTCATTACAGCCCTCTCGCGTTCACGCTGGAAGCACACACAAACACACGAGAGAGCGAGAAGCGCTATCGTCGCCCAGTGCTTGGTTTCACGACCAACACTCTTTTTAGTGGCAGACGGACTCGGCGCACTTTTGACAAAAAGTACGGTACGAACCTCGGGCAGTGAAGGCCTCGGTACGTAATGTACTATTACATCCCTACGACTGATTTCGGTTCTGAACGGTCGTCACGTCGTTAACAACCAAACCGGCACCAATACGGCGGGGTTGCCTATATGACGGCGACAACATTGGTCGCAAGACAACCTTTAAAGGTATGACCGGTGAACCGTATGCACCAACCCATTTTTTCACTCATAAAATTTAACTTTTTACTGCGCACCCCATAAATTCTACGTATCCATAGTTATAGGTCGGTGTTGGTACCCGTTTCTGCTCCGAATTTTTTTTTATGACAAATTAGGTTCATCTTGACCTCCTCTATATGCCCCCGGGAGAGGAGGTACTTACCGGACACCCTGTATACAATAAGGAATAAACAAATTATGCTAAACAGCTATTCTTTGGGCTATGGGAGGCATAATAAAAGAACAATTTTAATAATTTATATTTTTTTATGTAATTATTTGTATTGTTATAATTAATTACAGTGAAAAAACCCGTCATAACGGACACCTCTAATAAGCGGACATCTCTATTAAGCGGACATTTTTTCATAGTCCGGAACTAGGTATATGAAATTCCATGAAAATCAACCTCTCGTGGGCCGACGCGGACAGGCTGTTTTCATACAAAGAGTGCGAAAACCCTCCTTTGAACGAACAACAAATTTTTTAAAGTATTTGGGAGACGAATAAATACGGGGCAAAAACTCTCTCAAGACAGACCAGCGGCAACCAATCGCGTGTGCGAACACAAACAAACCCGAACGAAAGGACTTCGCCGAATGAAAGTATGTGTGATTCCCCGACAGCAGTCTGCCGTTTATTTATGAGTTTTAAGGTTAAAATCGTAAACAATTGCAGAAAAATGTCGCGTCGCGTTTTGAGTCTGAAAGATGATGATTGATGTTGTGGAAGCTTGTAATTTGATAACAATGATTTGGGCGAGTTCATTAACATTGATAGCAATGTGCTATTAGAAATTGATAGTGACCCCATTCCTACCGATTATGTAGCCCAAACTGAAACCACATCACTATCTGACGACTCTGATGAAGAAGTTCAATGCAGTAATCAAACAAATGTACCAATTATTACAAGCCATTAGTATGGTAAAGGAATTATAAGAGTATCAAAGAATAGAGGTGACTCTACAGCAATGGAATTGTTATCAGACTTGGAATTACATTTTCTAGATTGCAAGTTTTAAAACGCAAACACGTCAAACTACGTTATTAGATTTTTTTTAGTACTACATCCTAACTGAAACTAGTGTATTTTTGTTATGTTATGTTTATTTGTACATACATATACATAGTAATAATTTTGCATTTACATATTACCTAATAACAAAGTTGGGCGGACACCGCTATTAAGCGCATTTAGACGGTCCCGTAGGTGTCCGCCCAAGGAAGGTTTCACTGTATGTATATTTTTACTGGCGTTCTATGATGTTTCATTTCAAAGTCCGAGAATCATCTAATAGCTCCAATTTAGAACTTTGTTTTTGATATAATTTTTTTTAGAATTTCATTTTCATTGGAAAAAGAATCCCCTCTAGAATTTTGTAGCAGCGGAGGATGTACTGCTATAACTGATACAAGTTCGAATAACATTCTAGGACCTCGTGCGGATATCGATCAAATTCATAAGGCCATTAAAGCTCGTCCATTTTACTTGGACAGATATACGGTAAGTTAAGTTTCATGAATTTGTATTTTCGAACATGAGCAAATGTTTACCACTCCAGTGGATAGATTTTTCAAACCACTAATAAAAAGTATATTTATCGTAATATAAGATAAATCGAGCAGTTCTTGGTGATTCTTCTTAAAATGTAGTCACTTTTCGAATGCATTTCAAAGTAGTTATTTGACATCATATTTTGTCATGTTTTAATTCTATCTTTGTTTTGTTTTAGGTAAATTGTGATACGATTAACAAATTGCCAGTAGTCAGTTTTACTCTTGGAGGACAAAACTTTACATTAAAAGGACGTGATTATACCGTTAAGGTAAGTCTCGTTAGTAGGGGAGGTAGGGGAACATTCGGCCACAGGGAACATTCGTTCACCTAAGTTATTTTAAAATCTATTTACATCTCCCGCATTTATCAATGAAGATAATTTTACCAACATTCTTATGCGCAATCTGAATTATAATAAACCCGTTTTTGGTGCATCAGAGTGGTTTTAATAAGAAAAATTTAAAAACAGACTTCTAGGTAAGATTTTTTATTTAGATATTTTCCCCATAGTTTCTTTAAAAATAAAGATGTTTACTTTAATTTTTTGTAATTAAATCGTACTTATGCAGGGTGTTATGGAAATGACGTATTATATTTAAATGGGTGACTCCTAGGGAGTCCTAGAGAAAGTCTACATACTTTTTTTTTTAAATCGAATATCTAAATACTAAGGTAAAAACCCTTTTTACCCACATACTGTCGCGCCGTTACATCTGGATTCACTTAGCAACAATGTGGGTCACTAGAGTATACTAACAGTGTTGTGACACCGCGTGTCTCGCCCTTACTTGAATACTGGCGGCGCGCCCTTCATATTTCAGTAGGCTTCGGGATTCGGGAGTGAAAGGACGTTGGCTCCACGACGTCGAGGGTGCCACGTGCTTGACGTATACGAATTATGCACGTTTGGTTAGTTGTATTGCCCGATTTTTTTGTTGTTGTGAAATAATTCATAATAATAAATGTTGTGATGTGATTTCAAATTCGTTTGATATTATCTACTGTTGGTTCTCGTGAAAAGCAGACTTTTTGTGTTTTATTTTTGTATGGAATTTAATTATAAAACGGATTATTTTAAAATAAGATCGAAGGTAAAAGAGTATGTCCCTTAAAATTGTAGTTTTGTTTGTCTAAAAAGTTTGAGAAAGAAGTGATAGCGCGCGTCAAATACGTCTTGTTGTCAAAAACTGAACACGTGCAATGTGTTGCAATATGACAACATCGCATTTAATGCGTTAACCTATTTTGAACCTGGAGACTGCCTCAATAAAATATTGATTGCGAAGGGCCTCAGGAGCGGCCACGTAAATTTTGAGATTTCGTATATATTTCGCTTAATAATTCAAAGCGCCATTTATGGTTATTTTTCTTCAATTTATTTTCATCTCGGGATTTGCCGATTTATATATAATACGTCATTTCCATAACACCCTGTATATTGCCGTTTCTATTCCTGGATAATTTTAACAGTTATAAATATTAATTAATATTATGACGTTTTAAAATATTTTGGTCGCTGGGGAGCATTCGTCCATATAGACCTGGTGTACATTCATTCGGCCAGTGGCCAGTAGTCGAAAACCGGGACTCTCAAGAGTTTACACTCACACATCATAAAAGAACGGATTAAAGGAAATCCGGCGCGAATAGGAAGAAAAAAAAACGTGTCCAAAACGAGACTTATTTAATAAGCCTGGATTAGGAGACGAGGACTGGATTAAGAGACAATAATCAACCGATAAAGAAACTTTTTAGATGAACCTGCTAGTAATAATCTAAATGAGAAGAAGCTAAGTCAGGAAGATTTTGTCCTTTTAAAATTTAAAGTAAAAAACGCTTTGGTTAATTTTGTTGTGCAAATTTTAAGCATAATAAACGAGAATACCGTAAGAATTAAAGTCTTAAGACAAAAGGCGTATCTACAACTTTTTTCCCTTAATTGACGACATAACTGAAGTAAGCAATAGACACATTATTAGAAAAATTAATTCCTCTTCAAAGTCTCGAACTCCTAGAACTCCCGCGTGCTATCAGTTTTATTATAAACCGAACAAACCCGTATTGTTAATTGAGCCCAAGTAATAAATTAATTTAGTGAATTTGACGTTTGTAATATTAATTGTTTCTATTAATTCGACATGAAGATATAACTTTTTTTGATTGATAATTTTAGATTTGATTTTTATTTATTTTTTGTTTAGCTTCGTAAATTTACTAGATACGTTGTTTGGCTGAATCCTCCCCTTATGATGGGCGAATGCTTGGGAAAGGGAGCAATCGGCCATTTTTTACCTGATGTTTGAAATCATTTTTTTATTTTAAAACTCCATATTTAAAAAATATTTGTCATGTAATATATTGCTAAGTATCTCCTATTACTGATAAGGTAACTTGATTATCCTTTTATGAGCCAAATTAGTTAATAATCGAAAAATTGGGAACGGAAATACATATCTCATAGAAAGAAAAAAAACACCTAACTTTTAGAAAGTAACCTAGGTTACATAATTTAAGGTTTGTATTTTGCGATACGAGGTGGCATCAAACTATGTTACTTGTTTTATAAAGCTGAGCGGAAGTTTATATGGAGGAACTAAATGTATTACGCATTTTTTATTAAGAAAAAGTCAAATGCTTTATTTGAAGTAGGTATATTTAATGACGCCAAAAATGGAAATAAAACTGAATAATAAAAGACATTTAACAGAAAGTAAAAAAATATACAAACACAAAATTTGTCGTAACAACAAATTTTTTTTAATATGTTGTCATGAACATTCCTGTTTATTACTTCTTGATAATTAGTATTCTTCTATTTTCATCTTTAGCAAACATTCTAGGGGAACCTGAAACTGCTCCTAATAATAGTTCGATGCCTTGCTATTTTTTGTTTTGCCAACAACACGGTATTTCTGTTTACTCGCAGTTCGTCTGCAATATTCCTAATAAAAGCACCATCTCGCAACCGACTGTAGATAATAGCCTTTTGCTGGGGGATTAATTGTGGCATATTAAAAAAAATGTGCTTGACAAGTTAATGATAAAGTGACAATCTATGTTGACATGTAAAATTTGTATATGACATTTTACTGGAACCAGACTCGATAGTAAATAATTCCTAATAGTCAAGGAGAAAATAAGAAATTTTGCTGTCCTAATTTTTTATCGGCACGATGGTACATGGTGTTATGGAAATGACTTATTATATTTAAACGGACAAATCCTGAGATAAAAACAAATTGAAGACATGTATCCATTAATGACGCTTTGAATTCTTAATAAGCCATATAAGTCACCTTATCTCAAACCCGAAAAACCACGTGGTTGGCGCTGGCGAGAGATGTAAACAATCAGTATGGTACACGGTGGTACATGGTGTTATGGAAATGACTTATTATATTTAAACGGACAAATCCTGAGATAAAAACAATTTGAAGACAAGTATCCATTAATGACGCTTTGAATTCTTAATAAGCCATATAAGTCACCTTATCTCAAACCCGAAAAATCACGTGGTTGGCGCTGGCGAGAGATGTAAACAATCAGTATAGTAAGTCAGTTCGCTCATAAGAGGTCAGAGAATATTGGTAATGGTTGTCATATTTACACTTGTTATATTCAAACAAAATAATGTTTAACACTACTTACAGGAAAGGAAACAAATTTGTCACAATTCGAACTGGTTTTGATGATTAAATTCTATATAGGAAAGTACTTCAGTTTAGAAGTTTGAAACAGTTGTGAACCACATGGAACACAAAATAGAACTGTCAAATAATGACATGTCAATATTTTAATTGTGTCATTTTCGTCTAATACACTGGTGGAATTATATTTGTTTAAATTATGAAAGAGAACTGAAATCTACGCTCGGTGCTATACAACACTTACTGGTTTTATTCCTTAAATTGACCATCTTCATTAAAATACTCCTAGTCCGTTCCTGTAATATACTGTTTTTTTTTTAATTCGGTATAATTCGAAAATGTAAAACTGAATGCCTCTTTTAAAAGTCTTAAGATAAGAAAGTGTTGGCTTTAAGAGTTATATTTTATTTGTATTAATAAAATAAATTACTCGTACTTACGCTAAGTAGAAATTTGTTACATCTATCAGTTTAAAATTAAAAAAAAAAACAGTAGTAATAAGTAATAACAATAAGAATTAACGACATAAATAGCAATAATAATTAAAAATCTTCAGTTTCTTCGAAACAAAAGTAAATTACAGGAACGTACTAGGACTATTTTAATGAAGATGGTCAATTTAAGGAAGAAAACGTCGGAAAACCAGTAAGTGTTGTATACCACTGAACGTAGATTTCGGTCCTCTTTCATAATTTAAACAAAAATCCAGGCTCGTATTTAAATAAATTAAGTTGATGATGGTGACCTAAAGACGAAACATCGCATGAAAGTTCTAATGATGCATTCTTGTGGAGAATAAAAAGTACCAATGAGAAAGTGGAATTTATTTTCGGACATTTCTTCGAACAAAGTCGGGAAAAAATAAAAACCGAAACGAAGAATTTTAGATGTTTCCAAATATTTTGAAAGCCCCTGTGTCTATATTATTGGGCCCATAATTACGCAACTTTGCCGCTATTTAACCGACTTTGTCTCTTACCGTTTCCGAAATCCCAATGTTGAAGGCCGAAATTGTAACACCCCGTATACGTATTGTTTTAAATGCAAGCTTTCACACCCGTTGTTAATCCAAGCCGTATACGACACGATTGCTGCACGATAACGATAGAGTATCGTAAAAGAATATTACTTTATCACTACTTTAACAGTTATGTCATCATGCACTCTGCTATTTTATAACAAGTTTTTAAAAGTAATATTAGTTACCATAATATGCGTTTTATTTTTAGTTGTCGTACCTTTCTGTTACCCTCTGCCTATCTGCCTTCGTACCAAGTGATGCTATAGACTTCTGGGTGTTGGGAGGAGCCTTTTTGTCGGAATATTATACAATCTACAACATCCAGGAAAAACAGATCGGTGTTGTGAAGTGTGCTTAGTCAACACTCCGCACCTACTTACCTATCTGCTTGTTTATAGAATTTAAAATCAAACTCAGTACTTACCTTTACTTACCTACATTCATATCGTCGAGCAATGTGTTCTATGCACCAACCTATAACTATGGATACGTACAACTTATGCGATTCGCAGTAAAAAGTTGAATTTTATGAGTGAAAAAATGTTATTTTTAAAGGTTTCTCGTCGTTTGTCTTGCACACAATGTTGTCACCGTCATATAGGCAACCCCGCCGGCATTGGTGCCGGTTTGGTTGTCAACCAATGGCAACCGTCCATAACCGACATCAGTCGTAGGGATGTAACGATATTAAAAATCTATCGATACGTGGAAACTGGATATCAAAATTAATTCTAAAACTTGCTTTTCAGGAATGGCCACAGGCCTTCTTTTATGAGAGAAAATAGATTGTTTATTTCCCAGTAAAGAAGGTCTTGATGTGCCACAATATTGCCTTATAATCATTTTCATTAAGGGCTCAGTGTGGCCCTATTCGCCTGATAAGATAAATAGATTATCAGTCGGCATTGCGCATGGCATCTGACCACCAGCTTTGATTACATGCGCGAGGCCATAAATTTGCCACTTTTGCTTTTAGCGTTTGGCTATCCATAGATATAGGTCGGTGGTGGTTCTATGTAACGAAGTACCACAATCTACATTCAAAGGCTCATCTGCCCCATTGCGCCGACTTGTTTTGGGGGAATCGCAAGTTGATTTTTAAAGATGTCATATAATATTAAGGCTGTAAAACTTTAAAACACTTCCCCTGTGAACTTTGTGAAAATTCACATAGAACAGGCTGATTCTCAGGCCACGATATACTACATCAGGGGTATCCAAACTTTTTGATATGAGCGCAGGCTTTTCACCATTCCGCCAAGTGGGACGGCCCACGATCTTACGCTAATGGAAGATCCAGTGCTGGATTAATTTTCCGCCATATGGTAATAATAAAATGACGCCTATAATTAAATATACAGAGTTCGGATTTGTTCGGGTTTTGGGACAATGAATCCTATACGTGTTAAAATAAAGGTAGTAAGTCAGAAAACGCGATAGGTACTTTTTGCTTCCATTTGAAAAAGTGATTTTACTGCTAACAAAAACTATAATTTCCAGTTTTACGACTAAACGGTTTGATTTAGACTCTTCTATTTTGTATTAGGTATATTTTGTCCTTAAAATGACATGTCCTTTCTTCCAATAATTGTCGCAACAAAAAAGATATGCCAAAAATTAAATTTGAATTTCAGGTAAACTGACCTATGGTGGCACAGTATTTTTATAACAGAATGATAGGAGTCGTTAAACGTAGTCCCTCTACCAAATATCAACGTGATAGTTTCAAAACAAGATGTTAAAAATAAGAAAAAAAATTTCATTGTTATTGATTGAACGTTGACAAGGCTGTAACTCGAAAAGTATTACATTTTCGATTTTTTATTATCCCGGGTTCAGATAGAACACTTAAAAATAACAGGAGAAGTTCATATAATTTTTTTCTTCCTACGACCCCCCCCCCCTCTACGTCCCTGGAAATCGTTGATTTGTAAATAATTTTTTTAAGTACTATGTGTAATTTAATAATTTTTGGTATAATGTTTACTAGATGAGTCTCCTTAAAATTCGCCCTTTTAAACACATTTGGCTTAGTTAGTTTGACACTGACGAACTAGACGTAACACAAAAATGCTTTTTTTTACATTCTGTATGATGAAGGAAAGACAATAATATTTTTGGATACTCTAAACCTAAAGTGAGAAAAAGGTACCCTTGACCAATGTCGATAAAATGAACTGTTTTCGAAAAAAATATATCTTTGTTCATACATTAAATGCATGTCGGCATATTCAGTATACGTAAATTACATTACTATTTTAGTAACTAATAAGACAAAGGAGAAAAACCGCAAATTTCAAGACACTACCATAAACTGACACTGGCATAAATATTCTTATTTAAATCGGTACATGTGAAAAAAACCATAACAACAATGAGGGAATTTTATGAACACAAAACGACAGCCAATGCAAAAAACCATATTGAATAAAAATATATTTTTTTCGAAATCAGTTCATTTTATCGACATTGATCAAGAGTGCCTTTTTTCAGCTTAAGGTTTAGAGTAGCCAAAAAAAATATTATTGTCGTTCCTTCATCATACAGGGTGTAAAAAAGCATTTTTGTGTTACTTCTAGTCCGTCCCTGTCAAGCTAAATCAGCCAAATGTGTTTAAAATGGCGAATTTTAAGGAGACTCACCTAGTAAACATTATACTAAAAAATTATTAAATTACCCCTAGTACTTAAAAAATTATTTAAAAATCAACGATTTCAGTGACATCCGTTAAGGATGATCATCTCGGCAGGGGAGGTCGTAGGAAGAAAAATTTATATGAACTTCTGTTATTTGTAAGTGTTCTATCTGAACCCGGGAGATTGCCCACATATTCTAGGACACCCTGTATATGACTTACTACCTCTATTTTAACAAATAGAATCACCAATCACCTCTCGAAGAATCCTGACGCATTATCCGAAGACTTTGTATAATTGCTTCGCATCACTCTAGGCCAGGTGTCCCGAACAAACCCGAACAAACCCAAACTGCGCGTCGTGGAGAGTGAGCGGGGAAGTGACAAACTAATCATTGACGATCTTTTTTTGTTCCATATCAACCTTCGTTTTTTTTTTTGAGTACTCTTATTACTATGGTCACTTTTTTTTACCATTCATTGGCGACGTTTGGTTTTTTTTTTATTTCAATCTGGTGGGTGTTCCCATTTGAAGTAACGGTCTTTTTTTGAATTTTTATTTTAATAGGGCGCCGTGACATAATACTAAATCTCTTACGTATGCCCCGAACTGAAAAAGATTGGGAACCCCTGCTCTAGGCTGTGGCCTAGGTTATAATACACCCCTGGGAGGAACGAAGGTATATGGACAAATTTTAAGCCAGGTCTCGCGCTGCCGCGGGACGGATTAGTACTGCTTACGGACGGGACTTAATTTGGACATGGTATAAAGATCTAAGAGGTATGATTCCACGCCGATGGAGGCGCGGCTTGTGACGTCAACGGGCGAGTGATTTTTAAATCTCTTATGGAGATTTATACTGCCATCAGCGTTTTTAACTCTCGTTTAAAGGTATTAAAAGGTTTTACGCATTTAATGGTATGTGAAATGAAAGAATAATATCATGGAATTTAGGTATATTTATTTCATGATCAGACAACAAATATTAAAGCTAAAATTCGACCTAGTTATAAACAAATTAAACTATTTTTTAAATAGTCCATCTCTCAATGGAGCGAAATTATGAAGAGGTAAAGGAACTCATAGTCTGTTTCAGTAGTTAAATAAAGAATATTTTGATTTCCAATAATGTTTCGAAGGCATATTCCCTCATCAGCTTCAGTGGAAAATATTTACGAACTAAATGTTAATAAAATAAATGAAACCGAATCCATTCTAATTTTTTGTTTTTATAATAGGAATTCGGAAACGCCCTATATTTCTGTCAAATTTCTTTTGTTATCCATATCACAACCGAACACTGCGCACCTCATTTTATGAAAATTCAGATATTTATTTTACTAAACACACAAGACTTAATAAGAAGCAGTTCTGGTGAACGTTCAAAATTTCCATGGAAAACTACGGCAAACGGCACTCATTACGTGGCGACCAGTGTTGCCAGAAATCTTTGATCAGAAGTAATAGGCTGACGGTGCGAATGGTTATGGGGTTATGGGGGATAGCACCTCCAGATTGAACATAAATTTTATATGGGGAATGCAAGAATGAACATCTCAAAAATTGTTAAAATAGTAATGGATATATTACGATTGTAAAAGACTGAGAACGCTGGTGGCAACAAGCAGGGGTGGCCGAATAGCTTCGGTTTGACAGACTTATTTCCTTATTTGAGTGGCATTTTAGCTGTAATGTGTGTTATATTTCTATGAAATTAATATACGTAAATACTTGTCATATATTATTCTTCCATTTTATATACCATTACATGCATAAAACCTTTAAAATAGAATTAAAAACGCTGACTGCAATATAAATCGCCATAAGAAATTTAAAAATCGCTCTCGCTTTGACGACACTGCGCGCGGCAGACGAAATTCTTACCTGTAGTCATTGTATCATGTAATTTGGAAACCCCTGATATACATAGGTAACAAATGCATCACACGAATAATATACAGGTTTGGCTACATCTGTATACATTCCTCGACATCGCATTCGGTTTATTTAAAAAATAGCAAGAAGACATAATTTTATTTTTCAACATAAACTCGATTCGCATGCATCACCTGTACTGCAACGACTTTTTTCAGATGGAAATCCGTCTGACTATGTGTAATAATCCTGTGTTGACATTCAAAATAAACCTTAATATTCTCTTTCAATTTGCTATCGTCCGAAACCAGTCAAAGGGCTGGTCGAGAACTTGTTCGTTTTAGAGAACATTTTTGTGATGCAATCCAGGACATTTTTTATCGATAGCCATCAGTAATTTTGTTTGAGTGGGGGTCTAGTGATGCATTCGCCATTTCGCTTTTTGATAAAGATTTCATTACTATTTCGTAGTCTTGTGATCGCTCGAGCGAAAAACCGCTTGATTACTCGATTATTGAAATAACCGACATCCCTCGATTATTAAAAAAACCGCTCGAGTTATCTATTCAGGCGAAAACCATCGCTCGTCACTTATTATCTTTCACTCGATACCCGCGCTTCGCTTGACGCCGACGGAAATGTACCGCTTTAGTGTGATCAAGATAATAAACTGCTCGTATATTCGAACAGTTTTTCGCTCGATAGGAAATACTCTAGTTATAAATTCAGGCGAAAAACCGAAAAATATCATTTGTCACTTGATAACCGACCTTCGTTATACGCGCCGCGCTATCCGATTGGCGACGTTCGAGTTTGACGTTGAGCAGATAATACGACATACGTCTTTCTTAAAGGCACATAAACGAGAAGGTGCATATAAAAAAGTATGCCGAATCCCTTAGCGGAGTCATGGCTACATAGGCTTTGTAAAGTTTTGTTTTAACTGGCTAGCCAGCGGCGTAGTTTAGGTCTCCGATTGTAAATATTAAAAAATGAATGGATATAATTTTAAAATTTTTATTTACTATAAACTCGAGGAAACTTCTCGAAAATAACATAATAATAGAAATTGTTAATGAAATATAGCAAAACGAACAAAATATATGGAAGAATTCGTTGGTAATCTTATAGTAAACATTTTTAAATCTAAACAGGGACTTTTTATTATTAAACTCGAGAAGACTTCTTAAAAATAACATACATTATTGAAAATGTTAATGGAAAATAAGAAAACTAGCAAAATAGTTAACAAAACATAGGTATCGACAAATTTTTTGGTAACCAAAAGTAAACATTCTTAAATTTAAACAGGAACTTTTAGGTAACTATAAACATGAATTTAAAAAAATAATAACCAATTTTCTTATTTTGCCAGTCGCGTAACTAAGCCTAAATTTTTGAAGGGCACCTGATAATTTAAAGTGGAAGAATTTGACAAGCTATTTTAAATATCTACTTATTTTATGATCGTAGATTGAGAAAGATGTGAAGAAAAATAACTCTTGGTAATACTTTTTGTTCGGGTTAAAAAAAGCACAATAATAAACCCGAACAATAAATACATATTTGGGTGATTTTTTTCAGTTTTTTTGTTTGGTATCAAGACACGTGGTAAAAATTCATTATTCACAAATAAATAAATTTCTGGAATTTTTTTGGTGGCTACTACAATTTTTTAGCTAAACCTGTGCCCACCCGTAGTTACGTGCCTGCTAAATATCCTACCTGATCACATGTAAACGGCTAGGCTGCCGGTGAAGTAGTCGGTGACGCCATCGCTTGGTGAATTGGAATTTCAAGCGATTCACTCGAGCGATTCACTCTTGTATCAAGTACTCGATTATTTAAATCATCGGTTTTTCCCAATACTACTATTTTGTTTTATCCCAAAAGCGCCGAATACCAGTTTTTGGAGCTCAATTACCTGGAGTTTCAGATTGAAAAGAGTTTTTGTCAATTTGCCGAAATTTCGTTTTTTGTTTCCATTACTTTTTTAATCAGAAACTTTAGGTCATTGATCCCATAAAACGGGTATTTTTTCGAATAAACGAAAAAGAAACTACATATTGACGAAAAAGCAAAATGGCGGAAGCATCCCTGGTAAAACTCCTAACGAATTGGCATAGGTAACTTTAGAGTCCTTTGGCATGAGGTCTCGTTTCAAGCGCTATATTCTACAGTTCGTTATGTGGAGATACAGAGTTGCCGTTTGGTACATATCTTTATTCATATATCATAAGTATGAGTGTCTTTTTTTTTTAATTTTGAAAATTGCGGAAGTTGTGGTCCCGAGACGGTGGATACGAAAAATCGGCAACGCTGCAGAACTCCGGTGATTGTAGGCGACTCAGGTGTCTGAAAGGAAGCAACAACAAAACTCAGCATCTGCACACTCTTAGCTATGTCCCCTACCAGAATTAAAAGAAAAGAACAAAAAATCAGACTGGCGTAATTTAAAAAACAAATGGATTTCTTCGTTTTTTTGAAAGGTTTTTTTGCTGGTAAACAAATTTTTTTTGTTTTTACGACAGTCATCGAGGTACCGGTTATAGCGATGCATGCACTAAAGATCTGTGCCAAATTTCAGCCGAATCCGTTGGGAACTTTCCGAGATATTGTACATTATTTCGAGAAAAACGAGATTGAAAATCCGAGGATCGGATCATTTTTTATATTAATAAATTGGAGCACGTGAAAGATGGAAAATAGTCGACTGCCGAGAAGAAACTAACCGTTTACAATACAGGAATCTTCGTCAGTCGGTCAGGTCAATCGGATAATAGAAGTGGGCGGAGAAGAAGCAGGCGGCCGCGCGGTAGGTACCTGAGGCCGCGCGGTAGGTACCTTAGAGCGCTCGCTCGCTCGGGACCACGGCAGCGCTTGGCTTTTCATCTGTATCTCCGTTAATTTTGGAAGAAAAAAAAATGATCTGGCACAAATGTTCTTGAAACCCTAGAGATCAAATTTATGTGAAAAAAAAAAACCGAAATTTTTAAATTTCTGGGTAGACGACCCCCTTAAGCGAGATTCTATATTTTCTTTTTAAAATATGTTCGTAGAAACGAAGAGATGAAATATTTGTCCATACCATTGGAACATTAAACACTCTCGATCTCGATCGATAAGTGTCAATAATTTTGCCATTTCCGTCTAATACGATGAAATTGTATCTCGTTTCCAAAAAAAGTTCTCTGTTTTATCCTATTTCATTATCTGCTAAGAGATAAACTATGTATGGTTAAATTGCTTGCATTTGTGTTATACCTGAGGAGGTTTGTTATCAGCTTCGTGTGGAAACTGACTTCTATCCTCATGCTTGTAGAATAATGTACCCATATTCAGTTTTCCTACTTCATCTAGGTAGTTTTATTGTAATTTAGTAATTAGTACATGACATGCGATAATATTACAATTTTATTATGATTTTATAATATTTACAAATATATTTTACCGCATTTATACATGACTTATTGTTAAATCATTGTTTTTAATCCAAAAAAATGCCAAACCTAATGCAAGTTACACAATTCATGGAATAATAAAATGGAAAGTTAAGATGAGCAGATTTGTTAAAGTTGTATTGTAATGAGGACGAAAACAATGGGAAAAGCAATCGGAATACCAAATATCTAAAATAACGTTACTTTGCGATTAGAAAATGACTGTTCAGCAATCCGGCTGTCTCGAAGAAAAATTTCTTGAAAATAGAAACCAGGTATTTTTAACAGGCGGTGGCTCTCCACTCCATCTTAAATTACCACAAACACACCACAAAAGAAAATAATGTGATGTAATAAAAACACGCTTAAACCATCAACTTTGACGGATTACTTCAAACTTGATTAGCGACGTCAAATGTGCACGGTGCATAGCAAAAATATGATGTCAACTGGATTGAGCATCTAATCCGGACTAAATGCTTACGGAGAATACTGGCGTAAGACAACAGTGCCATTCATATAAAAATAATGACACTATAAAATCCCAACTGGGCGATTATAAAATTTAAATCGCAAGGTTTCCTTGTAAGTTGGTTATTATAGTATATGGAAAAATCATTTCCTCACCACCTGAAGATCCTTATATAATAACCAGTCATGTATTGCAACACGGGTAACAAAATACTAATTCAGATTGGAGGGTTCTTCAGAGAAAAGGAAGCCATCTCTATTAGCTTCTCTTTCGAACTCTTGTGTTCTCGTCAGTACAAGGCAGGTGTATATTGCCATCAGAAAAAAAAAAGAAAAGATGGCGCTGCGGATTGTGTTCGGACTGCCGACTAAAGTCGATAATACAACTGAAGTACTGATGGTATGATTGGTATGGTACCCTGCACCCTGTACTAACCAGAACAGAAGAGTTCGAATCGGGTCTGCAGGTGGTGACATCCTAACGGCTTATTTCTCTTGATAATACAATCTAAGACAAAATACTATTTGTTTACTTGTTGTATAAGAATATTCAGGTGGTCAATGGTCATCTGGTTAGTAAATTATTGTTTAACATTTATCTGCAACCCAACATTTGACTCTTAAATTTCGGTTTAAACATCGAACCATTATTTCGAGAATAGTATATTGCGTACTTTGAAAAGAATAATATATTGTGTACTTTGAAAAAAACGGATTAATGCACTCGAAGTAGATCGATAATGGGATACAATTTACGATAAAATATTTTTGTCCCACACTATATGAAAAAAATCCTCTAATGGTTTTACAAACTTACGAAGTCAAAAACCATGATTCCTCAGTTTTTATTTACTGGAACAATAAAATTCGATTATTACCGACTTTGCTTCATGTATTTTACGATTGTAGTAATTACTTTTAAAAGGTGTGTTTAAAAACAAATTGATCTAAAGTCAAAAATATGGAACTCCTTAATTACAGATCGCGCTATAATTAAATAGAAAAACAGTGTTGTACGAGGAAACAATAAAATAATTTATGTCGATGTTGTGCATATCTCTTAAATTTAATAAAATTAGTTATTCTAGCCCCGAAACACCAATAAAAAAACATAGGTAAGAATATGCAAGATATTTCCATATGAGTACCACTTAGTAAACCAAGAGAATTAGGCTAACTTGACGAGAACAGATTTGTGAGGAAATAGTTCTAGTCTACCTTGTAATTCATCTAGAAGTAATTAAATGGTTTGCCGTTATTAACAGTCGAGCTGCGAAATGATTACTTGGTCAGCAAGAGTTTACAATTGGCCAGTAGAAACAAACATGTCTAGAAGCAGTTTACTTCAGAGGTCCCGGGGCACTGTCAATTTATGTAACTTTCTTGTGTTTTCTTTTGCCGAATACAGAAGGAAATCGGCTACAAAAGGTGTAGCGGGGACGGGTTTTCACTTGTTTTTCCAGTTCACTGTCACGATTCAGAAATGTTTGCTGTCCATAAGTTGCTGACCAACTAGCCATTTTGGCTGACCGATTACATTTTTCTGTTCGCAAAAATAAGAATATTTTGCTAACCAGTTAAATGAACCCGAACAAACCCTAATTCATGTAAAGATGAAAAGCTAAAACTTGATTTATCTATTTTGGTTCGATTAGGTAATTTTTGATAAAAATGTCTACATAAGTAAAAAATGTCATTGAAATCAAAGATGGGACAAAATGGAGGTGGCCATTCTGTTTCTACCAGTTTCAATAACACAATACACATACACACACCCTAGACCTCACACAAATAAGCCAATTCCGAGGCTCCGAACGACGACACCACAGACGATATGTTTGTCTTCCCGACATGACAAGTTTGAAAAATTATCGGACAACAATATTTCATATGCTATATCGTCGTTCGGAATTTCAACCAAGTTATGCTGGTCTTCTTGCAGAACCTCTAATCAAGTAGTCATGCATCGTAGTGAGATATGAAATTGATGTAATCAACGTCTTACACATCATAAAAGTATATAACTACGTTGGGACTCCCAATAAATAATTTCTGCGATAAACCCGATTGACCATAGAAGCAAGACATTGACGCGCGCTGATGTCTGCAGTATTGGACTGGCAAAAACCAGTACAAAGTCACACAATTCTATTTAGAACAAGGCATAACGCGCTCTGTAGTATTTACTTCTGCTGGATTAAATTTTTAATACAAGGCGATATCTAAAAAACGATTTAAAGGATTTTGATAAAGTTAGGAGATCGCTCGCTGTCCCTTTTCTTCTCGAGCAGGCGTCGTTTTTCATATTACTAGAAAAGTGAAAAACAACCGCCTAACCTGTTATTAGGTATGAAACGACTAAAGCTCGGCATTTTTAGTAAATCGATAGAACTTCTCTAACATCCCTCCCTGGAACAGTTCAATTTAATGAATTCGTCAAGGTAATCTGGTTATGTAAGGAACAAAACGGAAAATAATTTTTTAACAAATTAAAAATATAGGGCACACATTTTAGGAATAGAAACTGAAGAACTGATTGTTTCCTAACCCCACAAACCGATACCTAACCTCTTTTTAAATTCGATGGAAACAATGGCTTCCGATTAATCATCGATTTATGAAATCGATTTTTTTAGTGCATTCAGCAGATGATTACTAATCGCTTACAAATCGATGGGCTCTGCCGAATACAACCAATGGTTGAGAGAGGTATGACAGAATGAAAAAGTGTTAACATTATAGTATTTTTTTCTAAAGAATTTGCCGTGTAAATATGACGACACCTGCCCACATTCAAACAGCCATTGACATCTTTTGAGAGCATAACTGACCTACCACATTGATTAATTATTTACATATCTCGCCAGTAACCACGTTGTTTTCCCGGTTTGACATAAGGTGACTTATCGCTTATTAATTCAAAGCGCCAATTTTTCATTTCATGATTTGGGGGTTTGTATATAATTCATAAATCATTTCCATAACACCCTGCATGTTTTACCTTATGGATTCCAAGGAGTTTCAGGTCATGCCCAGGGTGTTTCCTAACCTCTCTGGAAAAATGAATTAGGTGAATCCTCACCTTATTTAATGACGAAAATGCCGTATAAAAGTTTCTCGCATGTCACTTCGTTTTCGAAATACAGGTTGTTAAAACAAATATTCATTTTATTAATTACTGCCAATGATTTGATATTGCGTATGATTTAAAAACCTTGAATAATGAACTCATATGAACAAAAGTCAAATAAATTGCTGCAAATGTCCTCCATGAGCCAGTAAACACCCATGTACCCCACGTGCTAAATGGTATCTTACGTGTTTGAAAGTTTCGGGACTGGCGCAAATCGTATTAAAATCAATAATACGTAATCGAATGTCCTCTTCGGTTCAATTCACAATGATATTATTTGAAAGATGTTAAACAGGAGGCAAATGTCACGGAGAAAACAAATGTGGTTGCCATGGAACGAAGCAAAGCCTACTCGTATAATTTGACGATAAAAATACGAAAATAACTAAAAAATTAAGGTACTCTTTTACCCAGGTCCCCGCAAATGAATTAATTGTAAAATTTAAAATTGACCCAAAGTAAAGTGCTCTAATGCTTTATGTTTAACAAATATCATTAAAATATCGTTTGACATTAATTAATAAAATGAAAAATACAATATTTTTTTTAACATCCTGTATGTCGAAAATGTAGCGACTTGCGAAAAACTTGTATACCACATTTTCGTCTTAAAATAAGGTAAGGATTCACCTCCTTCATTTTTTCAGAGAGGTTAGGAAACACCCTGTATATGGACGAAAAATTAAAATTTGACATATTCCTACAACTTTTGTCGATTTCTGTCAACTATTATTACCTTTATATTAGGTAGGTACCAACAGTTTCATTCCCCCCAAAAAAATATACTTCAAACTATATGACATATAGCCTTTATTACCCGTTAGATTTCTACAATAAAACTAACGAATTTATCAGCGAAGATACGCCACTGAGGCAGATAACTAACAAAGTTGAATGAAATGCAGATTCCAATGTAATGAAAATAATTTCCTTTGTAATTTGTCAATATTTATTATTACTTACCGATTTTTTGCATAAACCAGTAGGATGATCTTTAATACCATCGTGCTCGTGTTATTTTTCGGTAAGATTAGTGTTGATGTATTACAGTTAAAAAGGAATTTTTTTAAATATTTTTTTAGGATCATGTTTAAGTGTCCAAAATTTAGATGATGGGCCAGTGGTTCAACTACCACAAGGGCTTGTTCAGGGAACTTACCATCAGTCTTATCGAAATAACAAGTATTCTGCCTTTGAGGGTATTCCATATGGCAAACCACCCGTTGGAAATTTGCGGTTTGAAGTAAGTATACTTATTATTAATATTTTGAAAATAAGAACTTATTTGCCTTCTTTTAAAATTTTTATACTAAGCATAAAAACTTATAAGATACTGCTTAAAATAAGTATTTAGCATAATTAGGAATTTTTTCTTTTAAGTAGGTAGTACCTAATATTATTAAAATAAATACCATCTGACTTAATACAAAACATTTAACATTTCTTATTACAAGTATGATTTAGAGTTCCATTGAAAATAGAAAGACTTGATTCGACTACTAAATATAACGTGTTTAAACACAAATTTGCTCTCTCTTAGAAAATATCTTAATTATTTTTTTATCGTTATTGTCGTCGTTTTTCCCAACGAATATAACCTCCAATGATTCAAACCCAACGTGAATCCCTTTATTCGCACACGCACCTCTCCCCGAGTGCCCTAAAGGATTTTCCTATAGTGCTTGTGTTTGAACATTAAAAAAAATTTTTTTCAAAATTATATACTCAAATTACATTGCGTCTGTGCATTTGGTCCAAGAATATTTAAATGATCTGCGGTAACATTTAAACTAAGCAAAAGAGAAAAAAGGTAGTGTTGTGATCGCTCGAGCGAAAATCCGCTTGAGTACTCGATTATTGAACTAACCGACATCGCTCGATTATTAAAAAAACTGCTCGAGTTATAAATTCAAGCGAATATCGTCGCTTTGTTACTTATTACCTTTCACTAGATAATAAACATAATAATAATTCATTTCTTCAATGTAACTGTAAAAAAGAGAATTATATACAATAATTATATATAATAAATTATTTTTGCTGCTCGATCGCTAATAAGTCCGCATCAACACGGGTTTCTCAGTAGAAAATCCACAACAACGAATCTGTCAGAACTTACTGAATTTGTAAGTAAAGAACTTATTGATGATCATGGTCAAGTTGACATTATATACATGGACATCTCAAAGGCATTTGACACTGTTGATCATCAATTACTATTGCATGAACTTCAAATGTTGGGATTTAGTAATCAATTACTGAGTCTCTTAAAATCATATCTATATAATAGAAATTTATTTGTAGAGTGTAATGGGCACAAATCCAAAACATTTGTACAAACTAGTGGTGTGCCACAGGGGGGAGTTCTGGCTCCACTGCTCTTTGCTCTGTTTGTCAATGACATATGGCAGGTTGTGCTAAGCAATATGCTGTTATATGCAGATGATGCAAAAATATATCGTAAAATCTCGACCATTAATGACTGTTATGCGCTGCAGAGTGACATTGACAGAATAGTGGGGTGGTGCCTGAACAACCATTTAGAACTTAACATAGACAAATGTATGACGATTACTTTTACTAAAAAACATACAAAACTTATTTATCAATATCATATAAATGCTAACGCAATATCATCCTGCAATAGCTATAAGGACCTGGGAGTAATGTTTGACACAACACTGTCATTTGCGGAGCATATAGAGAATATCTGTAACTCTGCCATAAGGATGCTAGGATTTATATTTCGTGTTTGCAAACATTTCACCAATGTGGAAACCATTAGAACTCTGTATTTTGCTTATGTAAGATCAAAGCTTGAGTATTGCTGTGTTGTCTGGACTCCCTACTATGACAAATACATGGTTGAATTGGAGTCAGTGCAGCGTAAATTATTAAAATACCTTGCATATAAAGTGGACAACATTTATCCTGCAAGGGGTTATGACAGCAAAGTACTACTTCAAAGATTTAAAATAAACACCATTGAAGACAGACATAGATATCACCAAATACATATATTATATAAAATATGTAATACCTACGTTGAGTCATCATATTTACTTGGTCAAATTAACTTTTATGCTATATTTATATTAGGAGAATTTCTTATCTCAGGACTCAACGCATTGAAGAACTTGCACCCGTTATATGACACTGACCTTTGAAACAAAGCAGTACTATGAATAGGTGGCAGCAGAAGTTCTCTTGTTCTGGTATTGTTTGAGAGATCCATTCTAGTGCTCAAAAAATGAGTTATATTTTTAAATACCAAAACACAACACTCAAAAATGTAAATACCAGCCACAGTTAAAATTTGTAAGTCCTTGAACGCCACTCGACAAGATTCCCTGTAACCTAATGATGACAAGATACGTACCGCATATTTCTGTAACAAGAACACTCTATTCACTTGTGAGCTGGAACTCCAATTTATTATAGCATAACGAATATGAGTGTGAACATTTGAGTAGTATAGTGTTAGTAAAACAGGTTGACTACACTGCTTCGAGAGAACATTAAGAGCATAACACCCACTGCGAAGTATGGCACATAATATTTCTATATGACGATCCCACTTTACGCCTTGGTCAAAAACAACCCCCAACATTTTAGCATCCGAAGACGACGTCAAACAGTTGACACTGTTCTCAAACATGATGACGCTATCATCTCTGGCATTCGGCCTTAAAGAAAAAAGAATAGACTTGGTCTTGGACGTATTTAGGTTAAGTTGATTTTTTCTAGCCCCGAGGACCAGATTTTTATATATGGCCTCTGCTGCTTCTTTTAGAGAACTTTCATCAAGTATAAGAATGGTCCTAAAATTGAACCCTGTGGAACGCCTCTTTCAGTACGTAGATTACTCTGCGTGCCATTAACTTTTACAAACTGAGATCGATTATGTAGGTATGATTGAAGAAGTTGAAATGGCTTTCCCCTGACACTGTTTTTTATTACCATTTCAAAAAATTTCGAAATGCTAGACAATAAACAAATTGCGCGATAGTTTTTAATATCATTGACTTCGCCTTTTTTATTTACAGGAGTAGCAGTTGCGATTTTTAACCGACCCGGGTATACACCACTCTCAATTGATAGATTTATTAAGAAAGAATATCAGCTAAAACAAATCTACCCTTCTTCAACAAGTTATTAGATATTCCATCCACGCCGCATGCATTAGAGTTCTTTAAAGTTATGATTAGAGCTATTACATCATGAGAACATATCGGAGCCAAGAAAAGTGTATCTCTTTACAGCGGAATATTATTTTCGAGAAAAGAAACATCCACGCCATCATCATTTCCCGTGCTCACTAAATAATCATTAAATATCTCAGCGATCTCCCCATCAGTATGTCTATGTCCATCAATATTAATATCTATATTCCTCATGTATAAATCTTTTTTCTGTACGTCCTTAATGAGTTGCCACGTGGCTTTGGACTTATTGTCACTGTTTTGAATTTTTAAATCGGTTTTCTGCTGAATAATCGTTTTCAATTTTTCCCTGTATATTATATGCTTACTCAAGGCAAGGTACTTTCTATGAGACCTTGCCAGGTCCGCAAACATAGTAACTCTCTGTCTAAATCGGCATAATTCAGGGTTCAATCTATATTTCTTGGTCTTTTTTTACGATATAAAAACGTTTTATTGGAAATGATACATCAAAATAATAAAATAAGAGATCGCTGAACCGATCAAAAGCATCATTATGTGTTTTAGATTAATAAATATTAGACCAATGTTCGCCACTAAGAAAGTTTATAAAGGTTAAAATATTTTCACTACTCATACAGCGTCGATAATTGTATTTCTTCTTCATCGATTCTCGCTCCTTTAAAGTGTCCATAGATAAAAATTGAGCAAAATGATCAGATATATTTAGGTTAATAACAGATGTTTTACACATTTTTTTTGTCATCAACTAAAAAGTTATCAATGCATGTTAATGAAGTATCGGTTACTCTTGTAGGCTTTTTTACTTGAGAGTTAAGATTATATATTGTAATCAAATCCAGAAGAAGAGAGACAGTCAAGTCTGAGGTTAGAAAGTCAACATTAAAGTCCCCTCCCACTATAAATGAACAGTTAGGCGAAGAGTTTTGTAAGTGTATTAGCAGACCATTTAAAGTCTCTAAAAAAATCGAAAAACTGCCTAAAGGGGGGGGCGATATATAATAATTAAATACGCATTCAAAGTATTCAGTCTGATGCAAGCATTCCCTCAATGCAAAATTCACTGGTGTCATATACAGAGAAATCGAAAACTGTACAATCATTCCTTAAAATAGCCACACCCCCATGACGAAGGGTTGCACGACAAAAACATGTACAAATAGTAAAATTCTTAAGTCTAAATTCAGAAATCTGCTCGGTGGTTAACCAATGCTCACTAATCAACAGAAAATCACAACAGCTAGTATCAAAAGCTACATCAATTAATATTATTTTATTGGTTAAGCAACGAACATTCTGATGGCAGAATACCCGAGCTTCGCTTGACGTCGAGCAGTTCTTCGCTCGATAGGGAATACTACTCTAGTTATAAATTCAGACGAAAAATCGAATTGTTACCTTTCACTTGATACCCGATCTTCGCGCGCCACCCGAAATGTGCAGATTGGCGACGTTCGAGTTTGACGCTCAGAAGGCTGACATGACATGCGTCTCTGTTAAAGGCACATAAACGAGAAGGTGCATATAAAAAGTATGCCAAATCCCCTAGATCTAAAACTTACAAAACAACCCCTGGTGTTTTATCAGCACATTCTTCTTAGTCATAAAAATTTCAAGGGATTAATCGCTCGAGCGATTCACTCTATTATTAAAATAGCTCTAGTATCAAGTACTCGATTATAAAAATCATCGGTTTTTCCCAACACTAAAAAAAGGAACTAATTCTGAAACAAGAAAATCTATATTTTTGAAATGATAACATTCTTTTTTTGTATAAATTTCCTCCTCTGCTTTAAAATGGCTGCTGGCATTTTTAACTTAAACTTAAATTTACATATTTTATTTTTTATTGTCTGTATTAAGAGCACTTATTAAGGTAAAAAGATGTGACAAACTACAAGAAAACTATTGGATAGAATTTGTTAAAATTTTAAACTTAGCTTCGAAATATCTTGATTTTTCGAAAAAAGAATTTTATTTTTTTCAATACGGTAAATAACGTTTAAATTGAAAAAATATGGTTATGCAGTCATTTTTCAAAGTATTGCATGCACTATCAATAATCTCAATTAATTTCGTAGTTTAGTTTTAATGCAAAAAAATGTCACACCGAGGTTTTCAGGAAAAATATCTAAAGTGTGATTTGGCAACGCGTCGGGTGATCAAAGGCAAAATAAGGAAAACGTCTCCCACTCCCTCGATACAGCCGGCCTGCGCGCTGTCTCGTCGTGTCTTGGCATGTTGTCTCATTGTTCAATAACAATGACTTATTCTGTTCCGTGGCGAAATTTCAAATCGGTCCACTGATAAATAATCTTAAATATAACAAAAAATGTTTAGTAGCGGACAAATTGAAAAAGTTTTATGGCTCTACTGGGAATCGAACCCAGAACCTTCCATTTTCTGGACAGTCTCTCTACCAATTGTGGTATGAATTTTTCCCAGCCTGCATTTTAATTAATTAATTTCGAGTTGGAGAGGATTTTATCACCTAATTTTCATCTGGAGAGGTTTTATAAAGATGTATTTACTGTATTCTCAGTAATTCAAATTTTATTTCTTCATTAAATTTACTCATTGTTTTAAAATTTTAAAGTACGTACATGTTTTCTTTACAGGAACCTCAGCAGGCAGATGGGTGGGATAATATTCTTCTAGCAAATAAACATTATGAGTGTCTACATTTTATGCCATTTCCCATTCTATTTGGACCCCGTGGTGAGCGTCATATTTTTACATACCTTATTTAAAATACAATCATCAGAACTATATTTGTTTTCCGCCACCCTGAAATTTTGGTCAAGTTTGATATTTTATAACTTATCTATTATTTTATACCATTTTCATGATTATGTTATCAGTTTGTAGATCCATTTATTGTGTTTTTTGCTGAATTATTTTGTAAAGTAACATTTTTGATTATGGCTATATTGTACAGGAGTAAATCAAACTGTTGTTTTATTATCGTAATTTCAAAATACCCTGTGGGAAAATTGAGGTGGATAATTTTATTTACATACTGTTCCTTGTAATCTTTGATGCAACATTTCGATTTTTCATTTCATTCCATTATCTAATTTCTGCTGCGAACTGCAAAATTTTAAAAGACACGCTGATTTGAAGCCTATTTTCATTAAGAAAAACATACACTAGGTAGCATCAAGTTAATTAACAAAAACAATTTTAATATCCTGTATTTCCTCCTCTCGCAGCAATGACAGCTTCCAGTCTTCGTGATATCGAACGAATAAGGTTACTTATCATTTCTTGAGGGATAGCCTGATATTCTTCGGTCAGCGCCAGTCGTAAGTCTTGCAAGATTTGTTGTTGTACAGGGCGACGACGAACGGCCCTTTTAAGTTGATCCCAAAGATATTCGATGGGTTGAGATCCGGGCTACATGCGGACCATTCCAATCTTGGAAGTCCAACTTCATCCAAATATTCGCTGACTACATGTGAAACGTGAGGTCTATATAGCATTATCATGCATTAATATAAATTGGTTCCCAATGAATGGAGCAAATAGAACAACAACTTCTTGGAGGATTTCCTCAATGTCACGGTGGGCGGTTATAGCTCTATTTTCAACAAATACAAGACTGGTGCGTGCTTTGGTACTAATACCAGCCTAAATCATGAACCGCAAGGATATGAGATTCGTTCTGATATGATGCAGTCACCATATATGTTTCATTTCTACGTATGTATACCCGCTCACGACCATCCGGCGACCTTAAACAAACCCCGGATTCATCAGTGAATAGTACGTAAGAATATTGTGTAACGTCGATAATTTTTAACCGATAGGTTGACAATACATTTTCTACAGGGTGTTTTGAAATTAAGACAAAAAACAACAGTTTTATTTACTCCTGCATATAGCCTAATCGAAAAATGTTACTTTATAAAATAATTAAGGAAAGACACAATAAATGAATCTACAAACTGATAATGAAATCGTGAAAATCGCATAAAAAATAAAAAAGTTATAAAATATCAAAAATTTTGCCGTGGCGGAATTTTGTGCCGACGAATATATTATAAAAAAAATTATCAAAAATGTTTGCCTTAAAAATCAAACTGCCAGAGGTTCAATCGATGTTTTTACCATCTAGTCCTACATAATAGGGTGTCAATTTGAAAATTTACCACCCTTCATATGTCAAATCAATTTAATCGACTTCGCATCTCTTACCGTTTCCGAAATCCCAATGGTAAAGTACGAATTTCTTACACACTGTATTAATCTAAATCCTAAAAATTGTTTCTTATTTTGTCAACTAACATTAATTTTTCGTGAAGGTACTGAAGATTGCCTATTCATGTATGTATACGTTCCTCGTGAGAAGATAGACGCCAATGAGTTGCTCGACGTAGTAGTTCACATCCATGGAGGCGGATTCATGTTGGGAGCACCAAAATATATGGCTGGACCTCAATTTATGATGGACAAGGACGTCATTGTCGTTAGTTTTAATTATAGATTGGGAATTCTAGGTAAGACGCATTTTTATACCTGTTTTTTTATTAGTTAATGCAAAAGGATAAACTGACTGACTGTTTTATCTTTGCTTTATCAGTTAATGCAAAAGGATATAACGGACATTCTACGAACTACAAAGTATTAGACGGAATTGGCATAACTAAAATATGGACATGTTATTATTTGTCGTTGTTGTCATTGGTAAGTGACAGCTTCATCCATTTCTATAGCATTTGATTGTTTTTGCCGTCATAGCCAGCGGTGGTTCTTCCACAGGAGCACCCCCAAAACGAATAAAAAATATTAATTTATATTCATTGAATATTATTTATCGTATAAAGTCCGACCCTCCCTAATATTTTATCGCACCGTCAACCAAAGTGTATATTATATGCTCTCGATCCGGCAACCGTGCCTCGATCGAGGTTAATGACTATTATGACGAGACTTTCTTGCATGTGCGATTAAGTAGGCGGGGCATAATGCAGTTTCTCTGTAGTAACAGGTGGCGGGAGACAGCGTGGGATAGCGGGGCTATGGCGATTTAACATGGGAAAGGCGCAAAATTTTAGTGTGCGCCGCGCAGTTGTCTGTTCGCGCATCTAGTTAGAAATTCGAGCGTGTATGTTTTAATATTTTAATATTATATATTTATTAAGTTAAAATGAATAGTTTGACGGTGGACTATTTAAAAAATAACTTTAGCTCTTTGAGTTTGGAGTAAGAAATTGAAGTGAAGAATGCGGGAAGACCTAAAGCCGAAATAAATTTAACGCAGACCATAAAGGGTAAATCTAGGGACTTTATTAGAAAGTTTATATAAAATAAATAAAATATGAAAAAATATATGAAAAATATTTTATAGAGGGTATTCCAAACTTTATTGAGGCTGTTATTGATCAATTTTCTACAATTAAGAACCGAAGAGCAGACTTTACGTTTAAGCACTATACACACTAAGGAAATCGTTCTTATTTTCCAAAAGTTGTATTTCCTTGTGTAAAATTAAAAAATAAATAAAAATATGTTTTACCTAACGGATTTTCTTATTAATTGTTTTCTTTCTACATTTAAAACGCCTAAAAAGTAATTGTTTGGTTGTTACACAGAAAAAAAATTTTAAAAATAATTTCACTATACTTGTGAATGCCCTCTATCATAGGCCACGAGCCGCCACTGGTCATAGCCATCAACCAGGAGTAACTGAACTTAAAATCCGCAGCAAAATCGCCATAGAATCTTGCGTAGAATCCAAAAATGTTATGATATGTAGGGTGTTCCGTTTAAAGCAAGCAAGTTGACATCGACCGGAAATGCCAACATATTAACAATATTTTAGCGAAGTTGTTCCCATCAGCAATAGCATACTGTCGAATTTTCCTATATACTTAATAACCTGCAATATTTAGGGAGGTTATTTTTGGGTCCATTTTAAGAAAAAAACTTTATATTATGAACTGTTAAAGATTGTCAAAAAAACCTCCTTTTTTGTTAATATCTGTGATACTGCTCTAGATCTACACACTGTCTATTCATCAAGGGGCATTTTATAACGTATAGCATGATTGCCCTCGGTATTTTTGAAGCAAAGAATGTTACGCCACTTTTTTTTTAAATAAAAATTATTTTTGAAATTCTCATTCCTTGCTCAGCAAATATCGTCTCTTGATTTTTTGTCGTTTGACGTACAATTTTCGTATAAAAAAATTAAATTCGTTCACTTGCACTCTGTTAAGAAATTAGGTATTAACAACGATTAAAAATGAAGGTAAGAAGCAGATTTTGGTTTGTAAACATAAACCGTTTGGACACCCTGTATCACAAAAGTTTAGGACATATGTATTGTTTTTCATTTATAGATCGAGGCGGTTCCCGATGGGACCCGCTGTATGCAACAAAAAACATAAACTTAAGGCCCAAACTTTGTATATTTTCAATTATCATAATAAATATCAGTTCTATATTAGCTAAATGAACTTCTCCGTATTAAACGAAATAAAATTATAGAACATTTTTTCAGTGCCCCAACTAGCAATCGACATTTTTTCTTTACGAGACTGGACTTGTCTTCTTTACGAGACAAAAAGCATTTACAAATACTATGTTATTAAAGCCGCAAACACACTATTATCACGTCACGTGCATTCACGTGTTGTCATATCGGCAAAATAGCACATGCTGTCAAGGCTTAGAAACAGACTACGTACACTGCAGATAATTTTTATTACATATTTTGTGTTTGTCAAGACGTCAAACTCTGACATCGAAATATTTTCAGCCGGAACAAGAGTACAAAAGGTTTCCCCGCAGAGAAACACACTTTCCCCCCGTTTTCGAGGATGCTGAGCACAGTGGTGGTATTGGATATCGCGTCCGACCGCTTCCAACCCCTCCACCGGCCAATACTCGCCCCTGAAAGGGGTGAATTTCTTTTTTCAAGTATTAGCGGCAAATATATATTACCCTCCGATTTCGAGGATGCTGAGCACGTTGGTGGTGTTGGACATCGCGTCCGAGCCCTTCCCCCCTCTTCCCCCTCTCCCCCCGTTTTCGAGAATGTTAACAATGGGGGACGCGATATCCAACACCACCACCGTGCTCAGCATCTTTGAAAACGGGGGGGGGGAATATATATCTGCCGCTGATACTTGAAAAAAAATTCTCCCCTTTCGGGGGCGAGTATTGGCCGGTGGAGGGGTTGGAAGGGGTCGGACGCGATATCCAACACCACCACCGTGCTCAGGATCCTCGAAAATGGGAGAAAAGTGTGTTTCCCTGCAGGGAAACCTCTTGAAGAGCGTTTAACCCCTCTGGGGGGTGGTTTTTGGCCGTTTTGAGGAGTTGCGCAACCCCAAAGAGAAATTCTGATACCGCCATTGTCTTCAGCATCCTCGAAAACGGGGGGGAGAGGTACTCTTGTTCCGGCTGAAAATATTTCGATTTTTCTTGGTATTTTCCGATTCACAGACGCCACTAGTGAGCTACATGAGGTGACTATAGTGTACTTCTAAACCTATTTATAAGCACGCATAAACCGTCTCGCAGATATTTCGGATGTGCCGTGATATTGCGTGATAGCATGTGATGTCACGTGACGTGATAATAGTGTGTTTGAGGTTTTATTTACTTTATATTACAGTCGTGTCATAATAATACAAATATCCGAACCAGTCTAAGCAATCTACAAAAAATGTATAAAAGACCCCAAATAAATGATAGATAAAATATGCCTATGTCCAAAGTTACGAAATTTGAGAGTCTGATAGACAGTGGCCGAAGCCATAAGCTAATATTCACTCAGTTTATGAAAATTTCCACTAGATATCGCCAAATATATTGATATGAAATCTGCAGGTCCCACAAATATAAAAATTACATGAATATTGCATAACTTCTATTAGTCAACGTGACGCCAAATATAGTCTAGTGTATGTGAAGCAACTTCGCTTAGTTTTGAAGTAAGTAAATTAGTGGTGTATCATAAAAATTTGTTAAAAATACCACAAGTGACTCGTAGTTATATTAAATCGTTAATGGTTAATACAAAATTGCTCCAAGAATCGCGTTTATATTTTAAATGGACTTGTGCAGTTTTTATATCATTTTATTTTGCCTATTTTGCGGAGTTATGTATATTTAAAAGCATTTCTTTCTATTAATCAGATTGTTTATTGTTACTAGGGATTAAAGTCTTTCATGAACTTTGCACAAGTTGATTTTAAATTAGAGAATGAATATTACATAAGTCCACTATTTATTATGAATTTAAATCATCCAAACATCATTATACGCTTCTAATTAAAGTAATAAAACCCACTTATTAGTTTTTATTTAACTATATTCAGTTGTTGCTCCTCCCGTAAAATTGTTTATTTCGGACTTTGTGTTTCGGTGCAAATTTCATATTAGGCCGATATGTATACAGGGTGTTATGGAAATGACGTATTATATTTAAATGGGTGACTCCTGGAGTGTCCTAGCCTGGAGTGTCCTAGAGAAGCGCTACATATATTTTTTTTTTAATCGAACGTTTAAAAAGTGGGGTAATTCACCCCTAAACCCACCCGGTTACTCCTCAGCACATTCATATATGATCATATTACATTGCCAAGCTGTGTAATCAACAGATGTTCAAGCCCAATGTTGCCAACTGTATAGAAAATAACTATAGATTCTTATAAAAATAATATTTAGTTTACCTAGTATCCAAATAGAAGTGAATCCAGGTGCCAGTACACTAGCAAGTAATCCAGGGCACAGAGACATCTTCAGGTTTTTGTTTCTTTTTCTATGGGAAAAGCTTTCTGCTCATCACGTACCCTGATGATAATGTGGAACTGCATAATAAGCTTATACCCACTAAACCCCATTCGGCCTCTTATTTCCAATCTCTCTGTTCTAAAGAAACACACAGACACCCACGAGTTTCCAATTATTATTTTTTTTGAAGATATACACTTATTAGATTACACAAAAGCAATAAATACTAACGCATAATTACACTTTACAATAACCTACCGTACACACAAAACAACAGCACTATAGGATACAAATTATTTCGCAATAGAAATTCAGAAATAATAAAAACGCTAATTTCTAATGGCCTAATCAAATTTATTAATCCTTTACTGAAGAAGAATGATGAAATAATTATGTTTCTTTGAAGGTTAGAGACAATGCTGTATCATGAGTGATAGACGTGTTTTGGACTTCCATTGTCTTTATTTCGTTTAAATCACAACGTTTCAACTGGTAAGTATCTCCAGTCGTCTTCAGGTGAATACTGAGCAAGTTACTAAACTACGAGAGTATTTATACTAATAAGGGGGATGAGAAAGTTAATCAAGTATGACCGAGGTGGGTGCAGTCATGCGTCAATACTAGAGGACGTACCTAAACTAAGATTACATTTGCTTAACAGGGGTTTCCAAATGTTCCTTATATCTAAAGAGGGTTTGCTAAAACAACCAGGATTCTGAGTGATGACAGCTGCTTCTTTGAATTTCCTCTTTCGCCAATGTTCTTCTTTGAGTATGATACTTGATTGTCCCCATTGTAAGTGGTGGCCGTGGGTCCAAGCGTGATCTGCTGCTCCGGATCTGTTTGTTTCTCCCTTTCGTGTGTGGCTCTGATGTTCCTTGATCCTTGTTTCCAATGGCCGTAGGGTTTCACCAACATAGGATTGTCCGCACTCGCAGGGTATTCTATATACACAATTCTTTGTGTCTTTGTGGTTGTTTGGTTTTGTCTTTGTCAGGTGGCTTCTTAAAGAGTCTTTGGAGCTGAATACTGTTCGAATATTGTATTGTTGTCCTATTCGTCGAATCTTTTCAGAAACCCCCTTGACATAGGGTATGTTTATGGTCGGTCCAACTTCGGTGTCATCTCTTGTTCTTTGTTTATGATTTTGACGCTTTTTGATGGCTTGGTCTACCAGTCGTTGGGGATAACCATTCATTCCTAGGTCCTTGGTGATGTTGTTGAGTTCTTGTGTGATAGCCTCTTGTGAGTTGCAAAGCGTGAATGCCCTGTCAACCAATGTTTTAGCTATCCCATGTTTGGTATTATTCGAATGGTTCGAGGCATAATTAAGGTATTGTCCTGTGTGAGTTTGTTTCCTGTATACCGATGTGATGATGGTATTCCTGTTTCTCTGGACTACAACGTCTAGAAAAGGTAGTCTTACTACTTTAGACTACTTTAGACTACCTTTTCTAGACGTTGTAGTCCAGAGAAACAGGAATACCATCATCACATCGGTATACAGGAAACAAACTCACACAGGACAATACCTTAATTATGCCTCGAACCATTCGAATAATACCAAACATGGGATAGCTAAAACATTGGTTGACAGGGCATTCACGCTTTGCAACTCACAAGAGGCTATCACACAAGAACTCAACAACATCACCAAGGACCTAGGAATGAATGGTTATCCCCAACGACTGGTAGACCAAGCCATCAAAAAGCGTCAAAATCATAAACAAAGAACAAGAGATGACACCGAAGTTGGACCGACCATAAACATACCCTATGTCAAGGGGGTTTCTGAAAAGATTCGACGAATAGGACAACAATACAATATTCGAACAGTATTCAGCTCCAAAGACTCTTTAAGAAGCCACCTGACAAAGACAAAACCAAACAACCACAAAGACACAAAGAATTGTGTATATAGAATACCCTGCGAGTGCGGACAATCCTATGTTGGTGAAACCCTACGGCCATTGGAAACAAGGATCAAGGAACATCAGAGCCACACACGAAAGGGAGAAACAAACAGATCCGGAGCAGCAGATCACGCTTGGACCCACGGCCACCACTTACAATGGGGACAATCAAGTATCATACTCAAAGAAGAACATTGGCGAAAGAGGAAATTCAAAGAAGCAGCTGTCATCACTCAGAATCCTGGTTGTTTTAGCAAACCCTCTTTAGATATAAGGAACATTTGGAAACCCCTGTTAAGCAAATGTAATCTTAGTTTAGGTACGTCCTCTAGTATTGACGCATGACTGCACCCACCTCGGTCATACTTGATTAACTTTCTCATCCCCCTTATTAGTATAAATACTCTCGTAGTTTAGTAACTTGCTCAGTATTCACCTGAAGACGACTGGAGATACTTACCAGTTGAAACGTTGTGATTTAAACGAAATAAAGACAATGGAAGTCCAAAACACGTCTATCACTCATGAAATAATTATGTTGATAGACCCTTCCATCCTTTCCTTTCTAGTCTAAGCTTCCATCCCTTTAAAATAAATAGTCTCGTCCAAGCAGCGCGGTTGCCATTTCCGAGACTATCATTATAAAGAGAAGTATTTCGAAGGAAATTCTTCATTTTATGAATATAACCTTATAAAACATAGAAAGTATGGCAACGCTGTATTTTTTAAGTATAAATCCCAGTCGAATATCCGTTTCTGCTGATCAGCTGTTCCTTCAATATAAACAGGCCGTTTCATACTGTTTCAAGCAGATTTGTGTGTTAAATTGTATGTTAATACTTAAACCCGAGTTTAAATTATTAAGTTATTTGTTCTTTTCGCGACGGCAGTGCCCCAGTCGAGCAGTTCAATAGTGACCGACGGAACCAACGTGTTATTTAGACAATAAGGGCTTACTTTTGGTCTACACAGTAGCACTTTAAAATACTAATTCAGATTGAACGGTACTTAGATGTGTTGTGACGCGAAAACTATGTGATTTTGTGATGCGAGTACTTGGTGTTTTTTATAAATTAAGTTGGTTTTAAATAAGTCCGAAAAGGTAAATAAAATTGCATTTTTTTTTCTAAAGGGTAAGTGGCATTTATAAACTTTTAAGTTGTCCAGATCTGACGGGTGTCGTTCGAATTGAACAAATGTGAACATACCTGACCATTTAAAAACTCCGCGGCGTTACTTTCGAGTCAGTTCAAGTTTATAAATCAGAGATTGTTTCCTAGCGAACTGAACTGAACGTAAAAGTTTATAATAATGTACCCTGAAAAATAAACAACTTGCAAACTGTCAAACGGTTATTGACTTTCTAAAGAGTTTACCCTGAAGATATGACAACACTGTTGACATATGTTGCTTTGTTTACCTTCCTGACAGGGGCATCACATGGTCATTTTTGGTTTGACATAAGGTCATGTACAGGGCATATTAAATTAAAGCGCCATTTTTGGATATTTTTCCTCAATTTGTTTTCATCTCAGGAATTGCCGATTTAAATATAATAGGTCCTTTCCATAACACCCTGTATTCCAATAGATTAAATAGTTGTGGTATAAATTCTATCGCTGTATACCTTTACTTGCTTTTTGACAGTAATATCGATATTTTTAGGATTTTTGAGTACCGAAGACAATGTTGTTCCTGGTAATAACGGCCTTAAAGATCAAAGTTTAGCTTTGCAATGGATCAAAGAAAACATTAAATATTTTGGAGGAAATCCTGCGTCTATAACAATAACTGGCCTTTCAGCTGGAGGAGCTAGTGTACATTTTCATTATTTCTCGCCATTATCAAAAGGTAATTTTCCTTCCTTATATTTAGTAGGTACTACAAAATTCCATTTTTTTGCATTAACGTCCATCGTGTTATTTCTACATTCATTTTAAAGTATACATTTTTATAAAGTTGATAATGTTTTCGTCACAATTTTAATATTAATAACGCATATTTTGCAAATGATCCTAACAACAAAAAATTACTGTTTAGATTTATTTTTGTGTAAATAGTTTTAGGTAATATGTACACTACCCAACAATAAAACCCTGACAAAGATAATGTTAATCAGGTTTATATAGTCCTGTAACTTTTTTAATTGTTGTCCGATCTTGGTGACATTTTTTGCAAAGTGTAGACTTGTGTTTTGGGATCATATCCTGAATTCTAGTTCTCAAAAATACCGATGTCTTCATCATTATACAGGCAGAAACAAAAGTTCCTTTTTTACCCTTAATTTCTTAACGCCCTATGGAAAAATTGAGCGGTATAATTTAGCTGAATTATGTTTTTGTTTGAAGTGTGATCTTTTCTTAACTCAATATTTTTTGGTTCACGTAATTCACTGCTTTGTAAAAGAAGATACAAATTTTTAATGAAAGTATTGCAGTTTTTCAATTTTATTCACAATTCAGAACATTACATTATTTTATGGAGTATACAATGCGGGCTATTAATTTTTGGATATTTGTTTATGCTATTCGATAAACAATGTGATGTTCTGAATTGTGAATAAAATTGAAAAACTGCAATATCTTCTTTTAAAAAATCGATAATGACGTGAACCAAGAAACATTGTGTTAAGACAAAACAAAACATAATGAAGATAAATTCTACAGCTCAATTTTTCCACGGGGCGTTAAGAAATTAAGTGTACAAAAGCTACTTTTGTTTCTGCCTGTACAATGATCAATACATGAATATTTTTTGAAACCTAAAGTGCAAGATATCATCCCAAGACACAAGTCTATATTTTGCTAAAAGTTTCACCAAGATCGGACATCAATTAAAACAGTTACAGGATGAATTGTGATTAAAATAGAAAAACTGCAGTACTTTCTTTAAAAATTTGTATCTTCTTTTAAAAAGCACATAATGACTTGAACCAAGAAACATTGTGTTAAGAAAAGGTCACGCTTTAAAACAAAGTACAATGTTGCTAAATTCTACCACTCAATTTTTCTACAGGGCATTAAGAAATTAAGGGTAAAAAAGTAACTTTTGTTTCCTCCTGTATAATGATCAATACATGAATATTTTTTGAAAACTAAAATGCAGGATATCATCCCAAGATGAAACAAGTCTATAAGTACTTTGCTAAAGATTTCACCAAGATCGAAAAACTATTAAAATAGTTGTAGGATTATAAATAAGACCAACATTATCTTTGTCGGGGAGTGTATTTAGTGAAATATGAATTTTTTTTATGGTATTTCGGCAACACGGTAATATATACTTCCTGACGGACAATACTATGTTATTAATAGCTTTCTAAAGTTTTGCTGTCCAAGTATTATAATTTGCAGTAATCTGTCTGCCTCTCTTCAAAATTTTGATAGTTTATTTTGCCAGATGCCTCTATTATTGCCCATGGTAAATAATGGAGGTAAATAATTATGTTTTCTTGCAAAAGGTTAAGAAATATTATTTCTCAAGCTGAAATCGGTTAATAATACGTGATTACACTTTTAATGTAACGAAAATATCTGTATTTTAATCCTTATATAATTCCTAATACTTTTTTTCTTACACAATTCCAATCTAGTATAAAGTGGTGGGGGGAATTCAATTGTTTTTAAAATAAACTATGGTCACTGAGGTTTGTGTTAACCGATTTTAACAAACTTCAAAATCTTGTGTACTGAACAAACTGCACTTTCGTTTCTGCATCCTTTAGTATTGCTGTCTCCGCTTGACGGCGTTGATTGAAACATAAGCAAAAATTAGGCTTTTCTCAAAAAAGTTAAATGCAAACATATATTTGTTTTAACAAGATATAATAGATAATTAAAGCCTTAACATTGCAAGTTTATCTTTTTTATGAAAATTTTGTTTTTTAATTTCTATTTCCGTTTCGTTTCTTTCAAAAATTTTGAAATTATTTTATTTTTCGATAATACAAGGGCAGATAAAAAACACCCGGGCATCACACTTGTACTTAAATTAGCAGTTCACATTCTTTGTTAAACACATGTACTGCTAATTCGTCGCAGCTTTTTTTAACTGCTATTTGTAAGTAGCAGGAACTGCTTTAACTGGTAATCAAAACGAACAGGTTTGCTCATCTCTAATTCTGGGGGTATTTTAGTGATTTCGACAGTACCAACTCCTGTTCTGACTGTTGGCAATGCGCCAGCTGACCGAGAACGGTTTACTGCGCATAAATACGTGCAATTATAATTGCCATTGCACACACACGAGAAGAATTGTCGACTCTAAAGGCCGTATTAGAGTACCAGTACACTGGTACTGGTATTAGAGTACAGTACACTAACTGTAGTTTAAATAGCCATTAGCTGTTCATAGCTGCTTCGACCAACTAATAAACAGTTAAAAATTACAGAATAATCCGTATCTACCCAGACTTGCAGCGGCAATGCATTTCTGGCCATGCAAGACTAATTGCGCCAGCTGAGCGAGAACGGGGTACTGCGCATAATTCCGTGCAATTTTAATTATCACAAGAGCAGAATTGCCGACTGTAATACGGATTCCATTTTCCCATTGCGCTTGCAATGCAAGAACTATTGCGCTAGCTGATCGACAACGGTGTACTGCGCATGATTCCGTTCAATTATAATTGCCATTGCAGGCGCAAGAGAAAAATTGCCGACTCTAATATGACTTTTTATACACGTATAAGATTATTCAAAATAAACATTGAAATTCCCTACTGTGCTTCAGTGAATTTGAGCATTTACTAGTAAAAGTGTGGTTCAAATATGATTATTGAGTTTCAACCTATTGTGATTTTCGCAAGTCAGAGAATGTACTAGTAATTCTTAACATTTACTGACTTCTCACTTTTACTGTAACAGTAACACCAATAACAATAACGAAATTATCGCAAATATGAGACCAGCTGTATTCTATTTGTCTAATTGTAGGTGCTACAGTAGAGAAATTATTTTGCTTTTTAGGATTATTCCATCGGGGATTCTCCCAAAGTGGTACAGCATTGAATTGCTGGGCTTTAGCCGAAAATCCTTTAAGACACGCCCAAGTAGTGGCTAAAAATATAAGTTGTCCCACAACTACAACTAAGGAAATGGTTGAATGTTTGAAAACAACAGACAACAACAAACTAATTCACGGCATTCGAAGCTTGTTCGTTTACATGGATGCCATTCCTTTCACGCCTTTCGGACCCGTTGTAGAAAAAAATTCGGAAAATCCATTTTTAAGCGAACATCCGTATACTCTTTTGCAGGAAAAAAGAGTTTATGATGTGCCCTGGATAAATTCGAATGTAAAAGATGAAGGATTATTTCCAGTTGGATGTAAGTGTACTAAACTGATAGATATATGAGGAGTACTAGAAGAGTTTCCTCCCTAATAGTGCGACTGCCTACAATTTTATAAATTATATTAATTTACAACACAATCTCACGTACAGGGTGTCCCATTTTCGACACTTTAAAATCAAAAAATTGGCAAATTCAAAATTTCCCTATATTGTCTTAGTTAAAAGAGATACAGAAAATGTTTAATACATAAGTTTATTTATATTGATTGTTGAATAATCTACCGTTTTCAGAATAATTTTTTTAAATGGAACAACCTGTATTTTTTAATCTAAAAAGATACTATTTTAAATTCTCCTTTCAAGTACTATATAACACACCATGGATGATATTGGTTTCCTAGGCGATTTATTTAAACTTTTTTACTTTATACTACTACTAAATAAAAGATTCAGATTAAGGTAAAAAATAACGGGAATCATCGCAAATGTTTGTAATACGTCCTTAAATGGTTGCCGTGTTTCCAGATTGCGAAAAAATCTACATTTTGCGCCATTTCTTCGTTTTTTCCACTTTCAATATAAACTGATATCATATCAAATTTTTCAAAATGTTGATAAGTCATTTTCACAAATGAATATGTAAAAATGAAATTGACGTTAAATGTTAATAGTCAACATAGTTGTTTCTAGGATATTAGCTTCTGTTTCATGGTCTACTGTGGTTTAAAGTAATAAAGTTTAATAAATCGCCTGTTGTGTTATATGAAAGGAGAATTTAAAATAGATAGAGATAGATAGATTAAAATATACAGGGTGTTCCATTTAAAAAAAATTAGGTTAGGTCCGATAACTGTTTTACCTGACCCCGTATACTTATTGTGAAAACGGCAGATTATTCAACAATCAATATAAAGAAACTTCTGTATAAAACATATGTATCTCTTTTAACTAAGAAAATATAGGGTAATTTTGAAATTGTCAATTTTTTTATTTTCCCCCGTATCTCTTAAGCGAGCGAAAATTTTCAAATTTTGATTTTGCCATTTTAAGTTTGACCCAAAAAGAGCACATGACACCTGCATTACTTTTTTGATAGCACTAACAATTACGGAGATACCCTATAAAAGTGTCGAAAATGGGACACCCTATATCTCCGCTATTAGTAAAGATAGAAGCATGTAATTTTCGTAGTAATACACTTTTGTGTGGAACCAAGGATGCCCCAATTAGATTCTCATTTTTAAGGTGTTTTTGAGAATTTTATATTTTTGGACACCCCCGCATAATTCGGTTACCCTGTAATTTATCAAAAAGAAATAAAAGGTTCTCCTTGTAGTTTTTTACGTTGAACCCAGTGCCTTCTGATTTTTTCTACGTTGAATAGTTTTCAAGAAAAAATACAAATTTGCTATTTTTAAATGGGTCACCCTACATATTTTTTAATAATGTAATTCAGTTTTTAACAAGCTTCTCAGAAAAATACTTTATTTTTAGTCTTAATATTATGCCGGAAATTTAGGTTTTTTAAAAAATGTACAATTTTTTTGAGCCATGACGTATATTTTAAAAAAAAAACAATTACTGGTGCGAATAAACATAAGAAACAAAAATTGAACGTTTTTAGAACTTCCTCATCAATATTTCTGAATTTGTTCTCCATTATGTTTTAGGCATGTTTCACACATAGTTATTATTTATGATTATAATATGATTTGTTTCAAATATTGAAGCAAAAGCGCATTTATTTTATCAGTCTCGCGATTTTCCTTATGGTAGATTTTAAGCAGAGGTTTAGAAAATGAACCTTGTTCAATTAAAGTTGATTTCATACTTGGAAAATTGATTTATCCGGCTGTCGTCTTTAGAGATATCTATTTTATAAATTTCATAGTATTGCATACTAAAAAGGCTTATATTTGTAATTGAATAAAAAATGCCCCATCTGCATTTTCGTTACACTGGATATACAGCATGCCATATTTTAGTTCACATTGGCTGTAATAATTAGGAGAAACCAATTTCTTATTATTAATTATAAATTTTAAAACAACTTAGGGAATGTGAATATTCTGACAGAAACAAAATATTTTTTCATTATGACACAGCTGACTGTGTTCTTTTGTTTTAAATATCCGCCATGGCCTGCTCAAAAAAATAATACGTAAATTTGGGACAAAATATTAGTATTATATATTTCTGAGAAGTTTGTTAAAAGCTTAATTACGTTATTAAAAAACATATAAGATTTTTAAATTTTCGTGAAAATTATTGAACGGAAAAAAAGTACTGTAAATGTAAATGTAAATCACTGAATTCTGCTTAAAGAACAACAAAGAAAATATTTTATTTCGTTTCGATACAGATACAGAAGATACAGGGTAACCGAAATATGCTTGTGCACCAAAATGTAAAATTCTCAAATATCGAAAAAAATATCGAATTGGGGCATCTTTTATTTCACAAAAAAAAGTAGCACAGTGATGCGAAAACCCCCTCTTTCTATCTTTACTAATAACGGAGATACCCCGTAAAACTACCCAAAAATGGACACCCTGTACAGGGTGCGGTTTTCGCAGCACTGTGCTACTTTTTTGTCAAACAGAAGAGAGAGAGCCGTAATCAGAATTTTTCTAGGCCGCCTTGTTTTTGATATACGGGATGTTTTTGAGAATTGTGCATTTTGGGACACCCCCCATATCTTGGTTACCCCGTAACGTATCAAAAAGAAATAAAATGTTCTTCTTGTAGTTTTTACGTAGAATCCAGTGACGTACTCAGATTTCTTCTACATACAATAATTTTCAAGGAAAATAAACAAATTTGCTTTTTTTAAATGGGTCACCCTATATATTTTTTAATAATATAATTTAGTTTGTAACAAGCTTCTCAAAAATATATAACACTTTATTTTTAGTCTTAGTATTAGGCCCGAAATATACGTTTTTCAAAAATATACCATTGTTTTTTAGTAGGCCATAACGGATATTTAAAAAAATACTGGTGTGATTAAATATTAGACACTCCCTCATAAATATTGATCAAATTGTTCTCCATTATGCATTAGAGATGTTTCACACATGGTTCGTATTCGCCTTAATGAATTAAAAAAAATAAACGGCCGCGTTTGTAACTCCCTAAAAGCTCTGTCAATGGCAATTCTTAAATCTGCCATTGTTTGGCACTAATAATCCAGCGACCTGGGAAGTTATTATCTAGGTAGGCCCTTACAATTTGGGCATTGTGAGCGGGCGGTCCATCCTGTTGAAGATGCAAGTTATTGAGACCAGCTAAGGGCACATCTTCTATTATTTCTGGCACAACGTTTTCCAGAATTTCCAAATATTTATTTGCATTAAGGCTTCCTTTAAATATATTATAAACTATTTTGCTAGTCAGTATAAAGCATGAAACGCTAACGCCAAATCTACCTTGCCGTTCGATTCGAAATATTACATGCTGATTTTCCTGAGACCAAAACCTCGTATTCTGTCGATTAAACATGCCAGCACTGGTAAAATGAGCCTCATCAGACCATATAACGGGTTTTTCAAAATTATTTTTCCTGTTCAGATTTTGTAAATACCAATTGCAAAACTCTATACGGCGCTGTGCATCACCAGGATGTAAGTTTTGTACACGGTGGAATTTATATGGCTTAAAATTGTGTTTTTTTAGGATTGTTTGCACTCTTGATTTAATCATTCCGACCGAACTTTCAACTTTTCTGCAAGAACTACTTGAATGAATTTGTTTCAATTGAAGCTAACACATTTATTTCTTCAGTCTCGCGATTATCCTTGTGGTAGATTTTAGGGCGAGGTTTAGAAAATGAACCGTGTTCAATTAAATTTGATTTTATTTTTGAAAAAATTCGATTATCCGGTTGTCGTCTTTCGGGATATCTATAAGTAATTTAAGAAAATTTATAAACTTCATAGAATTACTACATAAGGGCTTATATTTGCCTATTCAAATACAATGCTCCATCTGCATTTTCGTTACACTGGATATAACAAACGAGCATGTCGCACTTCTCAAAGTTTACATGCTCTGCCATAATTAGGACAAACTAATTTTTCACTATTAATTAGAAATTTTAAAACAACTTAGAGAACCTGATTGCTCTGAGAGAATTAGAAGATTTTATTATTATGACACATAGGACTGTGTTCTTTTGTTTGTTTTTAATATCCGTCATGGCCTACTAAAAAATGGTATATTTTTGAAAAACGTATATTTCGGGCCTAATACTAAGACTAAAAATAAAGTGTTATATATTTTTGAGAATCTTGTTACAAACTAAATTATATTATTAAAAAATATATAGGGTGACCCATTTAAAAAAAGCAAATTTGTTTATTTTCCTTGAAAACTATTGAATGTAGACAAAATCTGAGTACGTCACTGGATTCTACGTAAAAAACTACAAAAAGACCATTTTATTTCTTTTTGATACGTTACGAGGTAACCGAGATATGGGAGTATCAAAAAGTGCACAATTCTCAAAAACATCCCGTATATCAAAAACAAGGCGGCGAGTACGGCATCTTCTGTTTGACAAAAAAGTAGCACAGTGCTGCGAAAAGCGCATCCTTCTATCTTTACTAATAACGGAGATACCCCGTAAAAGTATCCAAAAATGGACACCCTGTACATGGTGGACCAAAAAAGGGACCACAATATTCTTTTCTGAATAACTTTGTTGTTTAAAGTCATTATTAAATCAAATTTGTAGGAAATACTTACAAAAGAATAAGTTCTCGTAAAATTAATTTAAAAGTAATAATTATGTAGTTTTGGGGTGTAAAACGTGGGCTTTTGCGAAGCCAGTTCATTAATTTCTTACCTTAGATCCAGTTAGCCATAAATGTTTTTGGTAATGCGCATGGTCTGTTTTAAATCCATGATTTTATTTTGTCTTACGAACAGGCTTTTTACACTTTTCTAGCTTACTAATTCAAATAGATGACTCGTCGCATTATAATAGTGACGTTACGGAACTAAAGAAGTATATCATAACGATCATTTATTGAAAAAAATACTTAAATATAATTAAAACGATTGTGACAAAATTGTTTAAAATTGATAGCGATTTTAAATAATTCGAAGAAAGTATTTGTTCAGTTGAAAAGTAATTGCAAACTGCAAGTGGATGCTAACCTATATTTTTTCTTATTGCAGTCTTCGTATGGTTAAAAAAGTTGCAAGAATTAGATAATAACTGGGATAAAATAATGACGTATGCCTTGGAGTTATATGAAACCGTCGACAAAAATGTGCAGAAGGATGTGCTGTCCAAAATAAAACAGTTCTATTTTAAGGGCAAACCGCTTTCCAATGAGAACATATTTTCTCTGGTTGAGGTAAGTTATTTTTTATGCTACGAAGGTCACAGACAAGTTTTCCCCCTAGCAATGACACAAAATACTTTTCGATACAGGGTGTTCGGATAAAGCAGTACGATACTCGGATAGATATTAAAATAAAAGCAGAAGGTCATATCACAAAAAGTCGAAGTCTTCAAAATTAATTTTTTTTTGTCATATAATTGGCACTGGGACTATGTTTAACGTATATCATTTTGTTATAAAAATGTTTCTCCACTGTGCCACCAGAGGCCACTTTAACTGAAATTACAATTTTATTTTTGGCATATTTTTTTTGTTTTGACAGTTATTGGAAAAATGGATAGGTCATTTTAAAGACAAGAGAATACCTAATAAAAGCACTGACCTGTATCTATGGATACGTACAGCTTATGAGATGCTCAGTAAAAAGTTAAATTTTATGCCTGAAAAATGGGTTGGTGCGCACGGTTCACGAGTCACATTTTTAAAGGCTTGTCGTCCGTTGTATTGCGCACAATATTCTCGTTGTCCTATGCTGTTCTTAGTCTGTGTCCACAACGGCGCACCGCCCCTCGCCCTTAGCCTGGCACCATAGCACCGCACAGCCTCGCTTGAGCTTCGCACAGTAGTCCCTCGACATCGAGATATAAACATGGACTGTGCGTATATGAGAATGCATATAGATATTTTTGATTATATCATTCAACTGATTTTCCAACTTCACGTAAAATTCTGAACATATACCACTTTGTTATATTAGCGTCTAAAATAATATCTTCTTCATCGGAAGAAGATGACAACGCACAGCCCATGTTTCGATGTCTAGAGACAAGCTGATTGACAGGCAAGGCAATGAGTTAGGCTCGGTGCGCCGTTGTGGACACTACTGTGCGGTACTATGGTACCAGGCTATGGGCGAGGGCGCTGTGCGGTGCTCCGTTGTGACCATACACTTAGGCAACTCCGCCTGCACCCATGTCGATCAACCAAATACCATCGTACAGGACCGAAATCAGTCGTAGGGATGTAACGATATTAAAAATCTGTCGATACGTGGACAATAGATATCAAAATTAATTCTAAAAGTGGATTTTCAGCGATGGCCACATGGCCTTCTTTTTGCGAGAAAATAGATTTTTTATTTCCCACTAAAAAAGGTCTTGATGTGCCAAAATATTGCCATGTAATCATTTTCATTAAGGGTGAGCTTTTACCAGTCTGCATTGTGCATGACATCAGACGAGCGGCTTTATTTATTTACCACTTTCGCTGGCTAGGCTTGGCTAGCCATAGAAGAGGTCAGTGAATAAAAGAAGGTATAGTTTTTGCAGAATTATATCGTTGATCTCTTGACTGCAATAAAACCTAATTATCTATTCGACCATAAAATAAATAAGGAAATCCCAAATTTTAAAACCTTTTCGAGCAGAGCCGGACCAGGTATACAAATTCCATTTATACCTATGCCTGATGCATATATAAATACAAAGTGATTTTTAATAATTTTAATCTTTAGTGGTTTTCCGGCGAGTAATTTTTAGTTAGGCTTATTAGTGGCAGAATGTGGCGTCCTTGGAATTGTGCTGATAGGGGGGCATCTTCAAGTGTCGGGAATGGAGACTTAAATGTTTAAGAGCTGTTAAACAATTTAGAGAAGAAAATCGTCCAATTATTTACCTTGACGAAACATGGTTCGATACCCATGACACTCCAAGAAAAGGTTGGGATGATTCTTCCAAAAAATGTCAAACCAAGGCACCATCAAATAAAGGCAAAATAATCACAATATTACATGTTGGTTCAGAGAACGGGTTTGTTCCAAATTGTCTGTTGCTTTCAGCTAAAAACATAGCAGATTCTTCTTTAGATTACCATCAATATACCGACGCACAACTTTTTGAAATTGGTTTAAACATAAACTCCTTAAAAATATACCTGAAAATAGCGTCATTGTAATGAACAATACTAGTTATCATAGTCGGCAACCAAAAATCATTCCCAATTCTAATAATACAAAAGCAGAAATTCAAAATTTTATAATTGAAAATGATTTATATTTTGAAGAAACTTACAAAAAAACTGCTAGAAGTATTAAAAGCTTTTAAAATAAATAAGGAATACGAGTGTGACAAACTTGCAGCAGAAAATGGACATACAGTGTTGCGTCTTCCTCCGTACTATTGTATATTCAAGCCTATTGAGCTAATATGGCACCAATTAAAATCCAATATTAGGAGAAATATTATTTCTCCTACATTAAATGCATCTGTAGTAGAATTAATTAAAAGCGAAGTAAGAAAAAATTCTGAAGACAGCTGGAAAAACTGTGTACAGCATGTACTTAAGGTGGAAAATTCTTACAATTGTATGATTACAAATGTTCAACGTTTAGGCTTAGATGAAGATAGTAATAGTGATACAGAGTTAAATTTTGAATAAATTATCAATAGTTTCTTAGAATTTAATTAATTTTTATTGTACTTGTTATCCTAATAGTTATACTTTTAAATTATATTATTTTCAATTATCATTAATTGTTATCATTATTTTACATTTATTATAGGTACCTAAAACTAAAAATACCTATCGATTTATTTTAAATTATAAAAATAAATCATGTGGTATGGTATACATTTTTAAACCGGCCCTGATCCCGTTTATTGAGCTTTGAAGAGGTTCAGGCGTATACAATAGGGTTTAATCAGGTAGTTTATTTATGGCAGTAAGAATCAACGGTATAATTCTGCAACAACTATACCTACTTTTTATTCGAGTCTATAAACCACCCCATTTAGGCGCCAAACTGGATTTAAAGGTTTGGTTAGCAGTAAAAGCAACCGTGACCTTTTCGACAGCTTTTATATGTACATTTTTAATATCTGGAGACTACAACTAAAATATCAGAATTACCTTTTCTCAATTAATAACATCACAGTCAAATTATTCAATTTTTTGTTCCAGCTCTTTTCGGATAGAATATTTCTTGTCGATTCAGAAAAATCGGTAAGATTACATTCACAAGCTGTGAAATCCGAAGTATATTTTTACTTCTACTCCTATCTTCTCCAGATGCCTCATTTTCCACCGGGAATGCCGAAAGGTAATAGAAAATATGCATGTGTTAGGTATTGCGCCCTAACATAAAATTCATAGATATCGGTCTGTTTTTTCTATTGATAACTTTTAGGAGCCACCCATGGAGACGATGGTAGGCTAATTTTTAAAATGTTTGGAACTCCAAATATACTGACAGAAAGTGATGAAAGAATGATGGAACTGTTTACAAATTTTACAGCAAGTTTTGCTAAAACAGGGTAAGTAGGTGTTTTTCATACAATAATTCAACCCGTAATAATTTTCTTCCACAAATTGTGGTAATTGCCTCTTCTCTTATGTTATTCTCTATAATTTTTAGGGCAAAGTTCTTTAATCGATCGTATTTGAAAAAATTAGGTTTGTTGACTTTTTCATTGAGAAAATTGTGATAAAAAATCCGCCGTTTCAAATTAATAACGGCGAGAAATCTGCATCAATATTTTTATTATATTTCATAAAAGTACTAGACATTTTTATACAGGGTATTTTAAAAATTATACACTGCTATGTATATTATAAAAATACCCATAAGTCAATTTTTTAATTTAAAAACTACTTAAGATAGAAACATGTATAAGGTGTCCCATTTTCGACACTTTTATAGGGTATCCCAGTTATTGTTAGTGCTATCAAAAAAGTAATGTAGGTGTCATGTGCTCCTTTTTGTTCAAACTTAGAATGGTAAAATTGAAAATTGAAAATTTTCGCTCGCTTAAGAGATGCGGGGGAAATCAAAAAATAGACAATTTCAAAATTACCCTTTATTTTCTTAGTTAAAAGAAATAACGAAGAATGTTTCATACAGAAGTTTCTTTATTTTATATAAGTATACGGGGTCAGGTAAAAAAGTTATCGGACCTAACCTCATTCTTTTAAATGGAACCCTCTGTATTTTCATCTGAAAAATAGCAATTTTTTTCATTTTCCTTGTTTTCTTTATTTAACATTTTCGATCTCGGCATAGCAAAAGAGCCGTATATTTTTAAATTATGTTCCAGTCGTCGGAATATGTCCTTAAATGGTTGCCGTCTTTCCGGATAGCGAACAAAATATCAATTTTGAGCCATTTCTTCGTTTTTTCCACTTTCATCATCATATTTTTCAAAATGTTGATAAGTCATTTTCACAAATGAACATGTAAAAATGAAATTCACGTTATGTTAATAAAAACTAGAATGTCAACATAGTTGTTTCTAGCATATTAGCTTTTGTTTCATGACCTACTGTGATTTAAAGAAATAAGTTCAAATAAATCGCCTAGGAAACCAATATTATCCACGGTGTATTATATATTTGACAATAGAAATTTAAACTGCGATCTTTTTAGATTAAAATATACAGCGTGTTCCATTTAAAAAAAATAGGTTAGGTCCGATAACTTTTTTACCTGACCTCGTATACTTATTCTAAATACGGCAGATTATTCAACAATCATTATAAAGAAACATTTTTCTGTCTCTTTTAACTAAGAAAATATAGGGTAATTTTGAAATTCTCAATTTTTTGATTTTCCCCCGTATCTCTTAAGCGAGCGAAAATATTCAAATTTTAATTTTACTTTGGCCCAAAAAGAGCACATGGCACCTACATTCCTTTTTTTATAGCACTAACAATTACGGAGAGTGCTATTCAATTACTTTATCGCCGAGCTTTGTATTTGTATCCTTATTTTCGAATTTTTAATGTTAAGAAAATTAATTAATTGAATAGATAATTCAAAGACTTGATTGACTCGTCCGTTACTTTGTGACAATACATTTTAAATATACAGTGTGTCTACGTCAGTTGGCGGCATATGGGAAACTTTTTTATTATTAATTTTACGAAAAAAAATTATTCTTCATAAATAGTTCTACATGGTCCAAAACCTAAATTGCAACCATCAGATGTTTGGAATTAAAAATAGCTTTCAAATATTCAACATTGTTTATTTACATTAAAAAAATATTTTTCCTACATTTTCTCTGCGATTACGTTGGAAATTTAAGTTTGCACATTAATGCATAATTAATCTAGGATTTAGACCGTTCGCAAAGCCTACTTTAAATATCAGTTTTAAAAAATGCCAGTTCATCCTAGATTAATTATGCATTAATGTGCAAACTTAAATTTCCAACGTAATCGCAGAGAAAATGTAGGAAAAATATTTTTTTAATATAAATAAACAATGTTGAATATTTGAAAGCTATTTTTAATTCTAAACATCTTTTCTTTATAACAATATTCGATATTGTCAAGGTACTTTACTTTAGAGCAAAAATCACATTTTTTGACAAACCTCGTATACGACTGAAAAAATTTTAACATCTGATGGTGGTTGCATTTTAGGTTTTGGACCATGCAGAACTTTTTATGAAGAATAATTTTCTTTCGTAAAATTAATAATAAAAAAGTTTCCCATATGCCGCCAACTTACGTAGACACACTGTATAAATTGAAGCTAAAGTTTACTTTGATATTTGTCACTGTATTAAAATGATTTGACGTTACGGCTGTTTCGTAGTACAACTACATCTTAAAGACGCTCACATGAAAGCGAACCCAATGATCTGCAGAGTACGAAAAAAATAATAATAAATAATGTTTGACATAATAGTGTCATAAACCGGGTTGTTATTCAGAGAATCTAAGAATACAATAATTACAAGGTACACTTTGGTTTAATTTTTTGTATTTGAATAGATAATTGCTTAGCACAAAACTTATTCCAACAACATAAAATACTCATTAGATAGTCCCAAACAAATTAAAAGTACTCATGAACCTGAGACACTTACTTTGTAGGTATATTTTCTACTTACTTTTTTTTAAGGATACCTTCATTTGGTAAGTCAAACTGGATACCAGTAAAGCCTGGGCAGTCAAAAATTGATTATCTATACATTGGAGATGCAGATTCTGTATCAATGAAAACTATGGAACGTCTAGCACCGAATGATTTTTGGCAAAGTTTACCTATTATGGAAGTTGAAAATGCTGTTGTACACTCGTCAAGCCTGATGGGCGCTAACTCTATGGCACTGAGTTTACTAACTGCTGCAGTTGTTGTTTGTAGTCTGTAATATATCCTCTTTAAATTGAGCATTATATAGTTATTACCACCGATTGTTAACATTCATGGCACTCATACAGTTCTTTTAGCCTTGTTTTATAGGAGTTGTTGCTTAAATCCTTAACGCCTCTTTAATATAATGATTATTTAATTTATTCCTATTAAATTTCTATTTAAGATATTCTTACCATTAAACACGTTATTCTCTTCCCTAATTATTAAATACAACAAGACGGAACACTTAAGCTTAGACGAGGAAATCAAGCAACAAAAGTAGGGTTATGATGTTATAAATGCCGTAATAACACATTACAGCTAAAATACCACTAAAATAAGAAAGGATTTCGACAAACTTTTAAAACATCCGCCGCGCTTTTGGAACCGGTCGAAGATAGCCGAAGCTGTTCGGCGACCCTTCTTCGTTGCCACTAGCGTTGTCAGTCTTTTACAATCTTAATATATCCATTACTATTTTAACAATTTTTTGTGACATTTATAAAATTTGAAGATTTTATAAATGTCCATTTTAAGATTTTGTAAAAAGAATGTTCTTGCATTGTATTTAATCGGTCGAAAAAAAGGAATCTTCAGGAAATTAGGAAATAATTTTCCTTCTATATCAATGGGCATTATTTTGTCGATGTGGGAGTAAAATAAAACATAGTTTTTGATATTATTTATATTATATTAATTATTCAAATATTTTTATAAACAAAACAAAAAAATCATACATTGACAATAAATATACCAAAGAACATAAAACATACTTGATTATACGACCAATGCGCTGACAAAAATATGTTAAGAAGGTTGGTATCTGGGAAAGAAGTACTTTTAATTTAATTTAAGTATCCCGTCAGCGCATTTTGTCGTTATACAGGGTGTCGTAGAATATGTGCGCAATCTCCCGGGTTCAGATACACTTAAAAATAACAGGAGAAGTACCTATAAATTTTTCTTCCTACGGCCTCGCCTACGGAGATACGGCCCCATAACGGACGTCTCTGGAAATCGTTATTTTTTAAGTAATTTTATAAGTACCTACTAGGTGTAATTTAATAATTTTTTAGTATAATGGTTACTAGATGAGTCTCCTTAAAATTCGCCTTTTTAAACCCATTTGGCTTATTTAGTTTGCCAGGGACGGACTAGACGTAACACAAAAATGTTTTTTTTTACACCTTGTATGATGAATAATATTTTTGGATACTATAAACCTTAAGCTTAAAAAAAAGGTACTCTTGATCAATGTCGATAAAATGAACTGTTTTCGAAAAAAAAGATATTTTTGTTCAATATGATTTATATTCAGTATACGTAAATTCCATTACTAAGTTAGTAACTAATATGACAAAGGAGAAAAACCGCAAATTTCAAGATTGTTTAAAAGGGCGAATTTTAAGGAGACTCATCTACTAACCATTATCCTAAAAAATTATTAAACTACACCTAGTACTTAATAAGTTATTTAAAAAACAACAATTTCCAGGGACATCCATTATGAGCCCGTATCTCCGTAGGGGAGGCGATAGGAAGAAAAATTTATAAAAACTTCTCCTGTTATTTTTAAGTGTTCTATCTGAACCCGGAGGATTGCCCACATATTCTGGGACACCCTGTATATTCTTAGTTAACTACTACAAAAATGGAAAAGAAACTAAATCCAAAACGCTATACATTTTCAATCAAAAAGGTTGTAAAATGCATAGGAATTCCTACAGAAGATACTGCAGACGAGATATCGCCCATATGACGAAAACTGGCCGAAACCATTATAAATTGAAGGAGTATCATTACGCAGCGTACTTTACTTACATGGTCGATAGCTCATCCGCAGCGTGTATCATCTAAAATTGGAACCTAATTTAAATTTCGATAGGATAGGTACGTTGTCAATCATAAAGAATTTTTAACAGAATGCGATTTATCTAATAAAATTTTATGACATCGTAGGCTTCTTCTTTATTCATGATAATTATGTCTAGTGTTAGAATTATAAATGGTATATTTATATTCCTTAAAAACTTTCTTACATATTACAATAAATATTACAAGGTACAGTTGTATTCATTGAAAATGGGGACAAGAGTTATGACTAGTTTTTGCCATATTTGCGTAAATTAGGCTTTACTGATTACTTTTTAGGTTATGAGCATTGTCGGCGCTAAACAAAAAAAAATAATCTAATTAAATGTGATAAATGAGTTTAATGTATAAAAATATGGTCGCGGTATTATAATTTAGGGCGAAAATAATCCGAGACTGTCTACGTTCATCTGTGAGCATCATTTTTTTCGCAACTACGCATTTTTTTAGCTCAGATTCTTTTACTCTTCTGCTGGCGGTAGGTCGAGACCCAGGAAATCCTGTATGAATAACACCGTCTCTTGCAGTTGCAAAGGATTTGACCTGAAATGCGCCATATTGTTCAGGGTTGGAAATGCGGGCCGGACCAGTACCAATTTTACTCTTCAAAGACTCCTCACGTTCCCAACGTTGTTTAATACTTAAAATCGTATTCTTGCCTTTTACGTACAAAATTGCTAGTGCCCGTATTGAGGAGGCATTGTGAAAATTTTGGCAATGACAAGTGTTGTCAACCTTACAATTTTGAAAACGTCAAAAGTTAAGACCAATTTAATTTTGGCAATGACAAGTGTTGTCAACCTTAAAATTTTGAAAACGTCAAAAGTTAAGACCGATTTAATTTTGGCAGTGACAAGTGTTGTCAACCTTACAATTTTGAAAACGTCAAAAGTTAAGATCGATTTAATTTTGGCAGTGACAAGTGTTGTCAGCCTTGCAATTTTGAAAACGTCAAAAGTTAAGATCGATTCAATTTTGGCAGTGACAAGTGTTGTCAACCTTACAATTTTGAAAACGTTAAAAGTTAAGATTGATTTACATTATAACAAATTTATTGTCCCCGTTTTCTATAAATACAACTGTACAACCTATCCTAATGTCACTATGAATTGTCGCATCCCCTAACCCCAAATATCTGCACCACTTTTTTTCTACCCAACATTTACAAAAAAAAAACATATGCCTTGAGATCGGACAAAAATATTATCATTACTAATATAGTAATGACATTATTATATGCATATCGTCGGTTTAGAAGTAGAAGTCATTAAATGCAATTTTTAATAAAAGCTAGTTAAAAAGGTCGAAGTGTTTAACAGTCATAATCCTATAACAGGAAAATTTCATTAAATATCTAAAGCTATTCTAGTACTTCCGACTAGCTTTAGACATTTAATGAATTTTTCCTGTTATTTGATTATGACTGTTAAACATTTCGACCCTTTAACTTGTTTTTATTAAAAATTGCAGTTAATGACTTTTACCTTTAAACCCACAATATGTTTGTACTCACTATGATAACAGGACTAATCATAAAATAATTGCTATTTACATTAAAATAATATACAAAAATAATATTAATTAATATCTTGTAGGTAAGTAATAAAAATATGTAAATTAAACTTATAGTATACGCCTTTATAACAGTCATTGATTTTTGTATAATCCCGACGTTATAATAACCAAATTTTAATTTTTAGATACCGCCAAAGATAACCTTTATCCTCCCTAGGGTCGATATTTCAAATTCACCTTAAGGTACAGAATGACATAAGTCATCCTTAACACAAGTTTGACAATATATTAAAGTTCTTTTTAACTCTTATCTAAAGGAATAGACCTTTAATAACTCGGAACTCTTAGACTTAACGCGTCAATTGACCCTCAACTTAATCTAAAACATAAATTGTAAAGGTTTACCTTAAGGTAGCACTCAAATATCGGCCCTAATAAAACCTATTTTTTATTCTACATCTTGTTACCAACCTTTGATTTTTTTGTTACCGCTAATTTTCTTTTTATTTCTAAAGCTTCCTTTCTATAAAATCGTGAATTTTTCTTTTATAATTAATATTTTATTCTCTGATCGAATTCCAATTCAAATAAAAAATTCTTTCTTAATATTAAATATTTTTTTTGCGAGAAGACATAAAGAAGCCGATGCCGACGCCTTCTCGTAAAATAATTGGACCGATGCCGCCGTGGCTGTGTCGGGATTGATCGGACTGCAAAGAAGCGTCATCATACAAAATAATAAATAATAAAACTTTCTTTTCTTTCTTGTTCTTATTGGAATTCGATCAGAGAATAAAATATCAACCATACACCATATTATTAAATTTAGATTTTTAGATATCGAAAATTTTTCTCGCGCTAAAACCGACTATCCTCCTGTTTAGACACGATACTGATAACCTTCTTACCGCCAAAGCCTAATTATCTCATCTTTGAACGTATCTTTTTGTCTACACCTTGTTACATACTTTTCATATTTAGATACCTTACTTTTTTACCGCTAAAGCCCACCTCCCTCCTCTATAACCAACTTTTTTTCTACACCTTAATATCAATTTTTAATGTTTAGATACCGTTAACTTTTTCCCGCTAAAGATGACCTGGACCCTTCTTAAATTCCGTTTTTCTCTACACGTTATCACCAACTCTTTAGATACCACAAACCGCTAAAGTATACCTACCTCCTCTTTAAACATGATTTTCTTTGTCTATCCTATTATCAACTTTTGATTTTTAGATACCGATAACCTTTCCTGTAAATATAATTTTTTTTGTCTACACCGTGTTATCTTTTCATATTTATATACCTAACTTTTTGACCTCTAAAGCCCACCTCCCTCCTCTTTAACCAAGATTTTGTTTCCTACGCCTTAATACAAACTTTTAATACTGTAATTTTTTTTTCCGCTAACGCCGACCTGCTTCCTCTTTAATTACCTACCGCCTATTTAATTACCTACCTCCACTTTAAATATGTTTTTTTGCATACACCTGATTACCAATTTCTGATAGTTCGATACCGAAAACTGACCTGCTTCCGCTTTAAACTCGTGTTTTTTCTACATGTTATTACCAACTGGTCGTTTTTACATTTTGTTACCAAATTTTTATTTTAAAGAACTAAACTTTTTTCCGCCAAAGCTCACCGCCCTCCTCTTTAAACATTTTTTTTGCTTAAACCTTATTACCAACTTGTGATTTTTAGATACCGATAACCTTTCTACATATAAAACCTAACTCCCTTTCCTGTAAATATAATTTTTTTGTCTACACCGTATTATCAACTGTTCATATTTATATACCTAACTTTTTGACCTCTAAAGCCCACCTCCCTCCTCTTTAACCAAGATTTTGTTTCCTACACCTTAATACAAACTTTTAATACTGTAAAAAAAATTTTCCGCTAAAGCCGACCTGCTTCCTCTTTAATTACTTACCACCTCTTTAATTACCTACCTCGTCTTTAAATACCTATGTTTTTTTGTATATACCTTATTACCAATTTCTGATATTTCGATGACGAAAACCGAATTGCTTCCGCTTTAAACTTGAATTTTTTTCCACATGTTATTACCAACTCATCGTTTTTACATTTTGTTACCAAATTTTCATTTTAAAGAACCAAACTTTTTTCCGCCAAAGCCCACCTCCCTCCTCTTTAAACATTTTTTTTTATACCTCATTACCAACTTGTGATTGTGATAACCTTTTTACCTCTAAAATCTAACTCCCTTTACTTTAAATATATTTTTTTTGTCTACACCGGGTTATCAACTTTTCATATTTATATACCTAACTTTTTGACCTCTAAAGCCCACCTCCCTCCTCTTTAACCAAGATTTTGTTTTCTACACCTTAATACAAACTTTTAATACTGTAAAAAAAATTTTCCGCTAAAGCCGACCTGCTTCCTCTTTAATTACTTACCACCTCTTTAATTACCTACCTCGTCTTTAAATACCTATGTTTTTTTTATATACCTTATTACCAATTTCTGATATTTCGATGACGAAAACCGAATTGCTTCCGCTTTAAACTTGAATTTTTTTCCACATGTTATTACCAACTCATCGTTTTTACATTTTGTTACCAAATTTTCATTTTAAAGAACCAAACTTTTTTCCGCCAAAGCCCACCTCCCTCCTCTTTAAACATTTTTTTTTTATACCTCATTACCAACTTGTGATTGTGATAACCTTTTTACCTCTAAAACCTAACTCCCTTTACTTTAAATATAATTTTTTTGTCTACACCGGGTTATCAACTTTTCATATTTATATACCTAACTTTTTGACCCCTTAAGCCCACCTCCCTCCTCTTTAACCAAGATTTTGTTTCCTACACCTTAATACAAACTTTTAATACTGTAAACTTTTTTTCCGCTAAAGCCTACCTCCTCTTTAAGTATGTTTTTTATATACACCTTATTACCAATTTACTGATTCTTCGATACCAAAAACCGATCTTCTTTCGCGTTAAACTTGAGTTTTTTCTACACGTTATTACCAACTCTTAACTTTTAAATACCGCAAACTTTTCCGCGTTAAATTCTACCTCCCTCGTCTTCAAACATCGTCTTTTTTACATTTTGTTATCAAATTTTCATTTTTAAGAACCAAACTTTTTTCAGCCAAAGCCCACCTCCCTCCTCTAAACATTATATTTTTTTTTGTCTATATCTTAGCACCTTGTGATTTTTAGATATCGATAACCTTTTTACCTATAAAACTTAACTCCCTTCTATTTAAACACAATTTTTTGTCTACACCTTGTTAACTAGTAAACTTTTCATATTTAGATACCTAACATTTGACCGCTAAAACCCACCTCCCTCCTCTTTAACCAAGATTTTATTTTCCACATCTTAATACCAACTTTTAACACTGCAAACTTTTTTCCGCTAAAGCCGACCTGTTTCCACTTTAATTACCTACTTCCTCTTTAATTACCTATCTCCTCTTTAAACCACCTTTTACCAATTTACCAATAAAGTTTTCATTTTTGGATACTGCAAACTTTTTCCCGCCAAACCCGACCTCCTTCCTCTGTAAATATGACTTGTTTGTTACCTTATTACCAGCTTGTGATTTTTAGACTTTTTACCGTGTTACCAACTTTTCATATTTATATACCTAACTTTTTGACCTCTAAAGCCCACCTCCCTCCTCTTTAACTATGATTTTATTTTCTACACCTTGATACCAACTTTTTATACTGTAAACTTTTTTTTGCTAAGCCGACCTGCTTCCTGTTTAATTACCTATCTCCTCTTTAAACATGTTTTTTTTTTGTATACACCTCATTACCAATTTGTGATTTTGGATACCGGAAACCGACCTGCGTCCACCTTAAACTTAAATTTTTTTCTACTCCTTTTTACCAACTCTTAACTTTTAGTTACCGCCAACTTTTTCACCCTAAGGTTGACCTCCCGTCTCTTTAAACATCTCTCAATACGGTAAACTTTTTTCCCGCCATGGCCGACCTGCTTCCTCTTTTTTCTACACGTTATTACCAACTTTTGACTTGCATACATACACATACCGAAAATTTTTTCGCGTTTCGCCTCCCTCCTCTTTACATATATATGTGTTTTTTAGTCTTGTTACCAAATTTTCATTTTTAAGAACCAAACTTTTTTCTGACAAAGCCCACCTCCCTCCTCTTTAAACATTATTGTTTTCTTTATACCTTATTACCAACTTTTAATCTTTGTACACCGTAAACCTTCACTCGCAAACGCCCTTACTCCCTACACCCTCGTTAAAAATTATTCTTTTGTTTACAACTTTTACCAACTTTTGATTTTTAAATACCGCAAATTTTTTACCGTTAAAGCCGACTCTCCTCTTTAAACATGCGTTTTTTATACATCTTGATATCTACTTCATATTTTTAGGAACAACTATCGCCAATATCTACCTCTCTCTTCTTTAAACATCTTTTTTTGTGTGTAGGACTTTTTTGTATACGACTTATTATCAACTTTTGATTTTTAGATACCGCAAATTTTTTCTTGCTAAAACAGACTTATTTAAACATGCGTTTTTTTCTACACAACATCTATTATATTATTGTTTGTTAATAATATGTATATCCCTGAAACTGCGATTTTACTTTTTTACTTATTTTTTTATTAAGGAGACATTTATTATTTCCATTTAAAGGTTAACATGGTGTTGCGGTAAATTTTTTAACAATAATTAACTACTCAGACAAGTTAGAACATCAATGAATTGAACCATGTTTAGTAAAATTATATATTTTTTGTTACCTTTGTGAAATTGTAATATTAACGTATTAATTTACATTAGTATATTTTTCATTTATTACATAGTATATTTTTCATTTATTACATTATTTGAGAATACAAACCCGAACAAACCCTTTTACTATGCTCTGTGAAATTGTAATTCGACTCTTCTGTTCGTTTTTTTCATTTTCTTATTTGAACACTTTTTAAACCATTCTTCATTTCGTTAAAGGTGACATTGTAATATCGATGTTTTCATGTAATTTTTTGTTACTTACTTAAACACTGGTTAATCCATTTCACCGTGTATCGTGAAATTTATAATATCGACGATGTTATACATTATTTGAACACTTTATAACCTTTTACCATGTATCGTGAAATTGTAACATTGACGATTTATATTAGTATATTTCTTCTTTTATTACATTACAATAAACCCCATTATTTGTAGTATCAATATTTTTATGTAGTTTTGTTTGTTGCTTAAACACTGCTTAAACCATTTTACCTTGTATCGTGAAATTTGTAATATCGTTTTATATATTACCTCGTTTAAACACTTCTTAAGAGACGGGGCTAGTGACGCATTCGGCATTTCGTTTTTTGATTAATATTTCCTTACTTTTTCATTTTATCTCAAATCAGGCGAAATATCTGTTTTGGGGGCCCCAATTACCTGGAGTTTAGTGTTGAATTTTTTTAAATTTATAAACTAATGGGCAAATTGACAAAATTTCTGCTGCCATGTATTTTTTAATCAGAAATTTTTTTCTTTGAATATTTAGGTAATTGCTCCTCGAAAATGGGTAGTTGGCCGCTTTTCGGATAAAACTAAAAAGAAGCGAAACATTGATGAAAACACGAAATGGCGAAAGCGTTACTAGGTACCATTTTACCTTGTACTGCGATGCTTTTATTTTTATGTTTTTTGTTATCTTATTCAAACTGTTCTTAAATCATTTTACTTTGTATTGTGAACTTGTAATATCGACATTCCTATATAAAAATTTTCGTTACCTTATTCAACACTTTTTTAATCTTTCCATCCATTATATTATTGCCGCTTTTATATTTTTCCATTCATTAATTTGGAACTAGTTTTTAAATTATTTTACCTTTTATCGCAAAATTATAATAAAGACTGTTTCTTGCTGCCTTATTTAAACATTTATTAAACTATTTTGCAATAGTAACATGCTAGTATAAATGCATTTATATACGTTATTTCAATACTTCCTAAATAATTTACTTTTGTATCGTGATATTTGTTCATACTATGTATACATACTTAAACTTGTATCTGTTTTTTCGACGTAATACACATTACTAATAGTTTGTTATTAAATTTTTTATTAAATCTAAATTTGAAAAAAATGCTTTCCAATATTTCTTCACATAAATTCATACCTTTTACTTTTGCAATTTCATGCTGTTATTAATTGTCACATTTCGACACATAAAAAAATTGACGCAATTCACATTCGCTTTTTCTACTCATTAAATTTAATTACACCAAATTTACTTTTTTTGAAAACCTCTACCAACATTATAACATGAACCATAAAGTTGTAAAATGGACGCTTCGAAATATTTCCTCGCATGGATATTTAGCTATTATATTTTACTTTTGAAATTTGTTTTTAATTTAATGTTTCTACTCTTCCAGAAATCGACTCATTATTACCTTCCGCCGTTTTTACTCATTCATTTTTTTTTTCATATCTAATCCACTTTATTGGAAAACCTCTTGAACCATTATTTCCTGAACGCTTAGATACGTAAACTATTATTTTTTAATTTTTAGATTCCTTAAACTGATTATAATTTGAACATTCCGGCACTTTTTTGTTACCATTCACTCATTTTCGTCATTAAATTTATTTACACATAATCTACTTGAAAACCTGTTCAACCATTGAACTGTAAAATTCTAAATTGTTAAAATTGATGCCTTAAAACATTTCTTCGCTTAGATAAGTAAAATGTTATTTTCGAATTTTGAAATTCCATAGTCTGTCTTTAGTTTATTATTTCCACACTTTCTTGCAAATCGACGCAATACGCAATAACTATTTTTAGACACCAAATCTACTTTATTTGAAAATGCCTTCAACATTATAGCATGAACCTTAAAATTGTAAAATCAATGTTTTAAAATTTTTCTTCCCTAGATAAAGACTTGTTATTTTTAAATTGAACATTTTGACACTATTTTATTATAAATCAACGCAACATGTATTATTACCATTCTGTAATTTTTGGTCATTAAATTTATTCACACCAAATCTGCTTGTAACAGAACCTTAAAATTGTAAAATCGACTTTTTAAAAAAAATTTTCTCGTAGACATGTAATCTGTGATTTCTTAATTTTATAATATGTTTTTAATTTTAACATTTCAATACTTTTTTGAAAAAAGAGAACGTAAAACACCCTGGCTATTTTAGTTGTTACTATATTTACACCAAAACTACTTTATTTGAAAACCTCTTGAACCGGAACCGTAAAATTATAAAATCACCGCTATAAAAAAATTCTCACTTAGTTATTTAACCTGTTGTTTTTTTATTTTTAAATTGAATAACCTCTTTTTAATATTTCGACACTGAAAATCGACGCAATTCACAATCGCTATGTTTAGTACATAAATTTATTAACACGAAAACTACTTTATTTGAAAACCTCTTGAACCAAAACCGTAAAATTGTAAGACCGATTTTTAAAATTTTTATTTGAAAACCGCTTGTACCAGAACCTTAAAATTGTAAAATCGACTTTTTAAAATTTTACTTCTCGTAGACATGTAATTTGTAATTTTTTAATTTTATAATATGTTTTTAATTTTAACATTTTAATACTTTTTTGGAAAAAAGGAAACGTAATACACCCTGCTATTTTAGTCGTTACTTTATTTACACCAAAACTACTATATTTGAAAACTTCTTGAACCAGAACCATAAAATTATAAAATCATCGCTATAAAAAAAATTTCGCTTAGTTATTTAACCTGTTATTTTTTTATTTTTAAATTGAATAACCTCTTTTCAACATTTCGACACTTTTTTTGAAAATCGACGCAATACACACTCGCTATGTTTAGTACATAAATTTATTCACACCAAAACTACTTTATTTGAAAACCTCTTGAATCGGAGCCGTAAAATTGAAAAATCGATTTTTTAAATTTTTATTTGAAAACCGCTTGTACCAGAATCTTAAAATTGTAAAATCGACTTTTTAAAATTTTACTTCTCGTAGACATGTAATTTGTAATTTCTTAATTTTTAAATTTTATAATATATTTTTAATTTTAACATTTCAATACTTTTTTGAAAACAAGAAAACGTAATGTAATACACCCTTGCTATTTTAGTGGTTACTTTATTTACACCTAAAATACTTTATTTGAAAACCTCTTGAACCAGAACCGTAAAATTGTAAGACCGATTTTTTAAATTTTTATTTGAAAACCGCTTGTACCAGAACCTTAAAATTGTAAAATCGACTTTTTAAAATTTTACTTCTCGTAGACATGTAATTTGTAATTTTTTAATTTTATAATATTTTTTAATTTTAACATTTTAATACTTTTTTGGAAAAAAGGAAACGTAATACACCCTGCTATTTTAGTCGTTACTTTATTTACACCAAAACTACTATATTTGAAAACTTCTTGAACCAGAACCATAAAATCATCGCTATAAAAAAAATTTCGCTTAGTTATGTAACCTGTTATTTTTTTATTTTTAAATTGAATAACCTCTTTTTAACATTTCGACCCTATTTTTGAAAATCGACGCAATACACACTCGCTATGTTTAGTACATAAATTTATTCACACCAAAACTACTTTATTTGAAAACCTCTTGAACCAGAACCGTAAAATTGTAAAACCGATTTTTTTAATTTTTATTTGAAAACCGCTTGTACCAGAATCTTAAAATTGCAAAATCGACTTTTTAAAATGTTTCTTCTCGTAGACATGTAATTTGTAATTCTTTAATTTTTAAATTTTATAATATGTTTTTTCAATACTTTTTTGGAAAAAAGAAAACGTAATACACCCTGGCTATTTTAGTCGTTGCTTTATTTACACCAAAACTACTTTATTTGAAAACTTCTTGAACCAGAATCATAAAATTATAAAATCACCGCTATAAAAAAATTTTTCGCTTAGTTATTTAACCTGTTATTTTTTATTTTGAAATTGAATAACCATAACCACTTTTTAACATTTCGATACTTTTTTTGAAAATCGACGATAGTACATAAATTTATTTACACCAAATATTTTATTTATACCAATGTAACTTTTTATTTTGATGACGTTAATATTTGTAAATTCGTTTTTAAAATGTTTCTTCGTTTAAACTGATATTTTTTTCATTTTAACATTTTGACTTTTTTTTAATAATAGACGTAATCAATATACATTATTAAACATACGCTAAATTTAGTCACTAAATTTATTTACAAAAAAATACGTAAGCTGTTAATTTTCAATTTTTAAATGAAATAATCCAATTTTAATTCAAACATTTCGACACTTTAAAAATCGCCGCAATATGCATTACTACTATTCGGTTTCTTAGTCATTAAATTTAGTTACACCAAATCTGATTTATTTGAAAACCTCTTGAACCTGAACATGAACTGTAAATTTGCCAAATCGACCTTGTAAACTTTTTCATCGCTTAGATGTAAACTGATATTTTTAATATTAACCTTCCGACACTTTCTTTTGAAAATCGACTCAATATGCGTTGCTACGTTACCATTCGCTATTTTTAGTCATTGGAATTATTTACACCAAATCTACTTTATGTGAGAACCCCTTGAATAATAATTATATGAACAATAAAATTCTAAAATCTATGCTTTAAAATTTTTCTTCGCTTAGATATGTAAACTGTTATTTTTTTATTTTTAAATTCCATAATCTGTATTTAATTTGAACATTTCGACACTCTTTTAAAAATCGATATAATACATAATCGGCATTTTTAGTTATTGAATTTTTTTACACCACACACTACTTTATTTGAAAACCTCATAAACCATTTTTTCGACGCAATATGTACTTGTATGTACTACTATATGTAAATTACCATTCGCATTATTTAGTCATTAAATTTATTTACACCAAATATACTTTATTTGAAAACCTCTTGAACCATCATAAATAAATAAAATTGTAAAATCGACGCTTCTAAATTTTTCTTCGTTATTTCGCTGTCTAAGCTGTTTTAATTTAATGTTGAAGATCCATAATATGTTTTTAATTTTAACATTTCGACACTTTTTTAAAAATCGACGCAATATCAATTAATACCATTTGCTTTCTTTAGTCATTAATTTACACCAAATCTAGTTTATTTGAAAACCTGTTGAACCATTATAACATGAACCATAAAATTGTAAAATCGACGCTTCTAAATTTTTCTTCGATATTTCGCTGTTTAAGCTGTTTTAATTTAATGTTGAAGATCCATAATATGTTTTTAATTTAAACATTTCGACACTTTTTTAAAAATCGATGCAATATCAATTAATACCATTTGCTTTCTTTAGTCATTAATTTACACCAAATCTAGTTTATTTGAAAACCTGTTGAACCATTATAACATGAACCATAAAATTGTAAAATCGACGCTTCTAAATTTTTCTTCGATATTTCGCTGTTTAAGCTGTTTTAATTTAATGTTGAAGATCCATAATATGTTTTTAATTTAAACATTTCGACACTTTTTTAAAAATCGACGCAATATCAATTAATACCATTTGCTTCCTTTAGTCATTAATTTACACCAAATCTAGTTTATTTGAAAACCTGTTGAACCATTATAACATGAACCATAAAATTGTAAAATCGACGCTTCTAAATTTTTCTTCGATATTTCGCTGTTTAAGCTGTTTTAATTTAATGTTGAAGATCCATAATATTTTTTTAATTTTAACATTTCGACACTTTTTTAAAAATCGACGCAATATCAATTAATACCATTTGCTTTCTTTAGTCATTAATTTACACCAAATCTAGTTTATTTGAAAACCTGTTGAACCATTATAACATGAACCATAAAATTGTAAAATCGACGCTTCTAAATTTTTCTTCGTTATTTCGCTGTTTAAGCTGTTTTAATTTAATGTTGAAGATCCATAATATGTTTTTAATTTTAACATTTCGACACTTTTTTAAAAATCGACGCAATATCAATTAATACCATTTGCTTTCTTTAGTCATTAATTTACACCAAATCTAGTTTATTTGAAAACCTGTTGAACCATTATAAGATGAACCATAAAATTATAAAATTGACGCTTTCAAATTTTTCTTTGCTTAGATATTTAAGCTGTTACAATTTAATTTTGAACTTCCATAATATGTTCTTAATTTTAACATTTCGACACTTTTTTAAAGATCGACGCAATATGAAGTAATACCATTTGTTTTTTTTGTAAAATCGACGCTTTTAAATTTTCCTTCGGTTAGATATTTAAGCTATGACATGTTAAGTTTGAAGTTACATAATATGTTTTTAATTTTAACATTTCGACACTTTTTTAAAAATCGACGCAATATGAATGAATACCATTTGTTTATTTTTAGTCATCAATTTACACCAAATCTACTTTATTTAAAAACCTCTTGAATCATTATAACATGAACCATAAAATTGTAAAATCGACGCTTTTAAATTTTCCTCCGGTTAGATATTTAAGCGGTGATAATTTAATTTTGAAGTTACATGATATGTTTTTAATTTTAATATTTTGACACTTTTTTAAAAATCGACGCAATATCAATTAATACCATTTGCTTCTTTTAGTCATTAATTTACACCAAATATACTTTATTTGAAAACCTCTTGAATCATGAACTGTAAAATTATAAAATCGACACTTTTAAATTTTTCTCTGCCTAGATATTTAAGCTGTTATATTTTAATTTTGACGTTCCATAATATGTTTTTAATTTTAACATTTCGACACTTTTTTAAAAATCGACGCAATATGAATTAATACCATTCGCTTTTTTTTTAGTCATTAAGTTTATTTTTGACACCAAATCTACTTTATTTGAAAACCTCTTAAATCATTATAATATGAACCATAAAATTGTAAAATCGACGCGTTTAAATGTTTCTTTCTTCACTTGAATATTTAATCCGATATATTTTAATTTTGAAATCCTATAATCTGCTTCTAATTTGAACATTTCGACGCTTTTTTAAAAATCGATGCAATACACATTATTACCATTCGCTGTTATAAGTAATTAATCTTCCTTATACTAAATCTACTTTATTTAAAAATGTCATTAACGTGAATATAATGAATTTATAATATCGACAGTTTTATTGTTTACTTAAATACTTCAGCTAATATTTATAGTTTCAATAATTATTTATCTTAAGTTTACCATATAAATTTTTTTTACATCAACGCAAAAGACGTTATTACAATTTGCTTCCTTGTGACTTTTTTACCCAGTTATTTTAACTGATATAATAATATGTTATACTTCCTAATATCATGTAACGTAAAATTGTAACTTCACCGTTTGCATGTTCTGTTTACTTAGGTATTTACCACTCTTTTCTACCAATTTTCTAATACAAACACATTTGTCTATTAATATTTCTTGCTTTCCATCGCAGGTTTATCATGGTGGTCCAAATTAAGTACATAACTATAAAATGTTTAAGGTGCTTACAGGGTGGTCCAAATTAAGTAACTATAATAGGTTTAAGGTGCTTACAAGGTAGTCCAAATTAAGTAACTATGCATGCAGAGATACTTTGATTCCACTTAAAAAGGTTAAAACATACTCGAAAATTTTTAATAACTTTAATATTTAATATATTTTTCATAAGAACCTTAATAAAAGTCACGCCACGTAAAGACGGAAAAAAATTTATATTAAATATAAATTAGTTATATTAAGAAGCTTGAAACTAAAGCATGTACCATAATAATATACAGCAGGGCCAGCCATAGGAAATGTTTAATACAAAATTCGATAGATAAAATAAGACTAAATATACCTACACAAATAAGTTTAAAAAGTGCTAAAATACTATTATTGGAGACAGAAAAATTTGGCGTTAAATGTTATGAAGTACAATTAAAACTTTATACACAGGCCAGTTAAATAATTCAAACATTCATGCTTAATACTGAGCGAGACCAATTGTAATTATATGCATCAATATTTTGAAAATTGTACACATTAGCGTAAAAACTATGAAAAAACATTAATATTTCATAATTTCAAAAATATGTTGTTGTAATGTGAAAATTTTGTTAAAAAGTTCAAAATACGTTTATGCGTATACTGAGCTAGGCCAATTATAATTATAGGCATCAATATTTTGGAAATTGTGCAACATTATATAGTACATATTAGCGTAAAAACGGTAAAAAAAACATCAAGAGTTTCATAATTTTAAATACATGTTGTAATGCACGACTATGAAAATAAAATTCGTTTAAAAGATAATTTTAAAATGATCCCTTCATTCATTACATGTGTAAAAAAGGGATATCCTTTAAAATTATGGATATGGGAACTTATGAAATTTTTCCGTATTAGACACTTTTTTGTTAATTTAATTAAATTAAAAACATATTACACCAATTAATAGATACGAAACCCAAAAATAATACCACCCTTACGAAAACTGTTAGAAAATTATTAAAGTCAAACCTAGTACAACTATTACTAAGCAATCGAGCTGATGCTAGTTGCGCCAGTAACCTATGGAGGCAAATGGGGTAACAATGTGATAAAAGGATAGTTTTTTTGAAGAAATAACTAAAGAAACCTAAAAATACAAATATTTCATTGCTCACATAATATCTATCTTATTCGTGAATTTATATAATTTCTGATTAAAAGCGCAATAAAATAGTTATTCCCATTGCCCCCACAGCTGGCCGGTGCAAATTGAAAAGTCGGGAACAAAAACATCTAATGTTCACATAATCGTCAGCAATTTAAAGCAACTGAGACCATAACAAATAACCCGGCAGACTCAAAATCCCAAATACTGCAAATCGCTAGAAATGTTGATCAAAATCAGCAAAAGATTTTTTAAAATTCTTCTCTGAAAACTGCCATGACCCCATTGAGATATCTTAAAAAAATGATGAGAATACAAATAAAAATTATTGTTTCATTATTAATTTTATCATAGTTACTTATAATATATTCATATAGTATTACAAAATTTAAAAACATGTAAGGTAACAACTTTGAATTGCGAAAGTTAAAGAAAAACGGATTATTGTAAAAATAAGTTATTTGGAGACGAACGTAGGCTTTCGGTCTATCTCAGACATATCGCGTTGGAGATCCGTGCGCTATAAAACGCCCGCTGAAGTCATGTCGATTCTGGAGTTCGAGGCATTATAACTTGGTCATATATAATAATATATCCATCTTTATTATAGTTCGATATTCAAAACTAACAGGAACTAATCATTTGGTTCCAAACTATGCTAGAATATTAATTTGATACCTTGAAGATTCACGCCTCGTGTTCTTTAATTTTATGTGCGATTTTAAGACTTTGATCAACATGGAACGTTGGATGTATTTTGTCCTGCCTTTCATTAGACAGAAAGCCGTTTCGAATCTAATCAAACACAAGAAGCAAAGTGCGAGGAATTAATTATTGAATATATGTAAACATTTAAATACGTAAACCAAGGATCGCTATTACAGTACCTACGCAAAGCCCGCTAATCATATAAAGTCGAAATACTGTTCTGTTAACCAAATTTAATAATGTGCTGTGTTGCATATGCTCAGTACATATTTAAATTCAATACCTAACTATTAGTTCTGCTTGTAAGCATAGATTAATATAATAAAAGAAGAAATGGAGGAATATCAACATATCAACAATCATTTCTAAATACCATTATTATTAAATTAACGCCTTTATTGCAAAAGGGATACGTACGTTGTGTATATGTGTACTGGACTTGGCTGAAGATGAGGATCCCAAATTAGCAAGCAGAGCAATCTAAGTTGCAACAATTTAGTTGAAAAAAATTTCCAAAGACGCTAAATCAAATAAAGTATAATAAGAAACTAATAACTATACAATGCCGCCATTTTGTTTTGGGTGCGAATAGGGAAGTAATATTCTGGCATCGTATAAGTACTTGATAGGACCTTCAAAATGATGTATCGCATATTCCTATTTAATTTTCTTTACCAAGATGGCGCCCATCCGCCATTTTGACATTTAGAACTGTTATTCTTACGTGTGGGGGACATTAAAGAACCGCATTGTATAATAAAAAAATACTTTAGTACCCATATCATGCGGTTGAACTATTTAAAGAACTGTCAACATTCATTTTTAACTTTGAATTTCGAACGGTAAACAACAATGAAACGTGAAAATCTGGTCATTTATCGCTGGAGATGAACGCCAGGTTTATTAGGATTTCGATCTATCTAGAACATACCGTGTCCCTATATCTATCCGTCTTTAAAGAAAGTGGGTAATCTATTAGAAGGACCAAAAAAAAGCAAAAATTCACCATTTTACACTAATTTTATAAACAAAAAATACTAAAAATGTGGTCAAATTTATAATTTGCAATGTGCAGGCTCAATTTCCTGTATAATAATTGCTATACCGGTATTATAATAGTAATATAGAACATCGATATTTGTTATTCTATACACGTGTGCATGTGCAAGAGTAATAAAAATAGTGAACACAATAACATATCCTTCCTAAAAAGTTTACATAAAGAATAGTACGTGTAAAATTTTAGAATAGTAACCAATCATCACATCACATCCATATTATACCCATTTTATTAAATTTCAACTCAATGTATTTTTTATACTTTTTTTGTAATTAGGTCTGGTGGATTGTAGAAAACTAGAAAGTAATAATCTATTTTTGCATATATTTTCTATTTTTTATTTATATTTAATTTATTAATCATAAACATCTTTTTTTCTCAATAATCTATAATCTAAAAATATTTCGCATGTACCTATTTATTTATTATTTATAGTAAAGTGTAATAAAAGTTATATTTAACTGAAGAATAAATATGTCATAATTATAATATCTACTCTTTTAGTCACAATTTCCATGATTTCTTATTCTTGACAAAATGGTGAAATTTTACATTTAACTTTAATTTACAAAAAAAATAAGTATATTCCTAGCAGATCTATAAGGTGTTATTTCTTTCAATTTAGGATTTTTAAAATTGCCAATGGAAATTATTTAAGACATCAAAAATGGGTCAGGATAATCTAAAACAGTAAAACAACCCTTAAGGTTCTTTAAACAAAATCATGTAATTTTAATTGGGGTTTGTTTTTATCAAGTTGACATCATGCTTAGACTCACTAGGTATGATACAGCATATTGATCTCAAATATAACCAAAGCACAAAAAGTGTAAGATAAGATTCCCAATAAAGAAAGATTTCTTAATTCTTGAATTGTTTGTAAATACTGCACTGCGCAATGTAGGTAAGCAGTTATCCGACAAGAATATGTGGTAAGAATGACTGACATTACTTTTGAAGACTAATGACAATAATTAATGTCGATAGTTTGTAAAAGGCAAATTGGCAAGAAAAGTATCAAGTTATCCTTCACTGCGTGATATTATATACTATTATAGTAACTTTTGCTCAGTAAAAGGGGTTTTTATAAGATAAGGTCAACACTGAAACATCCAAAGTTCATAAATTCTTTTGGCGATTACAAGCATTTAGAACAAAAATACGTAGATGTATTGTGCTATGGTAGAAAACTCGGTATTCTATCTGCTTGTATTCGTCAGAATGAGGCTTCCTTAGAATGTACTGATTTATTGTAATTTTACTGCGAATAAATGAAATCAAATTAAATATATAGCATGGCAAGTCGAAAAAACATTCTTCACGAACTATTTATTAACGTCTCTGCCATAATAAAGAGATTCTAAAAGGGGATTGACCCAAAAATATGCAAATTAAATTTATGAAGAATTCTCCAGATACAAAAATATATTATCTTTATACCTTTAATGGTTAATAGTATATACTTAAATGAAAACATAACTACATTTATTAATTTTTAATAATGTAACTTTGTGGTGATCATTTATTGAAAAAAAAACAAACGGAAAATATTAATATAAAAAAGGTTAAGACCATGAACTTTGAATATATGAGTGTCAATGCCATAATATTATAGACTTAACACAGCCCTTCTCCACGACTTTAGAACGAATCTCAATGAATCAACCATTACTAGGCATAAGCTTCAACTGAAAGAAGATGCTTCTGTCAACCGTGAAGAAATAAAATAACTTAAATATAGAGTTTGGCAAATTTAAAAAATATTTTTCATTTAATATTTCTAAATAATTACTAGTTTTAAATTGATTATCATCATCTGTTTGACCTGAATACCGAATGAATCTAATCGCCAGAAATAATAAGACACTTCTTAAGATATTAAAAATATTATATTTAATAGTTGATTATTAATTTATGGAAAAATAAATAATAATAAAAGGTAACACCATGAACTTAGAATACATGAGTGTCGACGCCAGATGCTCTTTCTACGACTATAGGATAGAAGTCATTTAGATAACATTACTAAGCCTAAGTTTGAACTAAAACAAGAGGATTAAGTCAACCTTAATAACGTTGTATCGAGGAACATTCTCCTGTAGGTCGAAAAATAAACAATGTTTTTTTTTATAGTCATTAACCATTCGACAATCGACACTTTTTCTGCTCTAATTGAAAAAATTGTATATCTATCATGCTCTAACCACAGAATAGTTCTAGAATCGTGAGCAAATCCTTATTTATATCAAAAATTAACCCATTTGGAAAGGCATTTACTATAGCATATCTATCTATTATAAAAAAAAAACATTCCATTATTGAAAAAAAAACATTCCATTATTGTCAGTCACAGCAAAACCAGCAAGAGAACTTGCTCGATTCCTTATCGAAATTATGGTGGTATTTCTTGAAGCCTACAATAACTCTACTCAAGTTTGATTAATGAATTAGCATTTGTAGGCGGACACTGAAGAATTCCAAGTTCATAAATTCTTTCGCGATTACAAGCACTTAGAACAAAAATACTTAGATGTTACTGTGGTATATTATAAATATGGTAAAACACTCGACATTCTATTTACTTGTATTCGTCAGAATATGGTTCCCTTAGAATTTAATTTAATGTTATTAATATAGTACGAGTTAATCAAAGAAAATTAAATATAAAATAGAACACCTTCTTCAAATTATCAATTTTTCTAAATATTGGGAATGTAGTTAAATCGATTTATATCCGTAACATATGCCTTTCTGTTATAAGTAGATTTAAAGAAGGGATTAACCCGAAAATATGCACAATCAAGTTATAAATTTGCCAAACGACAGCAATTCTCGAGATGTAAATACTTACTTAAATAAAATCGAAACAATATTTAATTTATAACGCAAAATTGATGTATTTATCTAAATCTAAAAAGGTTGGACCTTGAACTTAGAATATATAAGTGTCAACACAAAAATAAGCACACTAGTGCCCCTTTTCACGAATAGGAGGGAAGAAGAGGGGATGTCATTACTAGACATAAGGTTTAATCAAAACAAAAATAATATATATAATGAATATTTTTCAATTATCGGTAATACTTAATTTTTAAACACTAAAATTATTTTGAAAATATAAAAAAATGGAATATACGTCTCTTAATAATAATAATCAAATATTACACTACTAGCCAGCATACTTCTTCAAAAATAAAAGCAAAACCTTTTTTAATTATTTATTAATATTAACAACAGAAAGAAAATAAATAAAAAAATTAATATATGAAAGATAAGGCCATGAACTTAGGATATATGATTGTCAACGCCAGACGCTCTGTCTCCAGTTACACAGAGGGATCCTTTATTATAAACCTTAGCAGGTTGTATCGAGGAATATTCTCCCATATAAGGTTGATAATTGCGATCATAATAAAATGTTAATCTTATTCTTTACTCATTAAAAAATTGACACTTTCTCTCATTGCAAACCACGACACTAAAATTATTCTTAATAAATGCTAAATTGTATTTACAAATTAATTAAGTTAAAAAAAATCATCTGCAATACGATACATAAATTATCCTAGCAACACCGGCAAGATCGCTTGACCATTCCTATCCGCAACTATATAATTTTCAGTCCATGACATTACTTTTGAAGACTATGGTAACATTACTAAGATTTGTTCAGTAAAACGTCTCTAAAGGCGGACACTGAAACATCCAAAGTTCATAAATTCTTTTGCAATTTACAAGCATATAGAACGAAAATACTTCGATGTTACGGTGGTATATTATACGGTACAAGACTCTGTATTCTATCTGCTGGTAAGTCGTCAGAATTTGGCCACTTTAAAATTAACTTAATCCGTAATGAGTCAGTAAAAGAAAAGTACCGATCGAAAAAGAAAATGTTTGCAACAACAGACTACGTTGTATGTTCAGTAATTAGGGCAAATATTTTTATTTTAGGTGTAAGATAACATTTAAGTATACTTTTGGGGACAAACATGTTAAAACTACAAAAATGCTCAGAAATACACAGGGACAGCTAACATATCCTTTCATTTTGCAGATTTATTAGACATTCAACGTAATTACTATAATTTTACCTTCGCAGTTTTGTTCGTTTCTGTTTTTGCGGTTGTTTGTTTCAGTTAACTTATTTTTGAAATTTTCAATGCTTGCTATTAGATTATAATTATCAATTATAGCTGTAAATATTAAATAACATCGTTCTTGTTGTTTTATTATATTATAGGTGGATACTAAAACATCGGAAGTTTACAAGATCTTGCGCGATTGCTAGCACTTCAGACTGATACTCTTAAACGGCTATCCTCTTGATATCAGTGTATAACAACCTAATGTCTTCAGTCCTAGCATTCGCTAGAAAATAATTTGTCAACTCTATAAGTAAGTATTTTTTTTTTTTTAATTTGGATAGGGCCTATATGGAACGGTAAACTACTTTTTGACGGAAGACTGAAAATGACGGATGGACGCCATCCTGATAAATAAAATTAAATACGAAGTGGGGGGTCTTGCGATACATCATTTTAGAGGTCCTATCGAGTACTTACGATCCCGCAATATCGTATCGCTATTTGTACCAAAAGCAAAATGGCGGCTATTGCTATTTTAATTTAGATTTTACAACTTTGTAGAAAGTTAATTTATCAAATAGCAAAAGAGATAATAGTAAATATTATTTTTAAAAAGCCGCCATTTTGTTTCGGGTATGAATAGGGTTTGTTATATTCTGGGATCGTAAAGTACTCGATAGGACCTTGTATTGCAAGATCCCACTTCCTATTCAATAGTATTTATGAAGATGGCGCCCATCCGTCATTTTGACAGTTAGAAGTGTCATTCTTTCGTCAAAAAGTAGTTTACCGTCCCCTATAGGCCACGGCCAAATTTTGATGATGATGTTTAAATTCATTACATTTTTAAATGGAACAAAAATTAGTGAAAAAATATTTCTTTAAAGTAACTTTTTTTAAGAATCAATAATAAGTATAAAAAAAAACATTTTTAAAGTAGTAAGTATTGTAAACTAACGATGCACGAATATCAACACCTGTTTATTAAATCATTAAGAAATTACTTTGACGCTTTCTAGACCTATACCGCCTACTTTTTATCAATTTCTGGTTTGTTCACTTAATTTATCTTTTACCGTTTAATCATTTACAAAGTCTACTTCCATTTGAAATCTAGAAGGGAATTTATCCCTATCCCTATTGAGTGCCCTATCACTCAATTGTGTGTGCGTGAAATGTACCTGAAACTTCTTTTTAACTACCTTTTTAAACGCGATAAAATATTTATTACCCTAAAAGATTACTATTTCGTAATTATATATTTTCAAAAATATATCGTTTTGTCATCAACACAGCTTCTCAACCTTTTAGTACTTGCGACCAAATCTTCAATCACCTTTATTCTCATCGTCAGTAATTGTTATTTATTACTTGCAGTCAAGTTTGCACATGATTAAATAAGCAGGGAGCAACGGATACTAACACATCGATTATTTCTCGAAATCTTTGCGCGATTGAGGCACGTGTAGTCAAAAAGTGTGTTAAGCATGGAGAACTCAAATAGCTGGAGGACACCAAGTGCTGACAATCGCTGGATTCCGGAAATGTTGATGTATGAGGATCAACGCGCTCACCACAAGGAAACGAGCCGGGAAAAGCACACGTGCTCGCTGATATGCCAATTTTGAATATGTCATGGAGTATCACACTCCTGAAACAGTCGAACAATATTGTCTTAATATTATAGAGAGATTATAGTGAGTGGAAATCATTGTGTAATAATACTCTAAAGCTGTGCTAATATATTTTTAGTCACAGAAAAGGCGTAAAAAAGAGTTTTAAGAATTGAACCTAGAACACTTTCTGTTAAGAACATAGTAAGAACCTAATAAATATGTAGATAATATGGTAAATAAAAGGGTTGCCGAGAGATATTTAACTTCCATTGTCTGTAGTTATTTGTAACACAACGTTTCAACTGGTAAATCATATCCAGTCGTCTTCAGGTGAATACTAAGTACAGGAAATATTTTACCAGTTGAAACGTTGTGGTATAAATAAATAAAGACAATGGTAGTCCAAAATACGTCACTCATGATACAGCATTGTCTTTAACCTTCAAAGAAATTCCTTTTTCTAGATGTATTATTATTAATTATGCTCGATGTACGCTTGTTATATAGTAATGTAAAAATAAAAAATAGGTAATTAGACGCGGTAAAAGATCACTAGAATATTCTGTATTTAGGTGAAATCCTAATAGAAGAGAGACAAGTTAGATTTCGAAATTGTTTAGCAGATAAAATAAAATGTTTTTACACGATTATTAACATATTAGTATTAAAATAAAACTCAAATACTTCCAAATCATTAAACTTGTTTAAAAATTATTAAAAAATTACTATTTAAAAATTCAAAGAAATCTAGGTATATTTGTATCAAATATCATCTATATCGTCTATAAAAAAAATACCGTTGTTTTTGAAAAACTAATTTTAAACTATTCAAAATTGGCATAAAAAGGAATTAATAAAGCCGGAAACTTGGTTATCTGCAAGGCATATTCAGGATAAGGAAATCTATTGACACATTTTTAGAAATTATTATCGATTAATTAATATAACTTTATATCGATTACAAATAATGTTTATTCTATCAACTTGTTCGGATTCCCTTTGAGATTCTTAAAGAGTGGATCTTATTTAATAATTTTCAAATTTCTTTACCGTTTCATGTTCAATAATTATTACTGAATATTTAACTATAATAGTTCTTAAATATATTAAATTATATATTAACTTGTTTTACTACAGCTGTAACTTATTTTAAATGATTTTCCTAGTTGCAATTTAAAATTGTATCTTCTGCTTTTATACTTTTTCCGAATGGAAACTAAAATACATAGTATAAAATGGTGTAGTATAATATAATAATACCTTTCATTTATCAAAATCACAAACCTTTTAGAAAAAAGGGGCCCAACTTTTGAGCCCCCATTTTCTGAATATTTTATATTATTATGGGGGGTTGCCAACACATTCGAAATGTACAAAGTTTCACTGACTATGAACACTCAGAACCACAAAATATTTATTGATGTCAGCAAAACTCAGAGTCCTAAGAGCGGATAGTCAAAACTGTATTCGCAAAAATCGAATCCACTGGCAACTTCTCCTACTATGCTATATGTATCTATAACGTTTTGTTCTTTACAATATTATACAGTTGCAGTAATTTGCAGTTAATAGGACTTATATTTACCATTGTTTTCAACAATTTTGTAAGAAATGTTAAAATTACTGTACAATATATATTTGTAGAAGTAATTGCAACTAATAAAATCATGAATTTATTGTTTGAAAATGGAAAAAAATTAATTTGGTAATTTTTATATTGTAAGGAAGCATATCATAGTCACCCTATTTAATCTGTATATAGAAACTGATCATGGTATCCTGAAGAGGCATCTTATGAAGTAAAAAATACTATAAAAATTTAAATAATTTGTAAATAAATTAATATCTACAGAATCGTTATTTACGCATTCAAAATTTGCAAAGTTTAATTCCTATAGACACAAGGAACTGTAAATTAAATACACAGCAAAACAAAATAATTCCAAGTGCGCATAGTCAAAACTATTTTTACAAAATCTGAATCCATTTATAACTTTAACCCATTATCTGAGAAAATACTTACGAATACTAATTTTAATACTTAAATACTTATATTTAAAATAATTAAGAAATGTCCACTGCAGGGGATGTTATAAATAATATTTAACATAACAGTAAAATCGCAAAACCTAGAAAAATCCTAAAATATACCGGCAGATCATCGTTTAATTTAAGTATAAACATAAGTCCTGTGTAGTATAAAAAGGGGGAGTTTCCAAAATTTAATAATATAAATTGGTTAATTCATTCTGAATTTATTTTGATTATGAAGATAGAATATTTTTTTTAAGTTTCTATTTTTATATTTAGTGTAATTTTTTTCTAAATATTTGATATATTATATTATTATTACTTTTGTTATAAGGCTTTGTTCCTTTAATTTTTATATTATACTATATTTTATACTAAATATACCCACATTTTTTTATTTCACATAAAAAACTACCTATTATTACCCTTTGTGACTTTTTTCTAGCGTTGAAGCATTGCTAGGCTATATTAGTAATAAATAATAGATTGTTAACGTTTAAACAAAACCAGACACTAGAAATGCACAGTGTTTGAATCTAAATTATAATATTTGAGAAGTTCCATGAGTCCAAGACTTTTTTACCAAAATACCAAATATTTTATTCCCTCTACTGTAAGTGTATATACTTAATTATATTCTTTCTTGCTTTCATTTACAATGATTGCACATTACAATAAACGTGATGCATTTTAATATATGTATTTTCACTGTAGTCACCATTCTATCAGTAATAGCTAACACAAAGTATTTTACGATATTTGGTTCAATATAAATTTTAATTTCTTTAAGATTTTTTTTTTAATATCAGACATGGATTCCTAGACTTTACGATCAAATATTAATTAAATTTCACTTAAGAAAAGCCAATTCGTGGTTCTAAAAGTAACATTTTTGGTAGGTACCTATACTTGTCAAAAACGGGTACGAAAAAATATTTCGTTTTAAAATGATTTGATTAATTAATAAAATATGGTTGTTCTAAATTTAATCTTGTGTTTTATAATCTACGCCTAATATGTCATCTTAATTTAAATATAGGGAAAATGAGTCTATTTCTATAAATAAACCGACGGAATATTACCCCACCTTCATATTTACTCTAAAAGCAGTTTTTTACAGAGAACAACGTGCGTGGTAAAGTGAACAGCACACATGCACAATTCCACAATATACCTGATGTTAATAGTGACAGAACTTTGCAGTTCATATTCCCGCTTCTTATGTACTTTTTAAAAATTAATATATACCTATTATTTCGTAATTTAACATATTCTAATAGCACAATATAAATTTAATTAATGATCTTGGAAAAACATAGACATCTCTATATTGCATTTAATTTGCCAGTATTTTTTAACCTTGTTGCAATGCAGTATCGTGGAAACAATAATAATATCGTATATTTTAACTTACATATTTTTTCAAATTTGTTATTAAATTTTTAGTACCTATTTCGCGAAACACGCTCATCTATAAATATCTAAATTTAAAACAACTACTTTCCAATAAATATAAACGAGTTACAGTATCTATGCATTCAAAATTTGCAAAATTTTCAGTCCTATAAGCACACAGAACCACAAATTACATACACAGCATAGCTAAAAAATTCTAAGTGCATATAGTCAAATCCAGATTCACAAACATGGATGCACTGATAATTATTGTACCTATATATTCCCATGTGACTAAGAGCAAAAAGCATTAAAAATAATTGTCTCTACAATATCATATCATCCTGAGTGCTTGTTAATAATAACAAAAGTTATGTTTAAATATAGTTTATAATTATAACGGAATGTCATCCAAGCATTCAAAATTTGCAAAATTTAAAATTATATACACCCAAAACCATAAATTAGATACACAGCAAAGCATAGGAATTTCAAGTGCATATAGCCTAAACAATGTTTGCAAAATCTGGATCCATGCAATGCATTACCAACTTATTATACCCAGTATTTTATATGTGAATTTAGTACATGTTATATCATACTAAGAATTACACAGTCAATTTCGAATGATAGAAATAGAATCATTTCGTGAATATACTTTTTAGTAGGAATCACATTGATTGAGTGTGACAACAATGCTACAACTCTGTACCCAAAATTTTAACTCTAATTTTTTTTTAAACTGTAAAAATAAGTTTTGTTTTACACAACTACTACCATTTTACATATTATTATGTACATATTAGGTTGAATTTCTTAAATATGATAAAGTAGTTGATAATTAATAATAATAAATTGGTAAATTCACCTTAGCTTAACGGGATATGCAGACTGATATGGAGAGCCGCCATTTTTTCTACAAGTTGCACCGATAGCAGGTCATTTTTGAAGGGCAAGAATACGCGGGGGGGGGGGGGGGGGGGGGGTCCGCTTAAAATAGTGGTAACAACATTTTATTAAATAAAACACCCATTTTTTAAATGGGGGCATCTGTACGCCTCAAGACACCTATAATGTACCACCCTAGTTCTTTAGCTACCGTTAAATTAATATTATTTTAAATTATAGTAATTATATAATTAATTTATAAAAAAAAGGGGACCGAATTTGCCGCAACTACATATATCTGAATTACATAACGAAACTCAAGAGTCCTTGTTGACAATGGCGGATGTCTATACATCCGAGATTTGCAGAGTTCAAATTATAGACACCGAGACACAAAATTATTTATTTATTGCGAAGCTAAAAATTCCTATGTGTACAACGTAAGAACAATATCTACAAAGGTGGATCCATTGATAACCTGTCCCGTAATAACCTAATAACCTTTTAAAAAATTTTAGTCACATTAAATATGTATTTATTATGTTTGTTGTTTCTTGAATTATTTTTCTTAACAATTGCAGTTTTTAAAAAAATCTACAAAATACTTTTATTTAGTTAATAATTATATCTAATGTTGGTAAGGAAATATGCCTTCTGATATACCTAACTATGAAGTTAAATTCTATATAGATTCAAATTATCTTGCTTGTTATTTTCAACTTTCTCAAAAAATAAAGTACCTATATATATTGCAAAATACAATACAATAATTAGAATGAATATCCAATTATACTTTAATATAAAAGTCATAATTATTGGTAAAAACTAGTCAAATGTGTTCTTTTTTAAATAAAATATATAATTTTTTCTTTCGTCTTCACGGCTTCACAATAATAAAACAGCAAATACTAAAATTATTTTAAAACTGTTTCAGAATATAATAATAGTAAAACTTTTTAAGGTATGTATATTTATATTATTGTATGAATTAAAATTATGATGAATGGTTGGTCTATTTCCCAGTAAAAGTGAAAGCTTTACGATTGACTTAATTAAATTATATGTAGGTACTTATCTTACCGTGAAAGGTTAAAACATTATAAAAAAGACCTCCAAAATTTCTTACTTAAGACAGCAATTGACCGCAAAAAACTGTATAAAACCTAAGGCCTAGAAATTAACAGACCTTTCCCGAAATGCTCAAAGCATTTTACGAAAAATTGCAATAAGTTTAAAGAAAAATGGGGAGGCCTAAGCATAACGTTATTTTTTTTAGTATTATACTTTTAACAACAGTTAAATCAAAACTTTCATTATCCTAAAATTCTTGCTATACTTCCTTTTTAGGTTCTAATTTATATTTTAGCTTTATTTTTGAGACTGACTTTCTCAACATTTAAAATAATATTAAATAATGTTGTAACGTGATGTTAAAAATATTTAAATTTTACTAATTGATTGCAAATATATTATTATGCTGCTACTTTGTTATAATTTGGGAGTTAGTAGAAGATACATAATATGTAGTTTAATTACCTGTTTTATTAAAAGCTAGTGTAAAGCGTTAATATGATAGATAGTATTGTCCACAATACCATATAGGTGCTTTCCATATAGGTGCTTTCCATATAGGTGCTTTCCATATAGGTGCTTACTATACAAACATTAATTAATATATCTACATAGATATCTAAGATTTACAACCTTTAGTTTGCTATAAGCATCCTGATAACTACAGTAAAGCATAATGTTTCAAAAGTGAAAAGATGTGCAATATGTATAAAATTAAACAATTCACAATTCACAAACAATTCATTTGTATTGTATGATATAGTCAACTACTAAATTAGTAGGGATTACGTAGGGTTGCCAGATGTCCAGACCTGCTTTTTTTTTGCGAAATCCCTTTTTATTTTTAATATTTTGTGTTAATTATTGTGTTAACTATTGTGTTTTTTTTTCGTTTTTTATTTATTGACTTAATATTGTGTTACGGCCAAATTTATGATGCACTTCTCCCGTTATTTCACAAACTATTGGGTTGAGACATAGGAGAGTATGAATAAAAAATATCGAGAAATGTATATACAGCGTTGTGATTTAATAACGGATAGATTCAATACAAATTAAATGGGGGCGTTTTAGGAACGAAGCTAAAACCCATCGATTTTGTTTTTTTTTTGGATTGCGCATATCTTGACATGAAATGTAGATATACAGGATGTCCCACAAAAGTGCGACAGAAAAAATATTTTTTCCTTAAATGCAAACCCCTGTATATGATTGCATTTTCGGATTATCCGGAAAATAATACTCATGTTTCATGTATAATGTCCTAAACGTATCTTCAACTGTTAATTGTGTCAATTATAGGAATATTTCCCCAGAAACCGTAAAAAAGGTAAAGCAGCAATTTATTGATCGTCTAGGGTACTACAGAGCTTAATGGCGGACACTTCCAGCATTTGCTAAAATAATTTTAGTTTTTAAAAAATGTAATTTAGGAATCAATTTATGTTGCAATAAAGTAATATTTTAATATTTGAACGTAAATGTTTCGTGAACAGTTGAAGATAGGTTTAGGACATTGCACATGAAACATGAGCAGAATTTTCCGGAGAATCCGAAAATGCAATAATATACAGGGGTTTCCATTTATGGAAAAAATATTTTTTCTGTCACACTTTTGTGGGACATCCTGTATACCTACATTTTATGTCAAGATATGCTCAATCTAAGAACAAAATCGACGGGTTCGAGCGTTGTTTCGAAAACACCCGCATTTAATTTCTATTGAAATTATCCGTTATTAAATCACAACCCTGTAGAATTTAAATTTAGTACTTATTATGGACAATTAAATTATTAAAGTGATTTGAGAATGAAAGTCAATATTCGTAACACTTCCGGTGTAACTGGAATTTTATATATTAGTAGATAAACTTAAATAAGCACATCATGGTTTTCCGACATTCATTTGTTTTTTTCCAAATCGTTATAATTTTCAATAAATTTCACATATTCAATCCCAATTTTCTCGACAACTCTCAGAGATAGGTATAGGAAATAATACGTGTTTGTATTTAGAATTTAATGTAGAAATTTTTTAAAAAATACGTGACATTTCGTTGAAAATAATAAATAATGATCGGCGCTGCCGGTTAAACCCGAAACGACTTTCCTTTGTTCGAACATTCAAAATATACATCCTACATAACAATTCCCAAAATATTACATCGATAAATTTTTCATAAGGATATTACAGTCTTGCTAGTAATCTGGTTGACACCCTGTATATTTGTTTAAATGCATTTGTGAAAGAATGTCCGGCTTCTTTATAAGGATTCAGGCTTTTTACACATATTGTCCATCTGGCATCCCTAGATTAAGTATAAGAATAATCGCTTTTTGCAATTATAGTGGACTCCGGTTAATACATGAGTGTTTTGGACGGGATCAATAAAATCCGTACGTAATAACCGGAAGCATCCCATGTACGTTATAGCCGGAGTCCAATATAGTTTCTTATTCAAAAAGTCAATTGATTAATTATAAGCATTAATTTAAAAGTCAATTGGATACTGGCGATGTTGTAATATTTATTTTGTTAAATTCAAATATGATGCAAAATATAGCTTTGTATATTTGTATTGCATTACAACGCAAAAGAATGAAATTAAATCATTATTTTAATTATTAAATAAGTACAGGTGCTGCCAAAAATTCTAGTAAGTAAACAGTGAATTAATAAATGAACATAGATATACTTAATTGGACCACCGTGTAATTCTTAAAATTAATAATACTGTCAGTAGTTTGTTTAAATAAAATAAAAAATTTTATACGCAGCTACTTTTAACGAGACCTTGGCGTTTTTTAACCACGAATATTAAAGTTTTCCTATTGTTTCTCAAATTAACACATTTCCAAGGCTTTATAAAATTTACTGTTTATATAATACTGTTTATATAACATATTTATTAGGGTGTTTATTATTATTTATTTATACATATCAAGGATGATTATTATTTAAGTCGTTTCCGCAAAACAGTGCTCATCGCCATGTTGCTTTAAAAAATTATTATTATTAGTCGTAAATACTATATTTTTTAATTTTATTAAATTACCACATTTCTGTTCTATTTAAACTTAAAGTATATCGTCGAAATCATTCGTATAGAATGTATAGCATCAGTCAAAGTACCATTTTTACAAAAATATTAATTAAACTTAACCTGCGGCGCTTGATTAGATAATATTAGTGTTATATCAGCAGAAGAAACTCAAATTAAAAAATAATACCATCTTCAAGTAAATTCAATCACGATTATTTTAGTCGTCCACTCATTGGTACTTGTTTACGGAAATAAAAGTTTTAATTATAATTTGGTCCCTGTACATGTGTTGTCAGTTCTCTATTTTAAAATATGACTCATTAATTACCTTCTTAGTCAACGTTGAGTAATATTAATTAATAATTCTAGACATAAATTTGAATTAGAAAATCTTAAATTTGTGTTCGTTGAGGAAGCAAATTTACAAAATAACAATGCTATTAAACAAAAATGTTCGAGTCCTAGCTGCTGGCCTTTCGCCATTTTAGTTTTTGGCGTTTATTTCAGTTAGTACGCTATTTATTTAAAATAGATATTTATACTTGTCATCATAAATTAAACGGTCGAGGCACGGTGAATTTTCAGTATTTCCAATATTTCACTTTAATCTTAAATTATAGTATTTTATTATTTTAAAATAATATGGTTTCGGTCAACTTGTTTAATCAAAAATTACTAATAGAAAGAATTAGAAATAGGAAAGATTGGTACTTATAATAATATTTTTTTAATAAACAAGTCGAACCATGGTATTTTAAACTAAAAATATTTCACATGTTGTCTTTATTATTATGACAAAAAATACATGGCATGATTTTAAAGACTATAAAAATCGTTAGAAGAAAGCAATGGTGAAGTCACAGACACTTAAATGATATTATAAAAATGAAATTAGGTTTTAAAAATTCTTAATTTCGTAAATAAATAATTTAACTGTAGATTGCTTAAAATCTTATTTAACGGCAAATTCTCGGACTCTTCTTCTGTCAGTTAGTCATTTCTAAAAGAAAGTATTTTAACCAGTTAATAGCGTAATTAACACGTACGAATTAGTGAATGTAGGTTTATTAGACGTTTCTGGCTGACCCAGATTAAAAATGTTAATAGTTTAATAAATTACTTCAGCAATAAAAATATAAATCTGAAGAAAACTATCTGTAAAATTAAAAAAAATCTTGAATCAAAGTTATTCAATTTAAAAAATTGTTCTTAGACCCGGAATAGTTCATAATGGCTCGCCATATTATTATAGTTAGTAAAATGGGGCTTTGTATTTCTCTTCATTGTGATTGAAGACAACATGTCAGGTGAACGCATTAGATTATCAAGGTGTGGTGAAATGAAAAATAGTTTCGTTTTTCTCGGTAATTGTTTAATAATAATGTATCGCATGAGCTCTCATTATGTATTCTGTGATTATGAAAAAAGTACTTGTTCGGAAGTTAAGGGAATGACGTAATAAATATAATAATCGTGAAAAAATTAAGTGGGTATCAATTAAGTTGTTTACAAAAAAAAAGCATTTTTCTCTTGAAAGAATTTCGTAGAGGATTTGTTCGTGTTCGCATTTTCTGAATTGCAGACTCCATATTTAAAGAAACATTTAAAATGAACATTAATTAAAACAAATACATTTTTAAAAATGATATAAAGCCAAAAGGTTGAACAATTTAGCAGTAAAATGGGTAATCCCAGAACTCTTCTAAAATAGAACTTTGAGGGAAAAAATGTTTTGTTACTTTTATAAATTTCCGAATATTTTATTTCCATTTTCTTTACCGCTAAAATATTAAATCATTCGATTATAAAAATGTGTAAAGTGGGATAATATACCGATGAGTGTTCCTATGTATTCACTCTTACGTATCGAATAACGTTTTAATTAGAATCGTTGTCTTCATTGCTGCAATTATAACTAATTTAAGAAACAAGTAGTAGTATTAGGTAAATACATTTAAAATTGCTTGTTGCCAATAATATTGTGTTGTTATAAAATTGGAATTTAAAAAAAATATATATTCTTCAAATTATTAAACAATTTTGATTATTTTGTTATTTAAAGGGTTAAATGCTGTGATTGTTGGGATTAATAAAATATTTGCTAATCATATTTTAAACAAAAATATATACTTATCTGCTATAATACCGAGCGATACTAAAATACCCGACATTGTAATATAAAAATACAAATTTACTCAAAAATATAGTAAAAAGTCTTGGAAAAAACACACTGCTAATAAATTTAACATACAATCTGTAATAAAATTATAGAGGTATGCCAAATTATATTTGAAAAAAGTCAATTCTAAGCTTATACCATATTTCTGACCAAATCTGTATACGAAATTTTTGTAAGTAAATGAAAATAGTTGTTATCTTGTTTAAAGCTGAAGATTAAATACAAAAAATCGTTGTGTATCTATATTGAATGTCGTGTATATGGGTATCGTCTCATTTCTTGATTTCTGAAAAATGTAGACATGTATGTATAATATAAAAATGCAATAAAAAAATATACAGTAAAATTAAAAAAGAATTTAGTCATTTTAAATAATAGCAATCAATTGCGATTAGTCCAAAACAATTTGAAACGTTCTCTGAAACGCCTTTTTACTAAAACCATGAGGAGAAGTATGTAGAAATCGCTTCTAGAATTATTCACTTTTAAGAATCTAATCGCGTATATTTCGATCTAACCTTAAGTCTAAAAAATATTTGGTGTGATTAATTAGCTATGTTCCTGTATACGTAATAAGGTCCCAGTATTTTGAGGCGATTTAGAGAATAATTTATTAATTAAAAAAATATATATTTACAATGCTATTATTTAAATTGTACTACATATTTTATAATAATGAAATGATTTCTATTAGAATATCTTGAAAATTACTGATGGTTAGTCACAGCAATATAACCCAATATTATTCATTGTTGTGCAACATTGTAAGAAAAAATAACTGAGTCGTCCAGCTTTATATAATTGCCTTTATCGGATTTTTCCAACTTTTGGCTTTGGCTTATTTCCAAAGGATATTTATTAGATTCTTCAATGTATAAAAATTACGTTAAATCGGACAAAACAAAACGTAAAAAGTTATATCTACAGCAAAATTTAACGATTATTATTTTACAATAATTATGATTATTGTCGATGATAGTTCGATGTTATGTGGATAATTACTATGACGAACGCAATATTTAATTGTAACGTAATGTGAATAAATCAATAGTAAATATGTATAAAAATGTTAACAAGACAAATTATAAAAGTGGCAGTTTTTATTAGTTAGATTGTTAAATCAATTGCAGCCACTTAGTATGAGATAATCAACCTAGTGGTCAGCCTTATTGTAATTATATCGTATTTCCTATAAAATTACAAATAACTTAAATGTCAATATTTATTCAACCCTATACCCTTCAGTCCCTATTAACCAGTTATCGTAATACATATACCTCTATGTTTACCATAATATGGTTTAGGCCGTAAATTTTTTTTTTAAATCGCAACGGTTAGTCGATCTAGCTAAAAACATGGATAAGAAATTAACAAAGAAAAAGTATAACTCTAAATCGGTACTTACTGTAATATCGCCCAAATTCAACCCAAAATCGAAGTTTTTATAGATGCCTCCAGAATATATTTTTAAGGAATAAATATTCCAATTTATAGGTATTAACATATGAGATATTAGGTATTGGATAAGTATAGTATCTTAACATGCCGCATCTCACTCGTATTATTTATAAATGAATCTGTGAAACACGGCATATTACCTTTCGCTTACGCAATATCTCAGTTTACCTTAGCTAACTTTGTGAAATAGTTCGTAACTATTGCAAGTTGTTTGTGGGATAAATGGTGTAATAATTAATAACACTTCGAAGACTTAATTTTAGTTTAAAAATATTTTATTACGTATTCTGTTGATATAGTTTGTACAAACGCCACAGTATTTTTCGATAACAATGATGGGGGATACAAAATAAGCTTTTCCGTAGTATCTATAGAATGTATAAAATTTCAATCATTTTTGCTAAAGCATATGCATAGTATGCGAAATTGTGTTCAATTTAATAACTATTATAATAAGAAAATATTTATATGCATAGATGAGTACTCTTTAAACAGTAAAACAGTAGATGTAGTATAAAGTTATTAAATTGTAGGCAATCCAAAAATTCGTAAAAATAATTTACAGTCTTAAAATGTCATGGACATCAAGATAATAATAATAAAACATGTATAATTGGAAATAGTCAAAAAACAAAAGTTCTAAGTTTTATCATATCACACTATAGAGTAAAAGAAAGAAAATTAACTGTCAAGATTGTCAATAATCTCGATTATCTATCAGGGAAGCCGAATGGGGTGGATCCGAACTTCAAGTTTTTACGAACCCGCTTGGTACTACCTCTCCAGACTTCGCTCCGAAACGTTGAAAAAATCTAGAAAAATGCTTAATTTTCTGGCCAGTGGCCAGTTTATAGACCTAATTGAAGCAGTAGGCTTCGCTAAATTTCATTATGTATTTTAAAAATATTTATCACTATCATACCCTTCTGTTCAACCTCTATGTCGCCATTTTTAGGTATTTTTATGCTGCCTCGGTAGAGATTATTGATTTCATCTAACAGCGCGTGCGCTCTCGACTAGATGACCGCACCCTACTTATCTAAGGCGCCATATTGGAAAATTGGTAGGAACGACGTTTTAACGGCGTATGTTGTTGATATTCTCTGAAATTAATGGATATATTTGGTACCATATTGTGGCGAAAATGTTACGATTTATAAAAAATACTTGCTAATTTTGTAAAATAACACGACTAAAATCGTTCAAAAATCTACGTAATTACACGACGACGTGTTCAATATTGGTCGTGATCTCCATTTGCATTGGCCAGATGTAGATGGAGAACGTTTACGAACCTTTTAAGTATTTTAACAAAATTTAAGCAAGAAAAACATCAAATAAATGCATGTTTCAAATAGAAACGTGGACAAATATGTACGAAACAGTTAATACAAATCTTGTAAATGCACTGCACCAAAATGGCGTCAGGCGGTCAGCTGCTACCTCTCTCTATACATACTGCACACCTCACCACTGTCTTCTTTCTTGCAACTTAAAACTACAACTTGAACACCGAACAACAATGAACTGCACCGCATTAAAGGTTGCGAGATGTATTTATAGTTTCGTCCCTTCTACCAAAATTTCCTCAAATATGACGCTTGCCTACGTGATCTAATGTTTGTATTGATTGTTTGGATGGACTGTGAGTCAGACTGTTGGGATTCCGTTTGTTTCTTTTCAACTCGTTATATATTAATGGTTCTTACATTGTCAATGCTGCAGATTCATGTCGTTTATTATTTCATATAGGAATACTGCGTAGTTTTAACTTGCCCTGGTTTTTTCCTTGTTCCCTTCATGTCTGGAAAATTCTAGACTAAAATTTAAGGGTAAAATCGATTTTTACAGGAATATTTAATGCATTCCAAATCGACATTTTACCAAAAGAATTATCAAATATTTTCTTACTATTATGGTGTCTTATCTCATCTGCTCCAAAAGTAGTGAATTAATTTTTTTTTAATTTTATGTAGCTTTTATCTATCTAATCTAGTATATCTATATCATTAAAGCACTGTCATGCCCGCAACTATAGTACATGGATATGTATTTCATTATACTATACAGAGTTAATATAAATCTATTTTACATATTTAAATTGAATCATTTGTCCGACTTTATTACTTTTCCATATTAAAATATATTTATCCTTGCTAATTAATAGAAAAATGAGGAAAAAGTTATTGTGGAGTTATTTTGCCCATGGCCAGTATAAAAAGACCAAAATATTAGCTGAAAATCTGAAAATAAAAGAATGTATTACTACATTACTCATTTCTAGAATCTTTTGACATAAATACTCCAATAAAAATACAATAGTATGAGATAATGTTAAATTGGATTTTGTGACCAGTTAAAAAAAATTTACTTCTTGGAAGTGTTACATATGGGAAACTTATTATGCATTTTGTGAAAGAAAGTGTATCTTCCTAAAAAGCAAGCAAAAAATATTAGATTTTAGATTTATGAGACACATCTTCACTACTTGATCAATCACAATTTTTCAGTCCACCATTGTCAGATAGGCTGAGACAGTTCTGTAGTAGTAGTATGTAGTATAGCTTTGTTTCCTGGGGGTACTGGGGCCACCTTCGCTTATTTCATTTTACGGTCTCCATAAGGTTTTTTTTTGGGGGGGGGGGGGGGGGATGGACACCTTCACTTTAGGGTTCCCTTTAACTTCGAGACAAATTCCTGCTTCTGGGGGAGGAGGGGTACTGCCCTCTTATCTAGGGCGATGTACACGTTTTGATTAACTATTAGAGTGACGTATATTACTTATGACACACATGGGTTTTCAAAAGGCTAATTATAATTTTACCCCATTTTCAATGTAAAATGTACTAGTATATTACGTATCGAGGTGGAAAGTGTTTCATTCCTGTCGAGAGAATCGGTAGTTAACCAAGGCGCGAAGCGTCGAGATTAACTAAATCTAGAGACAGTTGAATGAAACTTTTCACCGAGGTTTGTATGCTATTTTAGTTACAACCACATTTAGCATCCACTTCTTATTATTTTGAATTAAAATTATTAATAAAAGATAAATGTCATTTTGACTTTTCCATTGAAAAATTAGACAGCAATTTCAAATAACCGCAGGTGGTATAATAACGTAGGTATACACATCAAGATGGCAAATATCATTTTTTGAATATGGTATCAATGTCAGTAAACAATATATTATTTTAACAACAGATGAGGAATTTGATTTTGCTGCTACTCCACCAGAAATTCGAGAAGCAGCAAAAATAGTAGAAGAAGATCTTCTGCCAACTAAAAGCCTCCCGAGATATTACTGTTTCAAAGAATGGTGTACGGGAAACAAAGTTCAAAATCCTGGTTCTGAGTCGGCGCTACTAGCTTATTTCAGTGAAAATGCCAAGACAAAGAAAATATCAACGATTTGGTCACAATATTCAATGCTTTCACATATCAGTGACTGCCTAAGTAAAACAAAAACCATGTTACTTTTCTATTTTTTATAAATGTCATTAGGTTTATTTTAAAAAATTTAAAAAAAATTCATTGTCGTTAATTTTGTGTAATGAGTTGTATGTTGGTGTGTTCGTATATTATTTGAGATATCGATTTTTAAAAAAGGACAAAAAATAATTTACTTTCCACCCAGGTGGAAAGTAAAAGTAAAAAAACGTCAACTTTCCACCTTTCAAAGATAGATGAGATGTAATTATTACATGCATGGTTGTAAATAAAAGTTTTTCTGCAGTCGTCAACCATTTTTACTGACTTAAAAAAAATCAATAGCTTTTAAAAATTAAAAAAGTCAAACGGACAATTTATCAAATTTGTGCCAGATATTTTTGTGATTCAAAAATTGTGATTGATCAGGTCGTGAAGGTTCTTTTAAATAATATTATTTAATTCAAATTTTGTATTTGCATTCCCAACAAAATTTAATTGTTCTCGCTTGGACCTTTTTTACATTCTAGTACTTTATCTACTAAGTCTGTATATCTAATATAACACTTTTTTTTCTTCATAAATCCTAGTTTCCCTCCCATTTGTTGTATATTTTATGTATAAACCTAAAATTTAAAAAATATGTATTTTGTCTGATCAATCAAGATCATTCAGGGGCGGATTTAGGATTAGTAGATCCGCCACTGTTGGTATTCTCGTTTCGAAAAAATAAAATACAAAAGTAAAGTACTTATACAAATATTTATCCGACAATATGGTGAACCATTATGACTGCTAACATCGTAGAGAACTATGAGAAAGAACAGAAAATAGCTAAACAATATTATTCTTAGTTCTAGTTTAAAACTGTGACAGTTTAGTACCTACCTTAAAAAACTTTATGCAAAACACATCTGATAAAAATTATTAAAATATGTCGGGTTTTCGTTTTTTTCTCGTTTGTATACCGATGAACGAACAAATCCCAATAGAGAGTTAAAATTTTCGGAAAATCAGTGTCGGAAAACAAAGATTTTTTTCCCAGAAAAAATGGAAATATACCGGGTGACGGCACCGTTAAGTTGAACAAAGTAAATCCCATGTCATTTTTGAGGTGGCTGAATATTGGCTCCCCTGTACGTTTTATAGAAAAACCGCATTATAACTTCTTGAAGAGGCCGACATGTTAAACCCATGTGCCGAGTTTTAATACATTTTGGTGAGCCAATCCTAAGTTATATATCCAATTAAACGTGATGACAAAACCACGAAACTCTCCTTCTTCAGATAATAAAGCAAACACCAGCAAATTAAATTTTGACGTTTCCAAAATTAAAATTAGTTTCAGTGACAATATTTTCATTATGTGTTATATTCGGCTTTACGTTAATTCTTGGCAATAGCGCAATAAAAATTATTTGCTGGTGTTTAATGTATTACCTGAACTATAAGAGTTGTGTGGTTTTGCCATCACGTTTAATTGAATTGCTTATGATTGGCTCACCAAAATGTATTAAAATTTGGCATATAGGTTTACCATGTCATCTTCTTCAAGAAGTTATGATGCAGTTTTTCTATAAAATGTACAGGGTTGCCAATATTCAGCGACCTCAAAAATTACATTCCATTTCCATCACCCAATATAGTTGTTCAAATAATATATACAGGGTGTTCCTTAATGACCTGCTAACATTTCAAGGTGTAATTCCTTAGGCCATTTTATGAAGAAAAGTTCATATGAACATATGTCGGCAACGGCTTAAATTTTTTGCTACATGGTGTTCAATTTTTAGTTTTTAAATGGTTATTTTTTAATATCTCCGAAATTTCTTTAGAAAAGTTATTCAATTGTTCCACCAGTGGCGCCCCTGCAAACATGTCCTCTGATATTTTTACAAAAAAGATGGTACGCCGCTGACACTTTTCCATGTGGATATTTTTTCGGATTAGCCTGGTCACTTCCACATGAAAACGGTCTCTTGAGTTTTTCTCGTCAGATGCACCGTTCTTGATTAAAACCATTAAATTCATATTGAAACTCGTTATTATTAACACTGATAAAATAATTAATGATAAATATTGCTTTATAAAAATTGTTGGAAATGGTCATCTTCACTTAAAAGGGATGCTTCCGCCCATCTTCGCATCGAATTGCCCACTCCAACAATTTTTATAAAAGAAAATTTATCATTAATTATTTTATCAATGTTAATATTAATGAATTTCAATATGAATATAGTGGCTTTAATCAAGAACGGTGAGTCTGACGAGATGGCGTTTTCATGTAGAATTGACCAGGCTCACCGGAAAAAATATCCACATGGAAAAATGTCAGTGGCGTACCATATTTTTTGTAAAAAATATCAGAGGATATGTTTGCAAGGGTGCCCACTGGTGGAACAATTGAATAACTTTTCTAAATAAAATTTGTGATTTTATATCCTATTGACACATACCAAAATTGAAAATAATATCTAAAGTACTTTCGGAGATATTAAAAAATTACCATTTAAAAAATAAAAATTGAATACCCTGTAGAAAAAAATTTAAGCCGTTGCGGACATATGTTCATATGAACTTTTCTTTATAAAATGAGGTAAGACCTATGACCTAATGACCTAACCTTAAATATTAGACGAAAGAAAAGAAAAATAAAAATAAGCTACGAACTGAAGCAAATCAGACGGGAGTAGTTGAAACAAAACGACAATTTATGAAACTTAGAGCAAACATAAAGACTTGAGATCATTCTGGCAATACATAAAGGGTAACTTCTCCATACCAAATAAGATGAGTTTAGACCAGGTGGAATATATAGATGGTAAGACTATTTCCAATGCATTTGCTACCTACTTTGGTTCTGTGTATGATAGTGTAAATAACTTAAATATTCCAGGCAGGGACAAACTGTTCAACAGATGTAATTTCTCTTACGTTTGTAAGTAGTAACGATGTGCGGGACGCAGTTAAAAGTCTAAAAGCGAATAAGTCTGTTGGTCCCGATAATATTCCATCTCATGTAATTAAGGGATTGATAGATTGTATACTTCAGCCCCTCACGTTTCTCTACAATCTTGCTTTAAAAAAGAATACATTTCCAGATGAAAGAAAAAAAGTCAAAATATGTCCGATTTTTAAAAAAGGGGATAAGCGGGATATACGAAATTATAAACCTATCGCTATATTATCTGCTATTGCTAAAATTTTTGAATCAATTGTTTACAAATACATTTACAATTTAGTGGCACAAAAAATATCAATTTTCCAACATGGGTTTATGAAGAATAAATCAACAGTTAGTAATTTATGCAATATAACTCAATATATTGCAGAAAGTTTAGATGAAAAATGCCAACTTGACAAGTTGAGACATGAATTTGGCTTCCATCTCAATCTTGTAAAAATTTTTGCATCATACCTACAAGATAGAAAACGAACAGTTGTCGTCGGAGGTTACTCTTCACACCTGTTCATTGTTACCTCAGGGATTCCGCAAGGCTCTAACCTGGGACCATTGCCGTTTTTACTTTTTGTTAATAGTCTGCCGAATTCAATTAATTTCGGTAAAAAATTATTATTTGCCGATGATTTAAAATTATTGTATTATATTATAAGAAATATTTTAGACTGTATAAAGTTACAGGAAGATATTGATAAAATGTTACAATGGTCCAAAACAAACAACCTTACATTTAATATAGCTCAATGCTGTGTGCTTAAATTTAGCAGAAAAAAGAATACGTTAGTCTTTGACTACAGCATGGATGATGAATGTTCTTCTAACGCGGGTCGAGGAAATACGGGATCTTGGTGTAACCTTCGATTCTCAAATTGTCATTTAAACCGCATATTTTAAATATAACAAAAAAGGCGTCCATCATGTACGGGTTTATTGTAAGAAATTGTTGAAGTTGTACAAATTTGAATTGTATAAGAAATTTATATGTAGCTTATGCTCGTAGTATATTGGAGTATGCTAGTATAATATGGAGCCCATGTTATCAAATACACAAACATAGCATAGAAAGGTTACAAACAAAATTTTTAAGGTATACGTATGATAGGGAGACTGGTATATATGATCTAAATGTACCAAAGGCAGAATTAATGTCTAGGTATGGATTGGAAAGTCTGGAAAAACGAAGAAATGTAGCATGCGTTATCTACCTATATAAAATAATACACAATAGGGTCGATGATCAAAACCTTTTGTTCAAAATAAATTTTAATATACCGCTATACAGGACTAGAAATCTATTAACGTTCTACTTAAAAAATCCTCGCACTAATAATTGTAACAATGCTCCAGTTAACGTTATGTGTAGACTAGCCAATGATATACAACTTGGACTGGATATTTTTAATGCTAATCAAAAACAGCTAAGAAGCATCATAAATGCTTATGAGGGATATTTAGGAAATTCACGCGTTTTCTGTGTGTGTATGAGCGTGCGTGCGCGCTGTTTTACTCTATGATTAGGTGTAAATTGTACCTGTAGAGTTTGTATTAAATAAATAAATAAATAAATAATTAAGAAACACCCTGTATGTATATAAATTATTTTGTGATAAAAACAGACGAGGCCGCGCAGGTGATTCCTCTCCGTACATACGAAAAAATTCACCATCGACAATATGCGCCCTGTGGCACAATTCTTTTTAAACTAAGCGTATTACGACTTTCTTTGTGTTTGTCATCTTATATGGTAAGTTAATAATATTTTTTACTAAATGATTTATCTGAAGCGGACTCGGACATTGGCGATGATAAATAAACTTTCATGTAATTTGTAGTTGTTGTTGTTGTTATTACTTTTGCTCGTTAACAAAAAGTAAACTTTCGTTTTTATTGCATTAAAATAAAATATAAATAATTTTTTCTTTTACCGCTTTTGTAGAAAAGTATGTACTACTTTGGTGTTATGGGTATAAGTTTGTTAGAATATTCATTGTTTAGGTTTTGAATGTATTTTATAAATTTATAATAAATATTTTTTTAACATACTATACAATTTTTTCTTTGTATCGTCCTCTTACCCTAATCTCCCCTATAATAGTTTTTTTATAACATAGCTATTGTATTCAAGTTTTTATTTATGCTGGTATGACAAATAAAATTATATCTGACAACATGGTGGCGTTTGTTTAATGATGATTACCCGCTTACTCATCAATACTATAACAAGGAATATATATTTTTACCATATTTTTACACTGTGACATACTGTGCGTAACAACTCGTTTCCATATTGCATAATATTTATTTAAAATCGCTGATAAAATAATATTGCGCAATATTTTAACTGAATAATAAAAATTTAAACAAGTATTAAAGTATTAAAACAGTTCATTAATTTTTTTTTCATTATCAATTATTTACTTATAATACCTTAGAAACGTTTGCTATAAACATAATCATAATATCATAGGAAATATTAGCAATAAAGTTCATAATGCCCGGTAATTATTATTAAAGAAAATATTGAACAATATTTGTATTTCTTTTTATAGTTATTTTTATGTAATATTATTCCGTTTTCCTATGTTAAATGTACAATTTTTGAATTTTCTTAAGGAAAGAGCTGGACCAACTATGAAATTTTGCGACTCCATTTCTGAGTTTCTCGATACGCATGCGGATTCCTGCTCCATTTCAACATTAATTAACATATTTTTTTTTCGGTAACAGAGCTAGCTATCATTTTTGCTATTCGGTTTTTCGACGTGAAGCTTTCCTCTATATAACCCTCCGCTACGCTAGTATTCTTCCACTTCCCGTGTTGCTTAAGGGTTCCAAGGGAATCACCACTCTCGATAAGAAGTGTGGACGAAGTCCGACGTATACAATCTCCTGCATTTTTCTTGGGGTTTTCTAAATTAAGAAATTTTGATATGATTGAAGGAACACGTCCTACTGTATTTTTACCCACAGGCATAGTTATGCATTAACCATTTCGGTATGTACGGGAAAATCTGCGTTCCTTCATTCTTTTTGGCCTTAATGCAATGTGGGCAGAGTACTTACTTACCAATTTTAAGGCATTTGTTCGGTATCCTTCGATTATAGTAAAAGTTTTTGACGTAGCAGCTTTAGTTTCTGGTACCTTGACACGCATAAGAGGCCCCTCATCCTCAATATCATCAATGGTCATTTTTACCATCTCATCCCGTCTTAAACCGCCAAAGACTTCCATTACGAGTACCACGTACTTTATGTAGCAGGAATTCGGCGAATTTTTGATAAAAGTTAAAACTTGTCCACCTTCCAAAACTGTTGACTTTTTAGGAAGATATCCCTTTGATTTAACTTTTAAAAATGATCTTAATTGACAATATCATGATATATTAATATTTTCCTTTACTATAAGTTTAGACTTCACCTGGGAATATTTTGTCCAAAGTCTATTTGGGGTATACTTTATTTTAGTCGGAAAAATATATTTTTACATATCAATTCTTGAAAGGGTTACATACCAATTCTTGAAAGTAAGCCATCATTACTGTTTCAGTAGTAATCACAGTTATTTGGTTTTTTTGCTTTTCATTGTAGAAAATTTTCATACTCCTTGTCGTACAGGACTTTAGACTGTACCGGTAATAAGTTTTCCTTCTCTTTTTCAGCATTTTCTAAAATATTTTGTGGAATTTAGTATATATTTTCGTTTATAAAAGTCAACGACGCTTAAAATACAACAAACAAACCCGAACAACCGATCAAAAGCAAATACTAAAAATTGGCGAAAATCGTTAAAACCAAATGCAGAAATTTAACTGTTTATATTTTAAATAGATGAAAAATAAAGTAATGTATACAGCACAGACGTTACTAGACTATAATGCATTATAGTCTACTTAATGCCCTTGGCACATAAATAAATATCTAACTCTAACATATTTAGGGATTTCCCTTCAACCTTCTAATAACCTCCAGCTATCTTCAGCAAGAATTTTCAAATAGCATATGGAGCTTATTAAAAATCCATTTCAAATAATATCATTAAAACTTGTAATAATATTTCATTACTGTTTATAAAATAAAATATTACTAATGGTATTTGCACTCATATCACCCGAAGAGATAAGGAAGATCAAAAATGAAACAAAAAAATTCCTAAAAATAAATAAATAAAATTAAAAATAAATCTATTAGTTCATTCTATTTACTGTATAAGAATTTTGAATAAAATCAACCAACAATTATTTCTTGCGTAGTAGTTTCCAAGAAATAAAGTTCCAAAAATGGACTTATATTCATGTAAATTTTAGGCCGTGACTTTGCCACTGTTAAGGAATTGGAAAGGAGTGAGTGACGTGGATTGGAGTGACTACCTATGTACCAAAAACTCGATAGAGGTACCAACGTGCCAAAACTTTGTAAAGTGTACCGAATTCGGTACAAAAGTACGCTCTGGAACAATCCTGCGAGACCTGCAGGAGATAAAACCACATATGATAAAACACGATTGAACAACGATTGTCACTTTTGTCTTTGTCTAACACGTTATTTTTTTTTCCAGGGCGGATGGAATCATCATCTCATTCATTCTTCTACAAGCAGGGCTAGAACACTTAGTGCCACAACTCTGCAGAATATATTGTGCTTGCATTGCCTGGGGCTATGTTCCCGAGGCATGGAGAACGGCTAATGTAATTTCCATCACCAAGCCTGGACGAGAAACGTACACCGAGGCCAAGGCGTTTCGCCCGATAAGCCTTTCATCGTTCCTCCTCAAAGCGTTGGAGAAACTCATTGATAGGCATATAAGAGACGGGGCACTCACGGAGAAACCCCTCCATAAACATCAACATGCTTATCAACCAGGAAAATCATGTGAGACTGCGCTGCACAACCTAATATCAAGGATCGAAGCAGCCATACATCAGAAAGAGATTGCCCCGAGCGTTTACATCGATATAGGGGGCTTTTGACAACGCCTCCTGCATCGCGATGACATCAGCTGCCAGTGAACATGGTATCAATGAATCCACACGAATATGGATTCACAACATGTTGAAATACCGGCAAGTCAAAGCCAGTTTACACGGCGACTCCATAAGCCGCAGTAACACAGGGATGCCAACAGGGAGGGGTACTCTCGCCTATGGAACTTGGTGATAGATGAGCTACTGGCATATCTCAATGCTGAGAGCTTTTACGCCCAAGGCTATGCAGATGATGTGGTAATACTCATCATAGGAGCGCATCCCACCATATTAACAGAGCTCATGCAAAGAGCTCTGAATATCGTGCAGCGTTGGTGTTTGAGGGTGGGTCTCAAAGTAAACGCTGCAAAGACTGCTATACTACCATTCACCAAACGAAGACAAGTAGGGAACTACAACGACCTAAAAATCTTTGGTAAACGGATAAACACAGTCAGCGAGATAAAGTATATAGGATTAACCTTGGACGCCAAACTGACATGGAACCAACAATTAAATAAAAACCTAAACAGAGCAATAATGTGCCTAATACGGTGCAGGAGCTTGGTTGGGAAAACCTGGGGACTCAAGCCCCAGATGATGCTCTATGTCACAGTTATCAGATCCCTGATATCATATGGGTTTGTAGTCTGGTGGACAAGAACACAGTAGATTACGAAAGCGAACAAACTTAATAGCTTGTAGAGGCTGACCTGCCTATGTATCAGCTAAGCACCCTGCTCACTGCAGCAATGGAAGTCATACTGGGACTAATACCCCTAGACATTCACATCAGAATGGAGGCTAACTGTAGCGCCTCAAGAATGATCACAAATGGGGAATGGACACAACACCCCGAAAAAATTGGACACACAAGAACCACGGATCTAATCAACGATGAGCTCTTGGATATGCAAACTGATCGTATGAGAGTAACATACGATTTCACAAAGCCTTTCAAGATTGACTGGAACTTTGATAAATGGACAAACAGTGCACCCCCGTCGTTTGACAAGGGTCTAGTTTGGTACACCGATGGATCAAAAACCGCCAACGGTGTGGGCGCAGGTATATTTGGTGAAAGACCCAGAATGGATATAAGCATTCCCCTGGGGAACTACGCCACAGTATACCAAGCGGAAGTTCATGCCATACAAGCATGTGTACTACAAAAATACAATACAAGCATGTGTACTACAAAATCTGGAAAAGGGCTACCACAACCGAAAGATTTACATCCTGTCGGACAGCCAAGCTGCTCTTAAGGCTCTGAACTCCAATAGGTCTACTTCAAAACTTACACTGGAGTACCATACCAACCTAAAAGCACTGGCGTCCAGGGGGAACAAGGTAGAGCTCTTGTGGGTCGCTGGTCACTCTGTGATATTAGGAAATGGAAATGACAACCTTGGTAGAAGGTTACTGGACCTCATAGAAAGAACATCTTCTAACAAGATCGGAGTATACAATAAGCCGACCGGCTGCAGTGATAGAAGTTCGGGCGTTTAAACCGACCCCCGCCTAACCAACCAACCAACACGTTATTGAATTTAAAACGTATTGCGGAACCCCGCAGAAGCTCTATTATGTTTTTTAAGTCTGCAATACATAAGGATGGGGAGTTTTCAGTTGTGATGGCTTCTGATACCTGCGTTTATGACGCAGGTGCAATTGCAATTATATAACGTTTATCTCATTATGTACCTTAAATTTCTCTAGGCAACGGCCATACCACGTTGATATACCAAAGAATAAAGTTTAGTTGAGTTCCCGTCCGATCACTGTCAAGTCAAGCGACGTTGGGCACGGTTAGTACTTGGATGGGTGACCGCTTGAGAATACCGTGTGTCGTTGCCTTTTTTGCCGCTAGTTTGTTACACACAATAACGGTTTTTTTTAATAATAACCTAAAAACCATCAATCTCAGTGCATGTAAATTCTAATTGTTAATTTTTTCGAACGTGATTCCAACTCCTCCAAAAAAAATAATACATTATGGTATTATTTGAAAGAGATTTAAGCGACCTTTAAAATGATTAGCCAGTTGACCGCCCTTCCCATTTAATATTTTAAGGGTAATAGCTACCCTTCCCAGGGGGTTAAACCATATAAGTTGCAAGTATTCTTTAAAAGCGTCCCCCCTCACAATAAAATTGACATGACTCCGATTTTTAATATTATTTACTGAAAGCCAGATATTAAGGATGGGTTTGTTCGTGTGGGTGGGAAGTTTTCAAATTAACACCCAGTAGTCCTATTTCAGAACAATTTTATCAATAAAGTTATTAAAATTAATTTATTTCTATTTTTAACATATTTTATTTCCTTATTAATATTTTTCTAAAATAAACAAAATTGAAGCATTCGAAATGTGGACTCGCGCGTAGAATGTTTAGAATATCATGCATTGATCACGTAAGAAATGAAGAAATACTCCAGAGGGCAGAATTGACAGATTGTGAACTTTTTGAAGCCATAAAAAGAAGAAAAATATCGTACCTAGGGTAACCTATGACATATCATACGTGGAGAACGTTATGAGTTTTAACGGGGGGTTAGGGAGAAAGAAATTATCCTGGTTGAGAAACATTCGACAATGGATAAGGATACGGGAAACACTCCAAAGCGCTGCAACAAACAGATAAATCTGATAATGATGAAAGGATGGACACCTACACAGGAACCTGCATGGCACCTTAAGAATAAGAATATTTTCCTGTTAATATTTTGGTTATGAACTGCTGTTATATTTTACCCGAATAAAGTTGATTTGTGCGTGCCGTATACCTTGTAAGGCAAGGAGTAATAAAATAAAACCTTCGATATTCAATTAGAGAGAAAAATGGACACTCCAGATAATATTATTTGATAAACGGGTCTTTAAAAGTCCTTACCTTGATACTCGGGGAAGGCTTCCAGCAGGCCTGCTTTTGGTGGTGACTTCTGGCTTGGCTACTTAACTTCTAGCGTGAGGGTACGGGGTGATAAAAATTACGATGCGTATTCACCAAAAACATTTAATTAATAAATAGACAGAATTGTTTTTATACTGTCAGAATCATACAAAATTTTAAACAGTAATCAATGATGCCAAGTCTGTACCGAGGGTCCTAAAGCTCGCCTGCGTTTGAAACCGAAAAGTATAATATTAATTATCAAGAACATGAAATTGCAATAATTTAAGGAAATCAGTGTGACAACGTGTATTAAAACTCATTGCATTTAAAATATACTTGCATCAGAATAAATTACCTTAAGGATCATTATAATTATTAATCCTGAAAGAGTTTTATTGTGTTTACTATAGCCGGACAACTTTTGTTTGAAATAGAAATTAATTTGAAGCGATCATAAATAATGTTCAAATGTAAACAAACTATTATCGTAAAGAATTTACTAAAGGATGGTACTTTTCTGATAAAATATGATAAACTTCTACATAACTCGAGGGCTAACAATTTAATGATTTTTTAAATATTTCAAAAATATCGTCAAATTTAATTTTCCATCTAAACATTTAAATGTATTTTTGATTAAATTGCATGTTTGGACACACCGTTCTACAGTTATTTAAGAGAATGTAATCCACTCATATTTCAATAATAATATTATTTCGGCTATTGAAAATGTCCATCATAGCTACTGAGTCTATAAAACATGGCGCGATCTAGGTTAAAACTGATTGCAAGTTTATTTTAAATCTTACTAGACTTAAAATGCGTTTTATTTACCACTTTAAGTACAACTACTCTCGCAGATGTCTATTTACTCTTCATTTTTAAACCGAAGTTGCTTAAATATATTCAAGCTCGTGATTCAAAATGATCTGGCGCGCGAATAAAATCTTAACCTTACAAATTGTACCTGCTGTGGTGGCATTTCTTTTAACCAAATTGGCTGAATTAAAACCTTTGAGTTTTAAAATATAAAAAGTAAAAATTATATTTTTGAATTTAATGTGGAATTTTATTGAGCATATAGGCTTAAGATGAAATAGTTCTCTTAATGGGTTTTAATGAGTACAAAGGGTACTTCATAAAACTACATTAAAACTATTTGTTCCAAAATTGATTGTTTTAAAACCAACTTGCTAATTAATCCTTTAAAAAAGCAAATTAGTTTTAAAATAGCGAATGTCACGGGTATTATAAAACCAGTATAAGATCAATATGGCACTAAGAGCAAATAGTTTTTTTAATTTAATTTAAATAATATATTAAATTCTTTGCATAAGAAGTGGTCTTTAAGAACTTATAATTTATTTTAAGGTAACTTTAAAACCAATATCTTTTTGTTGAACATATTAAAGCACTTTTACACCATAAATAAATCAAAAGGGTCTTACAATTGTTACTTGGGTTGATAAACTTTAACCTGATTTTTTCCAGTGCACAAGCTCAAGGTCTTATCAGTTTAGACGTTAAATATAACATCCATCTAAATTATGTTTAGTATTTGTTGATTTGTCGAAATGTTATGCCTTATAATCGTGCTTACGTGTTGTTTAATAGGGTCGATAGCCAATTCCCCCAACCCCTCCATTATTATTGTTGGTAGTGGACCATCTGGTATAGCAGCTGCAACTAAACTTTTAAAAAATAATTTTACGAACATAAAAATACTGGAAGCTGAAAACCGAATAGGTATGTATATTTAGAAGAAAATATCAGTGCAATTTTATTATTTATTGATTATAATTTTCCAGATGTATGACGAAGATTATCTATCCCCTACACGTATTTTTTTTTATCATTATAAGTACCCATTTATATTAAACAGTATTGGACACATTTTAAAATATTAGGTGCTAAGTTAGTTTTTATAAATTAAAATGATTCTTGGCACAATAGTTCTTGTTTTCCCTTCTCCGCAAAATAAATTAGGGTCACCCCGTAATTTTAAATTATTTTAGACATTGTTAGTTTATTGGTTTGTTTTCCGGTTGTAACAAAGTTTACTATCTTTATTCGATGATTTGTTCGTGATTGCTTGTATAAAAAAAAAGTTGTTGCGATAAACGTTGGACAAAAACAGTGCCCCTCACCCAAATTCGTAAAAACCATTATCAGCATATTTTTGGGTTCTGTCTGTCTATCTATTGCAAATTGTTTGCGCACTGTTGACATTGTGAGTGTATTGAAATAGCCATAAATCCTGTTGTTGCGGCACGAATTGTGGCGGCTATAGAAGATGGCCGCGGTCATCGCGAAATTGCGAGGAACGTTGGTGTAAGTCTCTCCAGTATTTCACCAGTACGAAGAGACTGGTCTGCTCACTCGAAGGCCTGATTCAGGACGAGGGAAGACTACAACAGCTATACCGCTTTCCCGTTTCTAGTGCTTTGAGAAACCGGACGGTCACGGCAGTTTCCCTTCGAAATCATCTGCAAGAAGTAAGAAATGTAAGCATAAGTGAGTGGACAGTTAGGAGGCGACTTCATGCTGCTGGATTATCTTCCCGAACTAGAGCTACTGGGCCGCCGCTATCCCGTGACCACCGCATTGCAAGGTTGAATTTTGCACGAGAACACTTGGCTTGGACAATAGAGAATTGGAGTCGCGTTTTGTTTTCCGATGGATAGCGATTCTGTCTTACGGGCTTAGACAGACCTGTAAGAGTGTGGCGACGACAAGGCGAGAGATATGCTCAAGCGTGTATTGCCGAGCGACTTCCGTTTGGTGGAGGATCAGTTATGGCATGGGGAGGCATATCTTTTGAAGCTCGCACGGAGTTAGTCTTTATTCAGAATGGGACGTTGAATGCGCATAGGTACCTGACAGATGTTCTAGAAGACCATGTTCTACCGTTCATGGTTATTCTTGGAGAAAACGCAACCTTTATGCATGATAATGCACGGCTCCACACTGTTCGGATTGTTTCTGCTTATCTTAAAGAGGTTCAAATAACACGATTTGTTTGGCCTGCTTACAGTCCAGACTTAAATGCGATTGAATATGTTTGGGATGAGATGGGGAAACGTTTACGGAGACATGTGCTGGTCCCCACAAATTCTAGACAGCTTCGCGACATACTGGTGCAGGAATGAGACAATCTTCGACAGGATGTGATCGATAATCTGATCCGAAGCATGCCTCGTCGGTTGCAAGCCGTTATCACTACCAGAGAAGGGAATACTCGCTACTGAAGTCCTTAAAATTTATTTTCGTTGAACGATCAAATTAAAATTTTTATTTTCATTACTTTCAATAAATAATAAATAGAAAACAAACATTTTTTTTTACAAGCAATCATGACAAAAGCATCGCATGACGTTAGTAAACTTTGTTACAAAGCAAACCAATAAACTTCAAATGTCTGAATTAATTTGAAATTACGGGGTGACCCTAATTTAATGCTCGGCAATGTATTTGAAACTGGGGCGCCGTGGCAAAAGTGGACTATAATAGATAATCCCACTAGATCTTATGTTCTTCTAGTATTAAATACTTGTGCTAATTGTCAAATAGTCGTAAATATAGCCATAATTAAAATGTCTTTTATAAAAAGTAGAAATTCTTCAGGGAAGACGCTTTGTCCCCTTTCATAATAAGATGGACGCGTCGTTCAGATTTTTAAGAGATGTTTATCAAAGGAAGTTCATAATTACGATATCCGGTTGGGAAGTAATATAAAAGGACAATAGTTATGAAAACATCAGCTGAGCAGAGTAGCATATTAATAGAAGGGGTGCAGCAGTACAATAAGAGTCCTGATCGCATAAGGAAGTTTAACCCTCAGACATTTAAGGGAAAACTAAGAGATTTTCGACAATTACTTCTAATCTCGCTTTGGATATTGCCTGTTCTTATGTTGCAAAATTTGTTCTGTGACTTTGATTAATTTTGTCTAGATTTTATGGTTCATTCTGATCTTTTTCTATTTTTATGGCATTATTATTTTTATTGTTTTCTACGGTATGACCCACATAGCGTAACCTCTGGGTTTGTAACATATACATACTTATTTGTCTGTATTATATTATTGTATGAATAAATGGATTTATTATTATTATTATATACAGGGTGTTATGGAAATGACTTATTATATTTAAATGGGTGACTCCTTGGGTGTCCTAGAGGAAGTCTACATACTTTTTTTTAATCGAATATCTAAATACTAAGGTAAAAACCCTTTTGCCTACATACGTTTAACCTTCGGTATCGTTGCTTCAATATGTTTCGATACTCGGTGTTGGGATGACGTTGTCGAGGGTTCCACGTGCTTGATGTATACGAATTTTAAACGTTTTGTTAGTTGCATCATTACCTGATTTTTTTTCTGTTATGAAACAATTCATACAATAAATGGTGTGATGTGATTTCGAATTTGTATGATATTGTCTACTGTTGGTTCTGTTGCAAAACGTACTTTTTGTGTTTTATTCTTTTATGGAATTTAATTATAAAATGGATTACTTTAAAATAAGAGCGAAGGTAAGAGAGTATGTACCTTAAATTTGTAGTTTTTTTTCTAGAATGTTTGAAAAAGAAATGATAACGCGGGTCAAAGATGTCTTGTTGCAAAATCTGAACATGTACGTTTACAATTCTGTGTTGCAATATGACAACACCGCCTACGATGCGCTGACCTCTTTTGAGACTTGAGACCTCCTCAGTAAATTATTGATTGCGACCGTCGTTTCAGATTTCATATAAAGTGTATATTTCGCTTAATATTTCAAAGGCTAATAAAGCGAAGGGAAAGCCAGGGAAACACTTGATCCAAAGTTATAATAGAATCCCCCCCCCCCTCCCCCACTAAATATGCCCTCGTGTTGAAGTTTTATTTGTTATAGTTGAAACCAATAAATAATCTTCAACAAACTTGTCGATAATTTTGACATTTCTTTTAACTAACAGGTGGAAGAATTAACAGTATAAAATTTGGCGATGCATACGTTGACTTGGGAGCAGAATTCTGCCATGGAGAAGAAGACAACATTGTCTATTTTATGGTAAAAGATCTAGGCATTTTACAACGCCCTGTCAGAAAGTATGATTTTCTTTCTTCCGATGGAGAAATTGTTAAAGAAGAAACATCCAAAAAAATATATGAATTTCTGGAATCATTAAAGTCTGTTTCGTTGCCGTTGATAGCTCGATACCCTCATTAAAGATTCAAAACAAGGGCCCGGTGGCCTAAAATATTTTACCTATAAAATGGTCTTTTTACGTACATCTAGCATAAAGATGAAGAAATTTTGACCTATTCCACCGGGTAACAGATAAAGTAACAATAGAGCCATAAAATGAAATGAAAGGATAATGATTAAAACGGCCCATCATGGTCGGAGAGTTGGGTTTTTAATGTAACCGCTTATTATTTTATTTAAATGTAATAGATTTTATGATTTTATGAATTTATTTACAAGAAAACTAATTTATTTACAGATCAAAAAATATTGACAATTTCAATAATTATAACTCGATAAAATGGTCCTCAGAAGAATCTGAAGAGTCATCATGTCCTACGCTTATTACTAAAGGCTCAATTTCCATAGTTGTGTCAATTACGTTGTCAAGTTCCCACATTTTTTGTTCCTCTACTATAGCATGTTTTATGGCGTTTTGCCAATTTTCTGATGACACATTTGCTAAAGAATGAAGCAAGAGGTGTCGCACTTCTTGCATTTTAAAAGTTTTGTTATTTCTAGCAACATATCCTTTTACTTGAGCCCATATTAATTCGATAGGATTTAGCTCACAATGGTAAGGTGGTAAACGGAGCACTATAATACCTCGATCTCTTTCCATCTCGTCAATAACATACTTTTTATACTGTGATTTATGTAGCCTAACAATATCCAAAAGTTCTTTTTTTACCATGGTATTATCGTAACTCAATTCCTTTCGTTGTAACCAGTTTACGATTTCCGCCTTTTTCCATGAAGTTGTGGGAAGATTCTGTTTTAGCCTAGAGTGATAGCTGGCATTATCCATCACTATTACAGAATTAGCGGGAATGTATTCTATCATTTGCTTAAAATATTCCTCGAAAACATCAGCAGTCATTTCTTCATGATAGTCTTTAGTAGAATTCGACTGGAATTGTAATAATCCTTGATCCAAAAAGCCATTTGAACTTCCTATATGAGTTATAATAAGTCTGCGTCCCTTTCCAGATGGTGGTCTAAGTCCTGTTGACCAGCCTTCCATGACAGCTTGTCGAGAACTTAGGACATTTTTATCTTGCCAAACTTTAGATACGGTGTGCCCTTCGTTCAGCCAAGTTTCATCCAAATAGAAAATGTTTTTGCCTTCGCTGCGGTATTTTCGGATGGACCTTAAGTATTGACGTCTCCAGCAAATAATATCTGCTCTATCAATAAGAAAAGATTTTCTGTTTTGCTTCTCCCATCGAAAGTTCATATCATGAAGTATTTTCCATAGTTTCGTTCGTGATAGCTGTGGTAAGTCCTCGTCGTAGTTAATGGCTTGTAAAATTTTGTCTATAGTTGGTATTTCCTTGGCAAAATAAAAACTATGTACTTTTCTTCTAATACCATTTTTAATGAAATTGTCAATTTCTAACGGTTTCTTTCCTGGGAGTGGTTTTGGCTCACTGAGGTTCTTAGATTTTCTTTCACGCAAGAACCTATATATAGTAGCCTCTCCAACTCCTACCATATTGGCACACTCTGCAATGATGCTACGAACATCACTTGCAGGTTTCTGGTACACTAGAGCATCATGCACGTTTAATATTAATGTCTTTTCTCGGAGAGAATATGCACTCTTGCTAATTTGACGAAGACACGTTGGCGAAAAACTTGAAGCCATTGTTACAAGTATAGGAAATAATTCAACTTTGAGATAATGCAGTATCTAAATACAACTAAATACATAGTTTGACAAACGCACATCAAATGGCGTAATAACATCCTAAAGCAGGCAAAAATAGGTAAATTAATTACCCCTGTTGTACCTACTTTAACCCTAATCCTACTTAACAATGGACAGAGGCCAATTTTCTTATTAAATAAGGTAATTACTATTGGCAACGCCTATGGTTTACGGTTGTTTTATGGCTTCAACCCTCGATATGAGCTATCAACTGCAACAAAACGGACTTTAGAGGCGGAGGATAAACCTATAGATAATTGTAAACATGTAAAATCTATTGGCGAATGTTTAACGATTAAGTATGTATTTAGAAACGTGAAAGTACCTATTCAATGACAGAGCTAAAATTTTTGAAACTTTGTATCAGTTCCGATGTATAGTTATTGCAGAACTATACCGTTGATTCTTACTGTCATAAATAAACTACCTGATTAAACCCTATTGTATACGCCTGAACCTCCTCAAAGCTCAATAAATGGGATCAGGGCCGGCTTGAAAATGTATACCAAACCACATGATTTATTTTTATAATTTAAAATAAATAGATAGGTATTTTTAGTTTTAGGTACCTATAATAAATGTAAAATAATGATAACAATTAATGATAATTGAAAATAATATAATTTAAAAGTATAACTATTAGGATAACAAGTACAATAAAAATTAATTAAATTCTAAGAAACTATTGATAATTTATTCAAAATTTAACTCTGTATCACTATCACTATCTCCATCTAAGCCTAAACATATAATTAAGGGTTAAACATTTGTAATCATACAATTGTAAGAATTTTCCACCTTAAGTACATGCTGTAAGTACACAGTTTTTCCAGCTGTCTGCAGAAATTTTTCTTACTTCGTTTTTAATTAATTCTACTACAGATGCATTTAATGTAGGAGAAATATTATTTTTCCTAATATTGGATTTTAGTTGGTGCCATATTAGCTCAATAGGATTGAATATACAATAGTACGGAGGAAGACGTAACACTGCATGTCCATTTTCTGCTGCAAGTTTGTCACACTCGTATTCCTTATTTATTTTAAAAGCTTTTCATACTTCTAGCAGTTCTCGTTTTTTGTAAGTTTCTTCAAAATATAAATCATTTTCAATCATAAAATTTTGAATTTCTGCTTTTGTGTTATTAGAATTGGGAATGATTTTTGCTTGCCGACTATGATAACTAGCATTGTCCATTACAATGATGGCTATTTTCATGTATATTTTTAAGAAGTTTATGTTTAAACCAATCTTCAAAAAGTTGTGCGTCGGTACCTTGATGATAATCTAAAGAAGAATCTGCTATGTTTTTAGCTGAAAGCAATAGACAATTTGGAACAAATCCGTTCTCTGAACCAGCTTGTAATATTGTGATTCTTTTGCCTTTATTTGATGGTGCCTTGCTGGTTTGACATTTTTTGGAAGAATCATCCCAACCTTTTCTTGGAGTGTCATGGGTATCGAACCATGTTTCGTCAAGGTAAATAATTGGACGATTTTCTTCTCTAAATTGTTTAACAGCTGTTAAATATTTAAGTCTCCATTCCCGACACTTGAAGATGCCCCCATATCAGCACAATTCCAAGGACGCCACATTCTATAACTAATAAGCCTAACTAAAAATTACTCGCCGGAAAACCACTAAAGTTTAAAATTATTAAAAATCACTTTGTACTTATATATGCATCAGGCATAGGTATAAATTGAATTTGTATACCTGGTCCGGCGCTGCTCGAAAAGGTTTCAAAATTTCGGATTTCCTTATTTATTTTATGGTCGAATAGATAATGAGGTTTTATTGCAGTCAAGAGATCAACGATATAATTCTGCAAAAACTATACTTATGGTTCGTAATATATTTCGTAATGGCATGCAGGGTGTGTTCGGGTTTGTTCGTCCCAGTTATAATGGAAAAAAGCTTATGTTACCGGTATTACCTCAGATATTACTGAATTGATTGTGTTGAATTTTGGTGTGATTATGTATGATCCTAGGATGCACTTTTCTGTTACTTAGGAGTTTAGTTAACTCATTGGCGTACGGATTTATATGGGTTCTAAAATAATAATTATAATAGTAAAAGTAACTTTAGCGATTATTAATATCAGAAGTCCATTTGGCATCCCACAAAACGACCTAACACCTACAACATTTCAATAAATCGATACAACCAGTATATATAGCATACAGTGGCGGTTCTTGCACAGGAGCACATGCGCACGTGCACCCCCAAAACGAATAAAAAAATATTAATTTATATTCAGTGAATATTATTTATCGTATTAAGTCCCCTCCCTAATATTTTATCGTACCGTCAACCAAACTGTATATTATAGCCTCTCGATCCGGCAACCGTGCCTCGGTGGAGGTTAATGACGATTATGACGAGACTTGCTCGCATGTGCGATTAAGTAGGGGGGGCATAATGCAGTTTCTCTGTAGTAACAGGTGGCGGAAGACAGCGGGGGATAGCGGGGCTATGGCGATTTAACATGGGAAAGGCGCACAATTTTAGTGTGCGTCGCGCCGTTGTCTGTTCGTGCATCTAGTTAGAAATTCGAGCGTGTATGTTATAATATTTTAATATTATATATTTATTAAATTAAAATGAATAGTTTGAGGGTGCGCTATTTAAAAAATAACTTTAGCTCTTTGAGTTTGGAGCAAAAAATTGAAGAATTGAAAAAAATTGAAGAAAGTGAAGAAGGCGGGAAGACCTAAACCCGAAATTAAGTAAGGTAAGGTAAATCTAGGGACTTTATTAGAAAGTTTAAAAATTAAATATAAGTATGAAAAAAAATTTATAGAGGATATTATTCCAAACTTTAATGAGGCTGTTATTGATCAATTTTCTACAATTAAGAACCGAAGAATGGACTTTACGTTTAAGCACTATACACACTAAGAAACCCTTTCTTATTTTCCAAAAGTTGAATTTCCTTGTGTAAAATAAAAAAATAAATAAAAATATGTTTTACCTAACTCATTTTCTTATTACTTCTTTTCTTTCTACATTTAAAACGCCTAGAAAGTAATTGTTTGGTGGTTACACAAAAATAAAATTTTAAAAATAATTTCGCCATACTTGTGAACCCCTCTATCATAGGTCACGAGCCGCCACTGATTGCATATGGCCAATTTTATTATTATTTTTTTTTTAAATATTTCCGTCTAAAACACGTGCGATAAAGAACAAGCTAATTACCAAAACTATTGACTGTTAAACTGCTTGATCTAAAGAAATACTATACGTTAAACGCAATGGCCTACTTACTGAATTTTCTGCAATAAAATTAAATAGGACATCTAATAATTTATTCTTGTGAAAAATTAGAAAGGAATCGAACAGAACAGGCATAAATAATAAAATTTTGTATCACTTGGGCATATAAACAAAATACTTAAGAGTTTTATTTTTTTGTTATTGGTGTTTAAAGAAGTTATGCTTGTTCAATTATTACTTTCTAATTTAACACATTGCAAATTTAATTTTATAGCAGAAAATACAGTACGCCACTGCGTTTGAAGTAATTTTCTTAGACGAAATAGTTAAACAGTCTGTGAGTCGGAAAAAAAAATCCCCAGAGGGGTTAAACGCGCTTCAAGAGGTTTCCCTACAGAGAAACAGACTTTCCCCCCGTTTTCGAGGATGCTGAACACTGGCTACTTATACGCCAGACACTGGTTGTATCAATTTATTAAAATTTCAAATTTGGTGGTTTTGAAGGATGCCATATCGACTTCTGATATTAGTTTTGAGATAAAATAATCGGTAGAGTTACTTTACTCATATAATTATTCTTTTAAGACCCATATAAATTCGTACGCCAATATAAGTTTAACTAAAATTTTGGTAACAATAGAGTACGTCCTATACGTAAATATGCCAAAATTCAAATAAATCAATTCGGAAATACCGATTTTTTTTGTAATTTTAAATGGGACAACCTGTATAATCTTTAATTTAAGAAACACATTGACATTGCGATCAATTGAGCTGGTATAGCAAATTTAAACTCCATTTCTGAAAACAAATGCAACGTTTTGAAATGTCACTAAAAAGGGAATTTAATATAAAATAAGGATAGGTATACAATTTTTAAATCTATAACTGCATTAGTTACAAAGTAAAGTAAATTTACCTTTGACATGTCTTTTTATAAAAGTTTCCTTCTCTCTATCTCGCAAACAGTTGAAGACGGGTATAGGAAATTGTTAACAAATCTTCATTTTCATTTTTGTTTCATGTACTTATTTTAGCTAATGAGCATTACATATTTGATTTTACAAATGAACATGTTTACATACTGTCATACTGATATTTACTTTAAGATCCAAGAAGTTCCTAACGAATGCTGATGATCCGAATGAGAAACAAATACTTGCACAATCAATTCATTGGGTCAAGACGTGCCTAAATGTTATAGACAGTTCCTTGGATATATACGATATAAATATAATATCACAATACAGAAGGTGTAAGGGAAATCAAGAATTGATCTGGAACGGTATTGGATACAAAACCATTTTAGAAATTATGATGCAAAGGTATCCAACAACAGAAACTCAGCTACCAATAGACGACAAAATACTTCTGCAAAAAGAAGTGATCAATATTACCAACTGGCAAAATGGAGACCACGTTACAATTACTACCACAGATGGCAGTACATATGAGGCTGATCATGTAGTTTTTACTCCATCCGTAGGCGTATTAAAAGCCAAATACCAAACCTTGTTTAATCCCACGTTGCCCGAAGAAAAAGTTGACGCAATAAAAAATATTGGATTTGGTGCTATATTGAAAATAATCATGCATTTCTCGGAACGATGGTGGAAGGACGACGTTTCCTGGCCTTTCCTTTGGACCGAAGATAATAAGAAAAAACTTAAGGAGGTAAAACGTTGTACTTTTACTAGTACCTACTGTTTTCTAGATCAAGCATGTCCCAGACTTGACACAAATTTCAGAAGCTCTAAAGAAGATTGATTATATTAAATTTACATTAAACAAATTTGTTGGGCCCCTTCACCTTACTTTCATAGCTTAGTCTCTCAAATTACTTCATCTATCGATATTGCCTACAATTGTTTTTGATATTACTTACCACCTATAAATTTGGAAAAGTATCTGCAGGATTTCACGATCTTTGATAGGTTAGATATGGAAAACGAATAATAGGATCATTTCAAAAATTTGGTATCTTATACAGGGTGTAAAAAATTTGTCCTTCACCATTGGGATTTCGGAATCGGTAAGAGATACGAGGTCGGTTAAATTGGGGCAAACTTGGGTAATTATGGGTCCAACAATATCAAATATCAAAAATAAATATAGGTGCTTTCAAAATAGTTGAAAGAATCTAAAATTTTGCGCTTCGGTTTTTATTTTTTCCTGCCTTTGTTCGAAGAGATGTTCAAAAATAAATTTCACTTTTTCATTGCTACTTTTTATTCTCTATAAGATGGTAACATCAGATCTTTAATGCGACGTTCCGTCTTTGGGTCACCTTCAGCAAATAATTTTTTTTAAATACGGGCCTGGATTTTTTGTTTAAATTATTAAAGAGGAACTAAATCTACATTTAGCGCTATACAACACCTAATGGGTCTCCAATGATTTTTTCCTTAAATTTACCATCTCCATTAAAATACCCCTAATACGTTCCTGTAATTTATTTATTTCAAGAAATTCGGTTTAATTCGAAACTGTAGAACTCAAAGCCTTTTTTAAACAGCCTTAAAAACTGAATGATTATATGGCATAGATATTTGATGCGAATTTAACAATTTTCATCGGATTATTCGGGTTTGTTCGGGTCCAAAATATTTGGAAAAAACTAAAATTTTGTGTTCCGGTTTTTATTTTTTTCTGACCTTGAAATAGAAAATAAATTTTCTCATTGCTACTTTTTATTGCTCCACAATTTTAAATAATAGGAACTAAATCTACGTTCAGTGGTATACAACACATACTGGTTTTTCGGCGTTCTTTAATTGACCATCTTCATTAAAAACTCCAATATGTTACTGTTATTTACCTTTGTTTCGAAGGAACTCGACATTTTAAAATTACTTTTGCTATTTATGTCGTTAATTATTATTATTACGTACTGGTTTTTATTATTTATTATACAGGGTGTTATGGAAATGACGTATTATATTTAAACCGGCAATTCCTGAGATGAAAACAAAATGAAGAAAAATATCCAAAAATGTCGCATTAATTTAATATGCCCTGTACGTCAACTGACGTTATCGGGCAGAACTTCAAATTTGGCGCCATTTCTGCAGAGACCTCTTCAGGCAGAGTTTGTCCGGTGCCGTTGATAAATGCGTCAATTTTCTTTATTCCTTCAAGACTGCATTTAATTTGCCACGAACCTTTTGCGATAGTGAACTCGGAAGGGCGTTACTCTGTTCAATCATTTGTTCTAATATTTCCAAGGACTTGCACAGAGGAAGGTTTTTAGTTTCTAGTTTCTCAATTGCATCGGGCAATTTGCTGAAATGTGTTGCAATAAGAGCAATATTTTTTTTGATTGAAGAATCCTCAAATGCCAGCTGGCTTGAATTGATTGCAATGGCGTCTGATCTGTCAAATTTGCCAACTACTCCTTTTATCGCTTCGAAATTCTCTGCATAAAACAATACAGCTTTCAACCAAGTTCCCCACCGTGTTATTATTGGTTCTGGGGGTCGTGCTACGTTTGGTAGTTGCTCTTTATATGCTTGTACTCGCGATGGTGCCTTTAAAAACACTTTTTTTGTAGAAGAAATCAATTTATTGACAATTCCGAACTCGTTTCTGATCTCTTCCGCAACTCGATGTAATCCGTGGGCTAGACAGGTGATGTGAAGCAATTTTGAGTAGAATACTCTCAGAGCTTGACCAGCTTTCACCATATAAGGCGCACCGTCAGAAACAAAAACACATATTTTCTCGTCCATAGACGAATCGGGAAATAGTGATCTGATGGAATCATTTATAAACCGGGTGATAGTTGAATGGTTTGTTTTTTCTAGAACCTTGCAAGCAACCAAATGGGGAGTAGAGGGCTCTTTAGATAATTTTCCAACAATTAGATTCGCAATATATCGTCCGCATGAATCTGTCATTTCATCAGCTTAGATCATATTAGATCGTTCGAGAGATCAGTGCGTATTTCATGCGTAGATAGTTGACAGGTAGTTTTTTCGAATTGTGGATTCTTCAGGAATTATCTGATTAGTGCAATACTTCTTAAGGAATTTTCGACATACTGCGTGTGCGAGGAAGACGTGTCGACAGCATAATACAACCCGAACAAACCCGTATAACTGAAATATGCACTATCAATGAAAAAGTACCAAAATATGCAATAACGCTATAAAAATGGAATTATATGCATTTGCATATGCAAACATGCAAATGCATATAATCCGATGTCTACACATAACACATCTACGTATCATTCAATCTGACTTAGTATTTTAAAGTGCTACTGTGTAGACAAAAATACACCCTTATTATCTGAGTGGTCTGGGAAATAATGTATTTAACATCTAAAAATTTTAAAAATAAATAACACGTTGGTTCCGTCGATCGATATTGAACTGCTGGGCTAGGACACTGCCGTTGCGAAAAGAACAAATAATTTAAACTCGTGTTTAAGTATTTTAAGTATTAATACACAAATCTGCTTGAAACTTAGTAAAAACAGTAGGAAGCCGAACACGCGTATGAATCTTCTTTAAACAGCTGATTATGGCTTGCCTGTTCTTTCGCCGACTGGGGTTAATATTTAAAAATACAGCCTTGCCACTTTCCATGTTTCCTTCTATAATATTACTTTCCTGTATAATTATAGTCTCGGAAATGGCAACCGCACTTGCTCAACTTATTTCTCAGAATGTGCACCTTGGACGAGACCATTATTTCAAAGGGTAGTTCCTGTCAACATAATTGCTTCATTTTATCTTTAGTAAAGGGTTAATGGCCCATAGAAATGAGCGTTTTTATTATTTCTATTGCGAAATAATTCAGTGCTGTTTAGTGTTTGCGTGTAATCTGATAATAGGTGCATATATTCAAAAAAACTAATTTGAAACTTGTGGGTGTTTGTGTGTTTCTTTAAGCGATTTAGTGCAAATGTTCCGAGAGATTGGAAATAAGAGGCCGAATGGGGTTTAGTGGGTATAAGCTTATTCTGCATTTCCACATTATCATCAGGGTACGTGATAAGCATAAAGCTTTTCCCATAGAAAAAAAACCTGAGAATGTCTGTGCCCTGGATTACTTGCTAGTGTATTGGCACCTGGATTCACTTCTATTTGGATACTAGGTAAACTAAATATTATTTTTATAAGAATCTAAAGTTTTAGATTTTTTACACAGTTGGCAACATTGTTCCTGAACATCTGTTGATTACACAGCTTGGCAATGTAATATAATCATATATGAATGTGCCGAGTAGTGACCGGTGGGTTTAGGGGTGAATTACCCCAATTTTAAAACGTCCGATTGAAAAATAAATATGTAGCGCTTCTCTAGGACACCCCAGGAGTCACCCATTTAAATATAATACGTCATTTCCATAACCCTGTATAGTACTAATAGTTTTATCAAATTTCTACTTAGTGGAAGTACAGTTGTATTCTTTAAAAAGGGGGACGAGTCTTATGACTAGTTTTTGCCATATTTGGGTAAACCAGGCTTTTCTGATTGTTTTTTAGGTTATGAGCTAAAAGCATTGTCGGCGTTAAATAAAATAAAATCTAATTAAATGTGATAAATGAGTTTAATGTATAAAGATTATTTCTGTAATAACAAAAATATTTAAATCAACGTAACATAAAACTAATAACAACTATAAAACAAAGAGTATAAAAATATCAATAATAATTATCCAAACTTAGTATTTGGTCATATGACCTTGTTTTCCGACTATTTCAGCCAGTCTATCTGGAATCGAACGAATGCAATTTGCAATAAAAGGTTGATCAAGCCCTTCCCAGCACTAATGGATTACTTCGAGTAAGTCATTAGAATTGCGAGGTCTAAAATTTCTCTATGGGATTAATATCGGGACTATAAGCAGGCCATGGCAAAACTTCCACATTATTAAGTTCAAACCACCCCTTTATTGCATTTGAGGAATGGACTGGGCAATTATCCTGCTGAAAGACGAAGGAGTTATTTGGATATATTTGTTCAACAGATGGGAGCATTATATGTTCCAAAAAAGACGTATAATGTTCGGCGTTAAACCTTCAATCGCCATAAGACACAAACACAAATCCAATCCCAGACAAGCTCGTGTACCTTTCGTCGAATCTTGTGTTGTCTGGGCGGTATACCCGAATTTGTCCATTTTATGTAGACCTTTCATCAGTAAACACCACCCGGTTCCAAAACTGATGGTCGCGGTATACAGGGTGGCCCATCGAAAACAGTCCAGCAAGGTTTACGGCTGTGTACGTGAAAATTAAAAAAAACTCGGACCCGTAAACTTGTGTTTTCAGGGGGACACGTTTCACTATTAATTTCATCCCTGTAACCTCAACCCTCTAGCGGGGGCGGCTACTGCCCTTGTTTTTTCAAATGGGAATGGGTATGTTGTGATACATCTTTTTACAGGAAATAAATTCTCTTTAAAATGGCGATTTGTTTTGTATATTTGAGTTACGCGCCGCCGAGAAATTGCGTTTTAAAAAATGTAATTTTATTGAGTAATACTTACATGTTATCTTATTAAATGTTGAAAATGTCCGCCAATCACCTGCATACAATAGTACAACAATTGTTCAAAGTGTTCTCGGACATTGTGTAGAACATCTGGTGAATCATTCATTAGTAATGCGGTTCCGTAAATCTTCTGAGGATTCGGGTTGGGTGGCATAAATTTTGGATTTTACATGTCCCAACAAAAAGAAATCAAGGGGAGATAAATCGGGCGATCTCGCGTGGGGGGGGGGGGGGGGTCTGCCCCGTCTTGTTGAAATATTGGATTTTCTTCCTGGTAACGTTGGTCGTTTTCCATAATTTCCACAGCATTGTCCAACAAGTCTACATAAGTATCTCCATTTAAATTTCCCGGTAAGAAAAATGGTCCAATTATGTGATCACCGAAAATACCAGCCCAAATATTTAATTTCTGAGGATTTTGAGTATGAACCTCGTGGTAAATCCTTGGATTCGTGTCGGACCAGTAACGACAGTTATGTCGATTGACAGTGCCATTAAGAAAAAAAGAACATTCGTCTGAGAAGCAAACGTTAAAAAGGTAGTTCGAATAATTTAATACTTGTTCTGACATTACTTCACAAAAGTGCAAACGGTGGTCATTATTATCTTCATTCAATTCTTGGAGAAGTTGAATTTTGTGTAGGTGCCATTTATAATGTTACATAATTCTCTGTACAGTAGTCCGCGAAATTCCCGGTACATCAGACATTTTTCTGGTACTTAATGTTGGATTCATATTAACTTGACCCAGAGCAGCTAAAAAGATATATCACAACATACCCATTCCCATTTGAAAGAACAAGGGCAGCAGCCGCCCCCGTTAGGGGAGTTGAGGTTACAGGGATTAAATTAATAGTGAAACGTGCCCCCCTGAAAACACAAGTTTACGGGTCCGACGTTTTTTTTTTTTAATTTTCACGTATACAGCCGTAAACCTTGCTAGACTGTTTTCGATGGGCCGCCCTGTATTTAATTTACGGCGAAAATAACCCGAGACTCTCTACGTTCATCTGTGAGCTTCATTTTTTCGCAGCTACGCGGTTTTTTAACTCAGATTCTTTTACTATTCTGCTGGCGGTAGGTTGAGACCCAGGAAATCCTGTATCAAACCAAAAGGATTTGCCCTTAGATATCCCAGAAATACGCCATCTTGTTCAGGGTTGGAAATGTGGGCTGGACCAGTACCAATTTTTCTTTTCAAAGACCCCTCGTTCCCAACGTTGTTTAATACTATTTGAAGCTTTTTCAACTTCCGTTAAATGACGAGGCATCGTGAAACTTTTGGCAGTGACAAGTGTTGTCAACCTTACAATTTTGAAAACGTCAAAAGTTACATTATAACAAATTTAGTGTCCCCGTTTTCCATGAATACAACTGTACTTACAAGTAATTTAATTTATTACTACAAATAAAATTTGACTATCTCTCCCGAGATTTGAATTTCACGGCAAATAAATTAATAAATACATACCCTTTTTTTAGAAAAATTTAGAATGGCTTATCTCAATAGCAGGAATATTTCCCGCCGAAAACAATCCAAAGGTACTGATTGCATGGTATGCTGGTAGTTACGTTCCGTTTATAGAAAGTCTCTCGGATGAACAAGTAATGGAAGGACAACAGCATGTAATGAATACATTTTTAGCATATGACTTTAATATTACAATACCGGATAAAATTTTGAGGTAGGCAAATAATTGTATATCATCAATACAGTGTCACCATTAAAGTTGGAACCATACATAACCTGCCCCTTTTTCTTGAGGATAAGAAAATATCTTTATGTCATACCAGTGCATTAAGGTGTTTTTATACCTTAGATACCATCTACATAATGGATTACTTTATGCCCGTGCGGGTATAAGGTACACATTATGGCCCGCGCTGGCATTAAAACGCAAAAAACAGTTTTCGATTAACTTATTCTTTATTAACAATATACAATTTTTCAGATAGATCATTAAAGTACCCCAGCTGCACAGTTTCGTTAATGTTTCCAACAGCATTTTCTGAGATCCACTTCAAAAATTGGTCATAATATTCTGTGTCGTATGAATGAGTCTCTGGAATTTCTCGATAACAGATTTTGCGTTGCCTTTTCAGTCTTTTTTTCAATTTCGTCGGGAATTTCAAAACCTTGTTTCATTTTTGATTTCTGACTTTGACACATTAAATATTTGAATACTTATCTCCCTAGCAACAAAAACGCAGGCTATAATAATGTCAATGTAATGTCGCAGATAAAAATAAAAACTTGGTACTTAAATCAAATTAAATTATAAAAAATATTTATTATTTAAAACGAACTGGTATGACATAAAAGTTTGTATGCACCACGGGTACTAATAAATATATACCCTCGGGCGACTTACGAACCCTCGGGCCACAGGCCTTCGGCTTTGTAAAACTGTCACCCTCAGGGCATAATCATCTACTTAGTACCCTTGATACATAAATAACTATTATTGTCCCAGCAGGATAATATTTAAAAAAAAACGGTACTACTACATCAATATACCCAAAAAAAATAATTTTACGGTTCCAACTAATTTTTTTATTGTCCGATATGGTATTTTTTTTTGTCAAAATTATTATAACGGTAGTAAAAATCTTCTCAGTGTAATCTCAATCTCAAAATATCAATGCCGGTTTTCTAACCTTCAAATTATGTATGTGTTGGTTGTTAAAGAACATGTGTTTAAGCCATCCCACCGTAGATCATGGGTTCCCAACCTGTGCGCCGCGCCGCCTTGGGGCGCCGTGGAGAGGAGATTTTCTGATGGAGGCGCGGTGCGGTCCCATATGAAAGTAACGACATATTTTTTTGGCCTGTTAGTACTATGTGTCACTTTATCTACAACTGGTGATTTTTTTTTGTTATTCACTCTCTCTTGGTGTCCACTGAAAGTAGCTTAGGAGGCGCCGTGACAAAATACTGATCTCTAAGTGCGCCACGAATTCAGAAAGGTTGGGACCCCTGCTCTATTTCACTATAGTTCAGTTAGATCTTACCAAAGTAATAGGCTTAGTTGGAATAGGCATTTGTTTGAAAATTTATTAATGAAGAAACATTTCTCAATTGTTTCATTAATTCTACAATATAAGTACTTAACTTTTTTCTTCCAGAACTACTTGGTGTTCGAATCCGCATTTCCAAGGAACGTACTCATATGAGTCAGTTAAAGGGCATTTAACTGGAGGCAGCCAATTTCGGAATAAACTAGCTATGCCTTTGCTTAATCGACATAATAAACCAGTAGTCGTATTTGCTGGCGAGGCTACTCATCCACACTATTTCTCAACTGTACATGGAGCTATTGAGAGTGGTTACAGGGAGGCCCAACGAATAATTGACTTTTACCAAGAGGATGTATAAAGTTTAAATACAATATGTCTGTATAGTCTGGAAACGGCTTAATAACTTTTCACCTGCCAATTTTTTTTTTTAATTTGGGTGTTAGTAGAGTCGTCCGGGCGAAAAAAACTGCTCGAAAATCTCTTGACGAAATCGAGTAATTTTTTTCCCCAATCGATACAGTATCATCCCCTCGACATTCTGACATAATTTGTAGGCGGCGCCTCATGCGGGGGGAGGGGGCACGCCCCGTAAATCTAACCGACAACGGATTATCCTAACTCAGCCGGTCTTGTTGCTATAAAAAAATGTAAAGGGAAAAATTGAAGAGCTTGACAGAGCACGTAAGCTGGAAATCCCGATATCTCAATGAGTTCGCGAATTATCGCGATATTCAACTGCAAGAAACAATAGAATTTAATTAATTATATCTCGAGAAGGGCGAAGGTGGGGCATCAATTTTTCGCGAATCAACGGGTGATTGGAATTTTTTTACATAAATGCTAATAAGTAGTTTATTAATGACAAAAGATTGAAGCAAAGCCAATGAATATAAATATTATTCAAGTATATGCTCCCACCCTCGATAAGCCAGAAGAAGAAATAGAATCATTCTATGAAGGCATCAGACAACTCCTAAATTACACCAAACCACATGATTTGAACATCATCCAAGGAGATTTTAATGCCAAAGTGGGTAGGGGAGAAATAGTCGAAGGAATAGTTGGACCCTGGGGCCTAGGAGAAAGAAACATCAGAGGAGATAGACTAATACAATTCTGTCAAGAAGAAAAATTTAAAATCACGAACACTTGGTTCTCCTTGCCTTCAAGAAGGCTGTATACATGGAAAGCACCACAGGACAGACCTGGAAACATAGTTCGTAAAAAAATTGACTTTATCCTGGTCAATAAGAGATTTAGCACAAGCGTTACAAAGGCACAAACTTATCCAGGGGCAGATGTGCCATCTGATCATTGTCTTCTAACGATAAACATAAGACTGAAAATAGCCTTGACAAAGGTCAACCAAAGCCAACTTAAAAAACTGGACACCTCGAAACTTCAACAGGAGAATATCAGGTCTGATCTCAGAAGCGAACTAAACCAAGAACTGGAACGTATGAATAACAATACAATAGATCAACACCCACTGGAACTATGGGAAATGGTTGAAACCTCCATAAGAAGTGTCGCGACTGAGAAGTTGGGATATCAGAAGAGACGTGGCAGAAAGAAGTGGATGACCAGCGAGATTTTACAACTGATGGACAAACGTAGGCAACACAAGAACGTTAACCACGATGAATACAAGAGACTAAATTCACTAATAAGATCAGAAATTAGAAAGGCCAAGAGGAAATGGTTAGAAGAGGAGTGTGAGAGCATTGAATACTTACAACAGACCCATAATACTCGTGAAGAACACAAAAAAATAAAAGAAGCATCGGGCATGTATAAAAAGCGACCTCCAACAATACTTACCGATGACACGAACAAATTTATAATAGAAACAAGCGACAAGAAGCAACTATGGGAAAAATATATTACGGATTTATTTGCTGATGACTCTCGCGAGGAACTAACAGATAACCACTTGAACACATCATTATCTGGACCACCAATATTGAAGGAAGAAATTAGGAAAGCCTTAATGGAAGCAAAAGATCAGAAAGCTGCAGGACCAGATGGAATACCGGCAGAGATCCTGAAACTGATTGATGATGAAAATATCGCCGTCTTACACAAAGTATTCAATCATATTTATGATACAGGACAATTCCCCCGAAGCTGGTTAAAATCCAATTTTATACCGCTACCAAAGAAAATCAACGCCCGAAAATGCAAAGACCATAGACTGATAAGCCTGATGAACCATTCCTTAAAAATTTTTCTCAAAATAATACACAGAAGAATGCAACACAGATGCGAGAGAAATATCAGTCCCAATCAATTTGGATTCAAATCGGGCATGGGAACACGTGAGGCGCTATTCGGACTTCAGGTCTTAATACAAAACTGTCGAGACGTTAACAAGGACATATTTCTCTGCTTTGTCGACTACGAAAAAGCTTTCGATCGCGTTCAACATTCAAAACTCATGCAAATTCTAAGAAAAACTGACATCGACGACAAAGATATAAGATGCATTGAGAACTTATACTGGTGTCAATCAGCAAATATTACAGCACAGAATATTACTACTGAAGATATCGAAATCCGTAGGGGCGTTAGACAGGGATGCGTTTTGTCTCCGCTGCTTTTTAACCTATACTCCGAGACTATATTTATTGAAGCGTTTGAAGATCAGGAAATGGGAGTAAAAGTGAACGGGGTACCAATCTCGAATGTCCGATATGCAGATGACACTGTCCTTATTGCTAATGATATGGAAGAACTCCAACAGATGTGTACCCGTTTAAATGACAGCAGCAACCAATACGGTATAAACATAAACGCCAGCAAGACCAAATTTATGATAATCAGCAGGAAAAACCAATTATATGCAAACGCTGAAATTCAGATTGATAATCAAATTATAGAAAGAGTAACACAGTATAAATACCTTGGTTGTTGGCTGCACATAGACTGGAATTCGGAGAAGGATATTAGATGTAGAATTGAGATGGCACGTACGGCCTTCATGAGATACGAGAAAATTCTTAGAAATCGAGATCTAAATATATCCCTTCGAATTCGATATGCGAAATGCTATGTCTGGTCAGTACTTCTGTACGGAGTGGAGTCGTGGACTATGAAGGCAAATATGGTCAATAGGGTAGAGGCCTTCGAGATGTGGACTTACCGACGCCTATTAAGAGTACCTTGGACAGACAGGGTAACTAACGAAGAAATATTAAGAAGAGTTCATATAAATCGAGAACTTCTAACAACTATTAAACGACGAAAAACGGCTTACCTTGGTCACATTTTTAGACACGATAGATACCAGTTGCTGCAACTAATTTTGGAGGGGAAAATACACGGCAGGAGAGGGATTGGAAGAAAGCAGATGTCATGGGCAAGAAATATTAGACAATGGACCGGAATAAGAACAATAGAAGAGCTTGTCAGCACAGCCAGAGACAAGGAACAATTTCAGCATGTGGTCGCCAACATCCATTGAGTGGATAGGCAGCTTGATTGATTGAGTTTATTAATCGAGCTACGGGGATCAGGCCGGATTCAATTTGTTCATTTTTTTATCAACTCAAGAGACCGTTTTCATGTAGAATTGACCAGGCTAATCTAAAAAATATCCACATGGAAAAATGTCAGTGGCGTACCATTCTTTTTGAACAAATTGAATCCGGCATGATCCCCATAGCTCGATTAATAAACTACTTATAGCATCTATGTAATATTTTCCCCCCATAACTTAATTGCCCCGCCATCCACAGCCTCCGGCCTATCAAAGTACTCGGTGTCACACGTTGATTCCCGAGAAATTGATGCCCCACCTTCGCCCTTCTCGAGATATAATTAATTAAATTCTATTGTTTCTTGCAGTTGAATATAGCAATAATTCGCGAACTCATTGAGATATCGGGATTTCGAGCTTACGCGCTCTGTCAAGCTCAATTTTGCCCTTCACATCAGAACCGGCTGAGTTATTTAGGAAAATCCGTTGTCGGTTATATTTACGGGGCGTGCCCTCCTCCCCCGCATGAGGTGCCCCCTACAAATCATGTCAGAATGTCGAGGGGATCCTACTGTATCGATTGGGGGAAAAAAATTACTCGATTTCGTCAAGGGATTTTCGTAAACCGGATCGACTCCCCTATATATGTGGCTTATAGGGGACGGTAAAATTCTTTTTTACGAAAGAATGACAGCACTAACTGTCAAAATGGCGGATTTGCGCCATCTTGGTAAAGGGAAGAGAGGTCTTGCGATACATCATTTTAAAGGTCCTCTCGAGCAGTTTACGATCCCAGAATATTGTGTCCCTACTCGTACGTTACATTAAGAAATAATATTTACTATTTTTTCTATTGCTATTTTAGTGCAGAAAGTCAATTTATCAGCTGGCTGTTCACTGCTATTTATGCCAAGTTGTAAAATCTAAACTAAAATAGCGAACGAAAAAAAAATAGTAAATATTATTTTTTAAGAAGCCGCCATTTTGTTTTGGGTACGAATACGGACACAATATTCTGAGATCGTTAAGTACTCTATAGGACCTTTAAAATGATGTATCGCAAGACGTCCCTTCCTATTCAATTTTTTTTATCAAGATGGATCCCATCCGCCATTTTGAAATTGAGCACCATGCAATATGCAAGAATGTGCGGATTTGTACTATACTCTGCCAAGTTGTATTTATTTTTCTAAGATGGTAAATGAAATAAAAGATAATGGAAAACAATAACTATGCACTTTTTAGAACGTAAAGTAGGTAGGTACTCGATAGTATCTGGAAAATGATGTATCACAAGACATACCTCTCGTCATATTTAATTTTCTTTACCAAGATGGCGCTCATCCGCCATTTTAACAGTTATGACTTCCATTCTTCCGTCCGAAAGTAGTTTACCTTTCCCTATAGGCTACACTGTACTTATATCCTTAGCCTATTTCAGATAAATTTTTGTAAATTTCAATTAACACATAATATTATTCGAATCCTTCTCCTGGCTGGTATTGCGGAAATATTGGCTTCTTGAAAAGATTTTAAAAAATTGTATTGTGGGTACCGCGCTTAATTGGATAGCCAGGACAGGAATCAATTTATTTCCATATATCGGGAAAGTGATTTTTAGAAGACAGTCATGTCGCTACTTCCAAATGTTGGTTAAAATGATGTACCACTTGGCCAACTTCCCCTTTAAGACTTTAAGGGTAACATCTACTCCTCCCAGAGGCTTAAACCATGAAGGCTGAAAATATTCTTGAAAAGCGTCCTCCCTTCACAATAAAATTGACGTGTCTTTCAGATTTTTAATATTATTTACTAGAAGCGAAATATTAGGGTTGGGAAGTTTTCAATTTGCCACCCTGTATGGGGGTCAGTGTACATTTTCTGGAAATAAGAACAGAAGAATATACTTTACGTTTAAGCACGTTTAAACACTAAAACAAACTTTTTTAATTTCTGAAAATTTAATTTTATTTAAAATTGAAAAATAAATAAAAATTTATTATACTTGACGCTTTATTAGTTTTTTCTTTCTACGTTTAGAACGCCTATGAAAAAAGTGTTTGGCCGCCACTGTACCAGCAATTTATAGTATGAATTGAATCGCTCTGAGCCAACAAGTAATTAATGTAAGTTTATTATTGTAACATATAATACGTAAATTAAAATATAATTTTATTTTTTTTTAATTACACTAATTACGAAGATCAGGCATAAATAACAATTTTAATAAATAACTTAAATTTATTTTAAGGGGCTTACCTTTTAATATTACCAATGCTTAAGGTCAACTGAATTGTTTCGATCTCATTAACCACCAAATATTCCATTCTGTAACAACATGTTTAGTATCTGTGAACTTATTAAAATGTCACGCCTTATAATCCTGTTTACTTGTCTGTTAACGGGTTCAATAGGGTAACTAGTGGCCCAACCCATCTATTATTATTGTTTGTAGTGGACCATCTGGTAAAATAACTGCAACTAACCTTTTTTTTTCACATAAAAATACTGAAAGGTGGAAATCGAATAGGCAGGTAAAGAAAAAGAAAAAAACACTTTTCCTTTTTCTATAAGTTTACACAGACGTTACATTTCCACACCTGCTTTTCCTATGATACAAAATAGTTGATGTAATGTTCTCCATTATTTTTTTAAATTTTCTTATCGTAAAATATATCATCAAAATTAAACGGATTTTTTCAAACTATTTCCAGAATCTGATACAAAAAAACCGCCTGCTATGGAATAAGCCATAGATGTTTTATTAAATATTTTTTCTTATTTCTAAATCTTTTTAGTGAAGTGACCTAAATGAATTCCAAATGATATCTCACCCATCATTGGTATTTTATATAGAGCAAGATATGTCGTACATTTAAAGTATTTGAAAAATATATTTTCCTACGACCACCTACGAGAATAAGACAAAAATCGCGGCTAACTTCCCTAGAAGGTGTCTTATATCATACGCGTGTTGAAAAATTCATTTCGCCGGTGTCTATCAACAAATACAAATGAGCAGTGGGGAATATAGGGGCAGGGGGCAGGGGGCCCGGCCCCCCCGAAATGTAATGCTTTAACCAATTTATTCAAAGATGAATTCGCTACGAAAGATATAAATCTTGATTTTACTAGTGTTTTTAGTAGATGATTGTTTTGTTCGTTGTTGCTTAAACGCTCATTATATATTTTGTTCAGTTAATAATTAAGTCAGAGCTCGTAACGCATTCATCATTTTGTTTTTTGATCAATATTTTTGATACTGTTCGTTTTATCCTAAAAGCGGTTAATTACCTGTTTTTTATGGACCAATTACCTTAAGTTTAGGGTAGCAATATTTTTAATTAATAAATTAATGGAAGCAAGAAACGAAATTTTGTCATTTTGGCAAATTTCGTTTCCTGCACAAATTTTTTTATCAGAAATTTTAAAATTTAGGTAATTGATCCCCTTGGGTATTTTCGGATAAAACTAAAAAGTAATGAAATATTGATCAAAAAAAGAAAAGGCAAAATCCCCACTATATTTTTTAGGGTTTGCTCATTTAACTGGTTAGCAAAATATTCTTATTTTTGCGAACAGAAAAATGTAATCGGTCAGCCAAAATGGCTAGTTGGTCAGCAACTTATGGACAGGAAACATTTCTGAATCGGTCAGTAATTAATATCATACTAGAGTGCTCTAAATTATTTTGGTACGCAAATTAAACATATAAGCTGCTATGAGCGATCCACTTTTAATCAGATATTGGTAGCAATCAGCGGGTAAGCAAAATATTTAATCTTGGTCATCAAAAAAAAAGCAATAACACGTGAAATAGTGATAGTGCCCTGGGAGAACAAGTGAGAACCCGTCCCCGCTACACCTTTTGTAGCCGATTTCCTTCTGTATTCGGCAAAAGAAAACACAAGAAAGTTACATTAATTGACAGTGCCCTGGGACCTCTGAAGTAAAATGCTTCTAAACATGTTTTTTTCTACTGACCAATTGTAAAATCTTGCTGACCAAGTAACCATTTCGCAGCTCGACTGTTAATTAAGCGAACACATGATATTACAAGCGGACTGATATCGGTTAAATTGTTGACAGTTTATAGTATTTTTTGCAGAACAAGTGTTGCAGCCCGATTTTTATTTATTGCCAGCAAAATCTTTTGATGCTGATCAAATGATTTAATGGCTATTTTTTTGCTACGAACCAATTTTAATAACGGCAAACCATTTAATTACTTCTCATTTTTTCCACAGGTTTCAACATGCTTCTCCCGTTTTTCAGTTTCCAGCACGAGCATGAGATCGTTCGTGTTTTGTCGTTCAGTCATAAGAAAGATTTGATAGCGTGCATGCAAGCTTGCTAATTTTTAACTTTTCATTAAATATTCTAATTAATAGATACCGCATAGCATTGCCATATGTCCGGCTTTAGTCGGACATCTCCTCCTTTTTTGGGAATTTACTAACTTCGTCCAGCTTTTTCTTTACATCCGGCTTCTTCTAGCAACTGTGCTAGCCTATCAACTATAAAAATTTATAATGACCATTATTTTAAATTTTTAATTTTTTTTTATCGTAGTTACCAGGAAATATTCCTATACATAGTCCTGATTAGTATAGTAGATTTTTATTTTCTAGGAAAATAAATGTGTTTTGTGTTAGCGTTTTATTTGGTTAATACTTATTGTTCCGACCTTTGCAAAAATTAAATACACAAAAATTTTATTTTTGTTTTATATATTTGTTTAAATCTATATATCTATACATGGTGTTATGGAAATGACGTATTATATTTAAACCGGCAATTCCTGAGATGAATACAAATTGAAGAAAAATATCCTTAAATGGCGCTTTCAATTCATTCAGCGGTAAAAATGACCTGACGTCAAACCAGGAATACATCTGTGCGGCACTACGTCACATATGGTCACATGCGAATTCTCACCGGTGTTGTCAGAATTACACCTCCCACTCTTTAAGTTTGAAATATTACGCAACTACGTAACTAGGTAAAATGTCAATGACCTTTTGACTTTTGATTGGCTGACTGATTTTTTAATGTAATTTTATTTAGGCCACACACATACACTTACCTTGTCGGTCTTATTGAAAAATTAATGTCAATTTCTATAAAAACTTATACAGCGTTTTAGTAAAGAAACCGGCACATCACATAAGCCATAACCATAATGGCAAAACACAATCACAATCGCAAAATCGTTCATGTGATTTTGCGATTGTGGCCAAAACACACACAAAATTCACTTGGAGACATCGTTTTTATTAACATTGGGTTGTCTCGCCTAGATTTGTAAGAACTTTTGTTTTAATTAAAAAACACATTGTAAAATGTAAATATCATTTCTTCGAAATAAAAATTACATCTGAACTGAAAAATTCAAAACACGAACTGTCAAAAACTAGAAATGTACTAATGCAATGCATGTTTTCCGGTGATTCCAGCGCATTCACCAAAAAAAGTTGAAATAAATAATTATAATAATCTACAGTACTTATTTATTGTTTTCCTTCACTGCTGTAGATACCAATAAAGATTAAAAAACTTGTTAATCGCTGCTCTGCCGTTCTATTTCATTCGAAAAACTTTAAAAAATTAAATCGATCGTTTCACAGCGGGATTTTAAAACCAAAGATTAGCCACATCTTTAGTATAAATCAACAGAAGGTTAAAAGTTGACATTTGCTTGACAACAAGATATACCGCTGCGGCTTCGCGCGAAAGCGCGTTTTTTCGGGAAATTTAATCAACTGTACAGTGCGAATAAGTGTGAAAATATTTAGTACATACAGAAAAATCAAGTCGAAGGCATATTAGAAAATGTTCCTTTAGTAAGAAACTGGATATCGCAAGATCACCGGATCTTACATCATGCAATTTTTTTCTATGGGGTAGGATGAATAAAGAAATAGTTTATAAAGTCGAAGATATGGATCAGTTGCGATATAAGATATTGGATGCAGCAAATAAAATAATTGCTGAACGTTTTAGTTTATGAAGTGCCAATTTGTGTTCTATCTCCTATTTGTGTGTTTGTTAAAGAATGCATTAGTGTGTAACGATTTTGTGTGACAAGGGCCTATCTTCAAAAACTAATTTGAAACATGTGTGTGTGTTTTTTAAGTGATTTATGGTAATTTGTTCAGTGTTTCACTATGTGTTCTGTGTCTCTGACGATATACAGGGCCATGTTCTGAGATTGGAAGAAAAACGCCGAAGGGGTTTTAGTGGGGTATAAGCTTTACCCACTAAAACCAAAAAAACTGAAGATTTATGTGCCCTGGATTACTTGCTAGTGTACTGGCACCTGGATTCACTTCTATTTGGATACTAGGTAGCTAAATATTTATTTTTATAAGAATCTAAAGTTTTACACGAACAATTTGGCAACATTGCGCCAGAACATCTGTTTATTACACAGCTGCTCAGTGTAATGTGACTGTACCGAGGAGTTGTGTGTGGGTTTATGGGTGAATTACCCCACTTTTTAAACGTTCGATTTAAAAAAAAAAAATATGTAGCGCTTCTCTAGGACACCCCAGTAGTCACCCATTTAAATATAATACGTCATTTCCATAACACCCTGTATAATCTAATATAATATGTTTAATCCTCCTACTTTTACGCGTTGTCCTTCTGGCAACCCTAGGTACTACCGCAGTGAACCATGATCATTTTTTTGAAAGTTACATGCCTTAATTGAGAGAAAACACAATTGATCCGGTTTATTTATATTTTTGTTTAATAAAAAATTATTTCTTTTCAACATTCACCATTAGTGAATTCTGAATGTCAACATTCCCCGGTGTAAGTGAAAAATAATGATATTAGGCAAATATTTCTGATATGGGCCAAATAACTCAGAGAATGTCGACATACGTCAGACTTCGATCTTTCACTGTAACATATAAATATCAAAATTAAATTTTTTACATTAATTATACATATTATGTATTTAAATTTATTTAAAGCATAAAATAAAATCGTTATCAAGTTGCATACTAATTTTGTAAAGTATGCCCTTCAAGATTATCATGCGTGAACAACACGACACTTCCTTAGAACAAATGTCTTTAATAGTAACAACTTCATTTCATAATTGGTATAGTTGTTTACTTTTTAATTCCACCTTTTCTCCAATTAATTAAGGTGAACTGGTGGTATAAAATGAAACCACAAATATCATATCACGCAAACGTATATTCAGTGTATGTTTAATCTTAAAATGTTCCGTTTCAGTATAGTGTTTATGTGTTTTTTGATGGGATCAACTTGTTCCCCAAACCCCTCCATTATTATCGTTGGTACCGGAGCGTCTGGTATAGCTGCTGCAACAAAACTTTTAAAAAATAATTTCACAAATATAAAGATATTAGAAGCGGACGACAGAATAGGTAAGTAAAGAAAATAAGTATATGGTATTTTTGTTCCTTATACTAAGTGTGCTTGAACACACATTCTTTCTTAAGAAATTAAATAAAAATAATATCACTAGCAATGGTTTTAAATTTATTTAATGTACATAAAAAATCCTAAAATCTAACACTGCCTACATATAAACGCAAAATTGTAGTGACTTGTTTAAAGCCATTTTACCCCACCCATGCAAGCAAAATACATACCTTACAATCTTATAATAATAGTATATTTTAAGAGATTCAAATCCCACACAAAAAATATTTTGATTTTCTGTATTCGTTATTTGTCATAGTCAGTGCCCTGCAATTACTGCTTTGTCATTTTATTTAATAACTCAGTATCATTTCATCGTTACATTTACAGGTACGTGGCAAATGTAGATATATTTTTGGTTATAGGGGGCCCTAGGCCCGTTACGCAATCCGGGACCACACCACTCAAAAAGTGTTTCTCCTTAATTAGTTACGCAACACAAATTTATTATGACTTTATGACAAAGAAAATAAATTAATTAATACAAATACATAACAAAGCAAGTTTTTGTCTTGTATTACTTGAATAAGTATACAACGTGTCCAACATAAGGAGGGCCAGTACAGGGATTTCGGAAACCGTAAGAGATACGAAGTTGGTTAAATGTAGGTAAAGTTGCGCATTTACGTGCCTAATAATATGCCGTTTAGAAAGTACTTCTGGAGATATCCGGAAAAAAACGAAATGCTGGAAAATCGTTTTATTGTTTTCCTGGATTTTTTTTAGATCGAATTCTAAAGTAAATTGCACTTTTGCATTGCTACTTTTTCCGCTCTATCTAACAGCGTTAATTGTTTTGTAATTCGACGAGTCGTCTTCGAAGGGCCATTATCAACTTTCTTTTTTTAAATACGGTCCTGTTTTTCTTATATTGGAATCTGATAGCTTTTTTCTTCTAAATGCAACGATGTATTACACATTGTGGTTTAACGACATTTCGATGGTTTTTTGAACAACATCAGGAAATTTTGGGATACGGTCCTGTATTTCTACTAATTTTATAAATAATATTTCATAAATAAGCTTTAAATTTTTACTTATGTTGGACTAGTTCAATAAATAATAAATAATTTAATATTAAACCACAAATAAGTGAACAAAATACAGAAACATTATTTCAAACTTCTGTTGACTCGGGATTTAAAAGAAAAGTAGGCGTTTGAAACAACAAAATTAAAATGGTGACGCGTGATTTGTTTCACTTGACATTCCCATTGTGATCGTTTGAGAGCGTTTTAAGAGGTTTTCTATTTTCCAGAAAATATGGAACATAAATTTACAAATACTGAAAAGTTTGATATTCTGTCGCATGTCTTATTTTATCAAAAAAACTTATGTGGCAGTTAGAAGATGTTATTTGTGCTTAGAGAATAACGGAAATCATTTTGAAAACCTGATTATGTAGTTCATTACTTTTTTCGTTTTATTACTGTTTTGGAATGATTTTTGTTCACTTATTTGTGGTGTATTATTAAATTATTTGTTATTTATTGAACTAGTCCAACATAAGTAAAAATGTAGATCTTACTTATGAGATATTATTTAGAAAAGTAGGAGAAATACAGGACAGTATCCAAAAATTTCCTGATGTTGTTCAAGACACCCTCGAAACGTCATTAAACCATAATGTGTCATACATCGTTGCATTCGGAAGAAAAAAACCTATCAAATTCCAATATCAGAAAAACAAGACCGTTTAAAAAAAGAAAGGTGATAATGGCCCTTCGAAGACGACTCGTCGGATTACAAAACAATTAACGCTGTTAGATAGAGCGGAAAAAGTGGCAATGCAAAAGTGCAATTTATTTTAGAATTCGATCTCTCCGGATATCTCCGGAACTACTCGGAATTTTAAAACTTTCTAAACGGCATATTATTAGGCACGTAAATGCGCAACTTTACCTCCATTTAACCGACTCCGTATCTCTTACGGTTTCCGAGATCCTTGTACTGGCCCTCCTTATCTTGGACACGTTGTAGTGTCGCACAGGCCGAGCGCGTGGCCCTAGATCCGGGCCGCGCATTTTATAGATAGTAATAGATAGAATAGATTCGTGAGCGGCGTAATAACGTAATAAATCATCTTTTTCCGTAGCAGATCTATTACGAACGTAATGACGCTGGGCACGGACGCGTATTTGCATTGTCTCCTATGGCAGGACGCATCCGTATGCAAATGTATTGCCGAATCACGAAAGACAATGTTCCACGATTTTCCCATTATTAGGTTAGACATTCTCTCCTGCGTTAGGACACCAAGCGTAACGCAGGAGAGAATGTCCAGCCTAATAATGCGTAAATCGTGTAATATTGTCTTTCGTGATTCGGCAATACATTTTCCTAGGATGCATCGCGCGTCTTTCCATAGGAGATAATTTCAATACGCGTCCGGGCCCAGCGTTGCCAGCGTCATGACGTTCGTAATAGATCTGTTACGGAAGACGATGATTTATGACATTATTAAGCCGCTCACGAATCTATTACGTTTTTGTAATATGGATAAATTTATAAAATCAACAGTTGACTTCTAAAAAAAAGGTCAATCAGATTGAGTCCAGACAAAATATTTTTTTTACAATCGCCACCTAAAAAAAATACTTTATGTTGAGTATAATATTTATTACGAAGAACCTGAATCTATTACGATATTTCAGTCCAATTTATTACGAAAAAAAAGTTCCTTCTGGCAACTCTGTCCGAGCCGATTAGGAAAATAGGTCGTGTTCACATTGGCAGCAACACGTAGGAACATTGCGTTTAAGTTTCTTGTCTCTGTTTCGAGCACTATGAATACGAATGTATAAACATTAAAAAACAGGCTTCAAGTCATGTTGCCTATTGTGGGTCCATTATTTGCTTCAATGTCCTTGGTTGGATCCGTCCTAGGACGCACTATTTACATTCCTTATGAAAAATCAAAACCAATTAGCTTTTAAAAAATAAAAATTTTCTTGAATAACCAGGTGGGAGAATAAACAGCGTAAAGTTTGGCGATGCATACGTGGATTTAGGTGCAGAATATTGCTGTGCAGAAAATGGCAACATTGTCTATTCCATGGTAAAAGATCTAGGAATAGTACAACCGTCTAACTATCAAACTATCTTACTTGTTTCGAATGGAGAAATTGTTAGAAAGGAAATATCCAACAAAATAGATGAATATGCAAAACCATTAATAGTGGGTGATAAGGAAATTGGACAATATTGTGAAAATATAACATCTGTTGGAGAATGTCTGACGATTAGGTATGTAGCAAGAATTTAATTATTTTAAATCAAATATTATTAATAGTAATAACATCACACATATTCACGTTACCGGGTGAGTTATTCTTAAATCTCTTATATTGCTGTCAGCGTTTTTAACTCTCTTTTAAAGGTATTAGAAGGTTTTACGTATTTAATAGTATGTGAAATGAAGGAATAATATCATGGTATTTAGGTAACATACAACAAAGATAAAAGCTAAAATACGACCTAAGTAGTTATAAACAAATTAAACTATTGTTTTTTAAATAAGCCATCTCTCAGCAGAGTCAAATTATGAAGAGGTAAAGAAACTCATGGTCTGCTTCAGTAGTTGTATAACCAATATTTTAATTTCCATATATGTTTCGAAGGCAAACCCTCATCAGCTTCAGTAGAAAATACTTAAGAAGTAAATGTTAACAAAATAAATAAAACCGTATCCATATCTAATTTTTTGTTTCGTTTGAGTTCAGTTAAAGTCAGAGGTCATTATAAAGATTATTGAACAGAAAAGGAAAAAGAAGAAAAAACAGATCCAAAGGAGGATTATAGTTATTAGAACAAAATGGCAAGTGATCAAGAACGGAAAAATAACTGATGAAAAGGATTATTGCGCATATATTTTGTGTATTTTGCTCATAATTGTGTAAATACAGCGAGCCTGGTGAGGACTGGATCCGATGTGCCACATGTGGTTTATGATCACATGAGGACTGTACGTACGCTTGTTTGTGTCGCTCTACCTATTATTTCTTATTGTCTTATTGCTCACTCTTGCCGCATACCATCGGGGAAGAGTGAGTTGAAATTTTAAAAAATGTTTTAAGAAATTTTATACATATTATTGTGTTACTGTATTACCAATGATTGTTCTCTGATAAGCAAGTTATTTCATAAAAATTTAAAAGCAAATCAAAGCTTAAGTGTTCACTCTTGACCCTCTCTCTTCCCTACATATTTAATGACATATCCAATAGAGTGGAACGAAAATAAGGAATATTAAAAAATTTCAATTTTCTTTTTTGTAATACAGTCAATAAGTTGCCTAATGAACTTCTGTTTTCTACCCCCAATACTGTACGCTATAAAATAACATTTTCCCCTGTCCCATAAAGGTTGAAACACAATATATCTCAAAAATAAATATATAATATATCTACACCTACATATTATATAATATATAAATTTATAATTTTAGTTATTCGTTGAATAAACTGACTTTGTCTTAAATTTCGGCCTCATTTTACGAGATTCCAACCTGGAGCGAATGAAACCGTCTCTGGAATCTAAACTGTTTAACTGTTGTAGATGCTTCCGTTACTTAACTGAACGCACCTTTCAACAGCTTGGGTGTGACATGTAAACTCTGAAAATTGCATAATAGTGCCACCTTTTGTCACACATCCTGAAGCTTTATCTCCTTTCATGAATATCGCAAAGTTAGTGGTGGTTCGGCTAACTTGCAGTCTTGTAAGTGTATCAAGTCTATGTAATCTTGAGCATCAAAATTGAAAGCAGGAATCTGGAAAATCCTTATTGTCTTGCCTTTTTCATTTGATCTTGCCTTCAGAATCCTTTTTACAGCTAACTCTCTTTTATCACATAACATTGTTAAAATTATATTTTCAGGATGTCCAAATTACCAGTTTCTTTGAATTACAGGATCAATGACGCATCTAAGATTTAGATCTAGATAACGCGACCTTTTTACTAGTTCCAGTAAGTTCTCAGAACCGCTCTTGCATGACGGGTTAAATTTTATTATAAACCAAACTGGTGCATACACTTTTACTATATATGTTACAAAAACTCTCAGATTCTCTGATCGAGCCTGAGTTTCAACATATAATCGAACTAGCCTATTAGCTAATGTTAACCATCGTGAGTGGGATAGTTTGCCAGGAATCCTTCGAGCCAAAGTTTCACTACAGTTACCGGAAATAGCGGCACGACATATTTCTAACAAATATTTTTGGTCCGTACTTAAGTCCGTTTCATTAACTTCGAGTAATTCGGATTCTAGCGGAATAAAATCTATAACTTGAAGCTTTTCACATTCAGATATTTGTTTTCCGATGGGTCCCAAAAAACCACGTTGACCAGTAGTTGGTCAATCTAAATGTTGAAAAAGATGACGAAAGGGAAGTTGATTTCCATGTAGCTGACAAACAAGCCATTGTAATGGTCTTCCAAAATGAACTAACCTAAAAAATAACCTTAAAACACCTCCTTTGGGCCCTGTATTGACTGCCGTTCCATCACAGCCCATAGCCAGAATATTTGAGGTATAAATTTGATAATGGTCTAAATAACTAACTATACTGAATTTAATGTTTACAGCTGATTGCAGTTAACGGTGTTACATGCCCTATATATTTTGACCCAGGTTCTTGAACTAATACATAATGTTCTTACGTTATAGTTTTACGATGAAATGTGTTTCTATCTAAAACCAAAGTTTTGTATTTTCTTCCATCAAAATACAACGGATTTAGTGGCAACATATTGTGCATTTCTTTCTTGGTTATATTTTTTCGTAATTTCCTTCTTTGCCTTCGAACTTTCATTCTATCTATTACACTTGCTGTATCTATTTGTGAAATAATTTCAACATCTTCAAGTACTGCACTTGCAATTATCGCAGCACTTCTGTCTGAAACTATTGTTCTATCGCATGCTAATGCAAAAGAAGGCAATGACACTCGCATTTGTTTTGCTTTTTTCCTTGAGAAATTGACGGTTCATTCTTTTCAGGCGTCATTTCAATGCCATTTCAATTTTCCGAACTATCGTCCATCGTGCTTAATTTTGAAACTGTTTCTTTATAACTTAAATATCTCGAAATTTCTTTCTTCTTTCTTGACCACAAGATAAAATAAGCGTATCAGTATAACCATCATAGACACCACAGTAGTGTGTTAATTAAAAAAATTGTAAGCATTAGTTGTAAATATTATATTTCAAACATTTTGGGACAACGGAAAAGTTTCAACTAGGTTGCCTATACTTTTGTTCATATATACATGGATACATGCATATACAGGGTGGTCCTTAAGTACATCAAGAAAATCTAGGATATGATTTCTGACATCATTTTAAGACGAAAAGTTCAAATAAACATGGGTCCGAAAATGCTAACCCTCTAAGATACAGGGTGTTAAAATATTTTTAAAAAATAATTGTTTTCTTAAAATTTCGGAACTCCTTGAAGATACGGTATTGAAAATTGATGTGGATTGATTTCGTATTAAACTGCACTTTTTGGTTAAAAAAGGGTTTGCCTACTTCCACCAGTGGCGTGCGTGAAGGTACCATCAATATTTTTTTTGTGAAAATATGTGATACGCCACTGATTTTTTTAAACTCTGGTGCATTTTTATGCATTACTGATATAAGCGGAACAAAAGTTGTCTCTACTATCTTTTTGAAAAAAATGGTAGTTTTAAATGAAAATGGAGAAATATATAAAATTGTAAAAGATAAACTATCTCGACTGTGATTCTAGTTTTTTCAAAGTAGGCTTATGTCACATATTGTGCAAATAACAAAAATTAAATGACCGAAAAATAATTTAAGTTTTAGTGCGTCGTTTTTGTGAGTTATTAGTCGATCCAAAAGTTTTAGAATTATGAATGATTTACAAAACAGTGCTCATTTGGCAGATATGCATTTTGTTTATGGTCTTGCTGATGGAAATTCATACGAAGCAAAACGCATTTACCAGGCAAGATATCCGAATCGTGTAGCACCGTGTACGCAGACCTTTGTAAGTCTCCATCGCCGTTTATCCGAAACAGGAAGTTTTGCAAGAGTTTCTGATATTCTCGGCAGGCCAAGGACAGTAAGAACACCACAATTAGAAGAAGCAGTATTGAATAGAATTGAGGAAGATCCAGAAACTAGTACTCGAAAAATTGCGAATGAGGTAAACGCTAGTCATCAAACCGTATTGAGAATCCTTCAGGACCAACAAATGTATCCTTACCATATACAACGGGTTCAGGCCCTTTTACCACGTGATTATCCTCAACGCGTAAATTTTTGTCAATGGTTTTTGGAAAGGTTGGCCAGAAATCCACAATTTTTAAATAATTTTTTTTTTACCGATGAAGCAAATTTTTCTAAGAATGCCATAACAAACTTTCATAACAATCATGTTTGGAGTCAAGAAAATCCACACGCTATTAGCGAAAGATATTTTCAGTACCAATTCTCGTTAAATGTATGGGCAGGAATAGTTGGTGACAGACTAATAGGTCCTTTCTTTCTTCCCCAGCGGTTAGATGGCCAAACCTATCGCCATTTTCTAGAAAATGAGATGCCAACATTATTGGAAGACTTGCCATTAGCTCAACGAACCCAGTTGTTTTTTATGCATGATGGAGCTCCCGCCCATTTTAGTGCCACAGCCAGAGAATATTTAAATGTTCATTACGAAAATCGATGGATCGGTAGAGGCGTCGCAGTACCTAATCAACCGTGGCCGCCAAGGTCCCCAGATTTAAATGTATTGGATTTTTATTTCTGGGGTCATTTAAAATCGATAGTTTACAAAACTCCCGTTGAAAACCAGGAAGATCTTAGAAACCGAATAATAATGGCTTGCGAAAATATTAAAAACACCCCAGGACTTTTTAGAAATGTTAGAAATTCAATGATAAGACGGCTAGATGCTTGTATTTTAGCAGAAGGTGGCCACTTTCAACAATTTATTTAAATCAAGTTTGTTTGGTGTTACATAATATTATGTTTAGTTATTATTTAATTAATAAATTAATTTTGTTTAGTATAATATACTACGAGTTATCTCTAAAACTACCATTTTTTTCAAAAAGATAGTAGAGACAACTTTTGTTCCGCTTATATCAGTAATGCATAAAAATGCACCAGAGTTTAAAAAAATCAGTGGCGTATCACATATTTTCACAAAAAAAATATTGATGGTACCTTCACGCACGCCACTGGTGGAAGTAGGCAAACCCTTTTTTAACCAAAAAGTGCAGTTTAATACGAAATCAATCCACATCAATTTTCAATACCGTATCTTCAAGGAGTTCCGAAATTTTAAGAAAACAATTATTTTTTAAAAATATTTTAACACCCTGTATCTTAGAGGGTTAGCATTTTCGGACCCATGTTTATTTGAACTTTTCGTCTTAAAATGATGTCAGAAATCATATCCTAGATTTTCTTGATGTACTTAAGGACCACCCTGTATATGCACTAAAAGGTCACTTTTGTATACTATTAGATAATAAATCAGTGCCCCTGCTGCCAGCCATAAATAGTGGCGGGGTATTAAAAAATGTGAGTATATTTTCCAAAAAGTATTAAAATCACACCTCTTGGGGCACCAGAAATAACTCTAGTAGATTTATGCAATTTTACAGGTAAAACATGCATATCACAAGGCAACTTTTCCGCACTATTAGAATTCGAAAAAAAAATGACATTTTTCGTTCCACCCTAATATCCAACCTTTGGCCGACAGTGTATGTTATTTAGTATTCCAACATTATACTGCGTTCCATAATCTATTTCACTCCTTAGTACAAATCTACATTTAATACGTCAGCAATCCCCACTACCTGCTTCTTTTTAAAATGATGCTAAATAACTAAGAAAAGATAAAAAAACATTACCTACTTTACTTTTGATCGCGGATACGATATACTAAATCTAATTAAAAAGTATTTTTATGTGTAGTCTCCATATAAACCACTCAAAAATGAATAGGCAACTGAAAATTGTTTGCGTAATTTTGAGGATAAATATTTATTGCAGAAATCAGTGAGAGGGATCGCTCTTCCAGGGTTGGATGGTATTTTGTCAACTTTGATATGGCCCTAATTTAACATTAAAGAAGGCTATATTTCTGTGTTATACAGGGTGTTTTAGGAAGCATTGCAAATTTAAAAATCTTTTATGTGCTACACAATTTGGTAATAGAAATCGGAAGAAGAACACTTTTTAAGGCAATTTCCAAATTTTTTGATTTTTGTTCAGACTTTCAATTCCTTAAATAAATTATCAAAGTTGGACCTCGCGAAAAAGGGGCGGAGCTTCGCGTGACGTCACATCCTATATGCTGCTCGGAAAATAGTTGATATTTAGAAGCATATAGCGCGTGTTTCTGTATGAAAACGTCGTTTGATTGTTAATATAGCACCCACCCCGCACTTATCTTAAAAGTTCCGATATAAGCTTCACCTTCACCTGTTGCCAGTTGCAGCAAGCATTAAAACCCTTTTATAATATACTTTCTTTTAGTAAGTTTAAACTTGCAAACCTCCCTTTATGCTATAAACGGAAACTTTCCAGACATGATAAGCACAATTTTAATTTTAGATCAAAGGCAGTCTTATCTAATATTGATGATCCAAAAGAGAAAGAAATAGTTGCACGATCATCTGATTGGGCAAACGCATTCTTAACATCCTTAGGAGGCGTCCAGGATCTCAAAGATTTAAGTGTAAAAATGGAATATAAAAACTGTGAAGGAGATTTTAGTTTGAACTGGAATGGTCTTGGATTTAAAACACTTTTGGAAATTATGATGCAAAAGTATCCAACATCGGAAAATCAGTTACCAATAGACGATAAAATATATCTACAGAAAGAAGTCGACAGCATTAGCGGTTGGCGAAATGAAGGAAAGGTTATAATTACTACCACAGATGACAGTACATATGAAGCTGATCATGTAATTGTGACACCATCGGTGGGTGTATTAAAAGCCAATCATGAAACTTTATTTAATCCCTCGTTGCCCGTCGAGAAAGTTGATGCGATTGAAAATATTGGATTTGGAGCTATTATGAAAATAGTCATGCATTTTTCTGAAAGATGGTGGAAAGACGATGCTTCTTGGCATTTTATTTGGACTGAGGATGATAAAAAGAAACTTGAAGAGGTTAGGCTTTTGACGGAAGGGACACAAATAATAAGCAAAAAATGTGGATATAAATTTAATTTGGTTTACTCTATGTTTAGTAGCATAAAGTCAATAATATAACATACCGCGTTTGCACATTGACAATGGGTATCATTTAGCTGGTCAGCAAACATTTCTGAATCGGTCAGTAATTAATATCATATTAGAGTGCTCTAAATTATTTTGGTACGCAAGTTAAATATATAAGCTGCTATGAGCGATCCACTTTTAATCAGATATTAGTAAGCAATCAGCGGGTAAGCAAAATATTTAATATTGGTCATCAAAAAAAAAAAAAGCAATAAAACGTGAAATAGTGACAGTGCCTTCTGTATTCGGCAAAAAAACACAAGAAAGTTACATAAATTGACGGTGCCCTGGTAAAACAAATGAAAACCCGCACCCGCTACTACTTCTGGACCTTGACTGCTACACCGAATGAAAGCGCATGCACGCAATTAGCTACTCGTATCACGCGACTGCTTTCGCTCCGCCCACAATAACGAACTTTGCCGATTATTCAAAATAAACGCAATCCAAGGATTTATATTGATAATCGTTCTTTTAAAATGCAAACCACTGAAGTAAACTGCTTCTAGACATGTTTTTTTTCTACTGACCAATTGTAAAATCTTGCTGACCAAGTAATCATTTCGCAGCTCGACTGTTAATTAAGCGAACACATGATATTACAAGCGGACTGATATCGGTTAAATTGTTGACAGTTAGTAGCATTTTTTTGCCGAACAAGTGTTGTAGCCTGATTTTTATTTATTGCAAGCAAAATCTTCTTATGCTGATCAAATGATTTAATGGCAATTTTTTGCTGCGAACCAATTTTAAAAACGACAAACCATTTAATTACTTCTCATTGACAATTAGTATAGAACGTTTAACCAAGATTAATATTGTTGTAATGGCTTGCCACTTCAATAAGAATTCAACTTTATTGGTTTTGAAATTAAATATTATATAAAAAGCAAAGTATTATAAGTTGGCCTAACTTTTCATTTACCTTGTTTAATTCTACTGAGTTAATTCTTTTCTGCTATCAAAACGCACTATAATATTTTTGAAGCTATATTAAATGTATCGCTAATTCATATAGTAAGTTTACAAAATAGTTTAGTAAGCAAGCATGACGTACTTGTTTGTACAAGTAACTTTCCTATATCAATCTCCCACCGGGAATTTTCTATAAAAAAAATATTTCACATTACTTTTTGTAACTAATTCAGAAATTTAAGAGACTTTAGAAAAGGTACAGGTATTATACAGTGTATTGATACCTTGTGTAGATATATAATAAAACTCATATGTCAGTTTTTTAAATGGAATACCCTGTATTTTAATTTACAATTACGTGTAGAACAACATTATTTATCTAATTACACAGTACATTTATATGTTCAAATTCCTTTAATGAATTTTATCTAGGAATCGGTTATGGGTATAGAAACTTGTTACTTGAATTTTTACATAGAATCTACAAATGCCAACAAAATACAGTGCGGATCTTTAATGTTCCAACTTTCAAAATGGCGGATGGGCGCCATATTGGAATAGAAATTTGAATATGGAGTGGGTCTTGCGATACATCATTTTAAAGGTTCTATCGATTACTTTACAATTCCGGAATATTGTGTCCATATTCGTACCCACAACAAAACGGCTAAAAAATAATATTTACTATTTTTTTCTGCTACTATTTTAGTTTAGATTCTACAACTTGACATACGGCAGATATTTTTGTTGCTTTATGCCAAGATGTAAAATCTAAATTTAAAAAAAAAACCGAACCAAAAATAAAAATAGTACCTAAATATTATTTTTTAAAAAGCCGCATTTTTGTTTTGGGTACGAATATGCACAAAATATTCTGGGATCGTAAAGTACTCGATATGACCTTTAAAATTATGTATCGCAAGATCAACTTTCTATTAGCAAGATGGCGCCCATCCGCCTTTTTAAATTTGAGAAAGAAAGTGTGCTCTTGCTGTTAGTAATTTTTGTAGGGGTGGGGGGGTCAAGAGCGACGGTTCCAGGATTTATACTCGTGAAAAGCCCCCCGCAGGCAAAAATTGTTGAAGTTATCAAATTCCAGGGGGCAACTGCCCCTCTCGCCCCTTATAAACGGCGCCCATGGTGCTCTCTGATTCCTACTACACTATGTCAAGTTGTATTAATTTTTTAAGACGGCAAATGAAATAATGGATACTGAAAAAACAATAACTAGCAATTTCTAAAACGCGGGCATATTGTTTTGGGTGCGAATAGAGAAGTAATATTCTAGCATCGTAAAGTACTCTATAGGACCTTTAAGATGATACATTGTAAGATTGGTCTTCCTATTTAATTTTCTTTTCCAAGTAATCTTTTCATCAAAAAGATCGGCAACTTTTATAGCGAGAATATACCAATATTTCAAATATGTCTTTTAGTTCCCGAACTTTTAATAGGCCACTCACCGTGAATAACCCTGTATATAAAACATGGATCAATTTGCCAAAATAAATGTTAAGCTAACGACTATAAATTTTTTTTAGAAAAAGTTGGAATGGCTTATTACGATATCTGGAATAAATCAACCTGAAAATAATAATCCGAATGTACTGATTGGATGGTATGCTGGTAGTTATATTCCCTTTATAGAAACCCTATCAGATGAACAAATACTGGAAGGACAGAAGCATGTAATTAATAAATTTTTAGCACCTCATTTCAATGTTACAATGCCAGATAAAATTTTGAAGTAAGTTTGAAAAACATAATATAGCAATACTCAATAATAATTAATGTAATACCCTACAAATACTTAGGGGACGGATGTGGATGAAAAGCATGTGGATGAAAAGTATTATTATTTACCACAGGCACAGGTCCACAAGTTTATCTGTAACTATGAAAGGAATGTTGGCAAAAAAAATTGTGGGGTTAACAATGTTGTCACATATTAAATTTTATTTAATAATCTCTTACCGAGAAAAAACTAAATTTACGTTTACGCGTTTAAAATAAATTATAATAGGTGTATAAGAAACCAATATTCTATTATAGTTTCAATATTATTAAAACCTTTTCAAACTAGTTATTTTGATATTTAAATGCAAAATAATATATTTTTTTGATTAAAATACTTTTAATCTAAAAATATGACAATATCGTCCGTGTCCAGGAGCGTAGTGATTGGAAGGGCAATAGTTATTGTATTGTGTTAAATTGTGATTTAAAAATACGTGTTCATTGTGTCGTATTTTAGGGAGTTATTTTAAAATTTTGAACTTTGTGATAATGAACGAGTATACTCCTGGTAAAAACCTAAATGGTTGGATTCGCGAAGTGATTGCAAATGTTTATAGGGTACCTATGTGAAAATCACAAATCAATATATTTAAGTTGCCACTTAAGCGAAAGATAGAAAGGGACATTAAAACGACCAAAACTGAAAAATAATCATTAATCAAATAATCATGTTAATGGTTTTTCCATGTTGAAGAATTTACAAGGTTGTAAAAAGCAATTTTTAAAACCTTGATAAAAATAGTTACCTACCTTCAAATATAAAATGCAATTACTGAAGAATTTCCTATTTTTATTACATTATATAAAATAATAATAGCATGCCTATGATACTAGACCACGTTTTAAACGATATTGCTCTCCCCTTACCGATGCCACCCCTTACCACACATTATATACAGTTATAGTTACAGTTATATATTTTAGCGAAAATTATGATTGCCAGATTGATTGTTTTCATAGTTTTCGGGGACAAATTTTGTTTTCATCGGGAATTGAGGACGATCTCCTGCAAGAATAAAAAGGTAATAAATCCCGGGATTATACACAGCACTCCGGGACCCGCAAAAAATTGCGGGAATATCCCTGCCACCTGGCAACGCTCAAGCTATAATACCTGTAAACGTCATCCCTTGATGAATATGAGTTTCGATTATTGAAATCGCTCGAGTATCAAGTAGGTGCTCGATTATTAAAATCATCGGCTTTTCCCAACACTAAGTATTAATATCTTAATACCTCTTATATTTTTTTAAAGTAAATCCACATTATCTTTATAGGACTACATGGTACTCAAACCCACACTTTCGAGGAACAAACTCGTATGATTCAGTTCAAGGACATTCGACAGGAGGAAGCAAGTTCCACGATAAATTAGCTACACCTTTGTTTAACGAACACAACAATCCGACAGTATTGTTTGCCGGCGAAGCCACTCACCCACACTACTTCTCGACTGTGCACGGTGCAATTGAAACCGGTTATAGAGAAGCTCAACGATTAATTGATTTATATAAGGAATAGTTTGTAAAATTTTAACACAAATTGTAGTAACTTGAAATATTCCAAGGTTCCACCACGTTTAAAGTAATTTTCTTTTACCTATAATATAATAATAGAAAGGAAGCAAAATATTGCATTTTTTTCCACCAAGATACATGTGGGTCAAGATTATTTTTATATCGAAAAAAATATAGGAAGAATAATGTTAAATTTATAAACTTCAATTTTTTTTATAGTAATGCGACGTCCGTAATAATAAAATCAAAAATAACGGATATCGTCTAGCATTAAGGTGCATTTACACATGCATGGATTTAGTGGCGCCAATAAAAACTGGCGCACCAGTAAATAAAATTAGCTAGTGTAAACATCGACTTGTATAAAAATTTATTTTTGCATGCATAGACCAAAAAAGTCTGCATCCTTCTGAAATCACTGGCGCCAGTGATGACAAATTCGTACAGAAAATAAAGACTTACAAGGGTAAAAAAGAGCATTTACACATGCATGGATTTAGTAGCGCCAGTGGTCAAATAATTTCTATTTGCACGTCAGTAAAGGTTTACACATTGTTGAGAAAACAAAAATAAGTGGCACGCCAGTATCATTTTTAAGGTGTTTTTCACCGTGCGCACTATTTCGAGTGAACTTTCCGAAGCCTATAAAATACTCGCTGAACTTTTAGTGGAAAAAAAGATAAAAGAAACACCGAAAAAGAATCGACGAAAAGACCGTATCTGGAGTAAACCATGGATTGATCGTCGACCTGCTTTGGGTGCTTCTGCAAAACTTCCAGTAGAACTCGCAGCAGAGGATCCTGCAAGCTATAAAAACCATCTTCTACCAACCAACTATATAAACTACAATCAACAAAAATTAGAAGCGCAACGAAAAACTGGCGAGCGGTCGCTGACGTGCAAGCACTTGTTTACACTTGCAAGTTTTGATTTTCTGTACGAATTTGTCACCACTGGCGCCAATGATTTCAGGAGGATATTGACATTATTGATCTATGCATGCAAAAATAAATTTTTATACAAGTCGATGTTTACACTACTTGCTAATTTTATTTACTGGCGCGCCAGTTTTTATTGGTGCCACTAAATCCATGCATGTCTAAACGCACCTTAAAAAGTGTTGGCGACCGCACGCCAGTTTTTAGTTTGAATTTCGTTTAGGTTGCGCTTTTAATATTTGTTGATTGTCGTTTATATAGTTTATTATGGCAAAAAAAGTGGTCAGCAGAACTGACAATCAAATTTCTTGTAAGGTATGAATCTTATCCGTGTTTATGGGATGTGCACCCAAAGTAGGTCGACTATCAATCTATGGTTTAATCCAGACACGGCCTTTTCGTCGTCTCTTTTTCTGTATTTCTTTTATCTAAATTTTTTTTTCCACTAAAAGTTCAGAGAAAAACACTTTAAAAATAAAACTGGTGAGCCACTTATTATTGGATTAATTCAACAAAATGTAAACGAAATCGTGTTCCGTCAGCGTCCCGTCAAACGAATCCTGAAAGGTCTCGACGTCAAGAAAGCTTCTGGTCCAGACGAAATTCCTGTTATAGTTCTCAAGAGATGCGCCAATGAACTAATACCAGTATTTTTAGACTTTTTAAGTGATTCTACAAACAAGGAATATTTCCATCGTGCTGGAAGACGGCGCGAGTCCAGCCCTATACCAAAGAAAGGTAAGATAACCCTGCCTAGCAACTATCGACGAGTCGGATTGCTTTCAGTTATATCAAAAGTAATAGAGAAAGCTATTAACCAACATCTTCTAAAGTACCTGGAACGCTTCAACATTATCAGCGATCATCAATATGGTTTTCGGAAGTCCAGATCAACTGGAGATCTTGTAGCCTATGTCACCCATCTTTGGAATAACGCAATGGAACATCATGGGGAGTCTCGGGCTGTTGCACTGGATATTTCTAAAGCCTTTGATCGCGTTTGGCATAAGGGACTTCTAAGTAAAATGCGATCCTATGGTATGCCCAGTCGATTCTGTGCATGGTTGTCTAGCTTTCTTAAGGACCGCTCTCTGCAAGTGGCGATTGACGGATTTCTCTCAGACACCTTCACCATCAATGCCGGTGTTCCTCAGGGTCCATATTGTCTCCCACTCTCTTCTTACTCTACATTAACGACCTTCTAGTGAAAACAAAAAATCCGATATTTAGTTTTGCTGACGATAGCTCACTTATCTCATCTTTCTCTTTGAATGCACAAATATCGGCTGCCGACGCACATCTTCGCAGACAGCATGAAATATCACGCCTCAACAAAGACCTGGAAGAAATTTTGGCTTGGGGTGACAGTAACCAAGTCGAATTTAACGCTAAAGAACCCAGGCAGCAGTTTTCTCTAAAAAGGTTAACATTACAGAATCGGATATAGTCATGTACAGACACGCAATCCCACTGGCTTCATTTATTAGTTTGCTGGGCGTCTATCTGGGAGAAAATATATCTTGGCATAACCACGTTGTGGCAATCGCTTCTCAGAAACTTGGTGTACTCTTCCGAACCACTGTCGCAAATTCATATGTGGTTAAGCTTAGTACTCCTCGAACTTCACTATACTTTCATCTGGAGGACTTCATCCTTATGGAACGACCTTCCCGAGGTCGTTTTTCCCACCGAATATAACCTCCATCCTCCAACGATTCAAAACAAACGTTAATCGCTTTTTGCGCACACGCACCACAAGGGATTTTTCCTATAGTGCTTGTGTTTGATCATAAAAAAACCTTTACTGGCGTGCAAATAAAACTGGCGCGACCACTGGCGCCACTACATCCATGCATGTATAAATGCGCCTTTATAGTATGCAGGAAACGCCCAGCATAACAACATTATCTGGAAAAAATAGACCATAACAATTGTTAAGTTTTATTTGGACTTAACAGATAGCTATAACTTGTTCTGGCTGACAGCGTAAGTGCAGCGTCATGCGAGCGCATTTGTTTGCGCATTCTCAGTTTATAAAATGAGTGGAATGAGAGCAACATCATATTTTTCATTCAGAAGAAAGCCCAAAAAATAGGAATTCACCCTATAAACAGAGAACGATATTACTTATATGGATAATTCCATCTTTTATATTTCGAGTTACGAGAACATCCTGATCGATTTTTCGACTACATGTCCATTTCAATATTTGATTACTTACTTAGAAAGGTGCACATTAGTTCATATATTTAACCTGAACGCTATTACGACGCGCTAAAAGAACAATGTCGTTTGTTCAGCATAGCCACCTATTCATTTGGAACGAATGGGCTCTTCTGGAAGTATACGGGAAATGAATCCCATAACAGATATACACAAACACCGGTATGTGAAGTTGTAGTTCACGCATTACCAGTGATGCTAAATACACTATTCGACGATAAATCCCGGAAGAAGATAATGGTAGTCTTTTTTATAGTCCTGTGACTTTTTTAATGCTTGTCCGATCTTGGTGAAATTTTTATCAAACTATAATGTTTTGGGATGTTATCTCAAATTTTAGTTTTCAAAAAATACTGATGTCTTAATCATTATACAGACAGAAACAAAAGTTACTTTTTTATCCTTAATTTCTTAATGCCTTGTGAAGAAATTGAGCGGTAGAATTAAACTGAATTATGTTTTGTTTTGAAGTGTGATATTCTCTTAACACAATACTTTTTGGTTCACGTCATTATCGGCTTTGTAAAAGAAGATATAAATTTTTAAGGAAAGTATTACAATTTTTCAATATTATTCACAATTACATGATTTTATGGAGTAGCATAAACAATTATCCCAAAATTAAAAGCGCGTTTTGCTACCTCATATTCATATCACTTCTACCATGTGACGAGGTATAGGTACTTCAATACAATCCGGGGTATTAATTTTTGGGTATTTGTTCATGCCACTCGATAGAACAATGATATGTTCTGAATTGTGAATGTAATGAACAACTGCAATATTTTCTTTCATAACAAATAGATAATGACGTGAACCAAAAACATCGTGTTTAGAAAAGGTCACACTTCAAAACAAATTATAATGCAGCTAAATTCTACCGCTCAATTATTCCATCCACAGCACGTGTAGAAAAGTTATTTTTGTTTCTGCCTGTATAATGACCAAGACCACACAGTATTTTTTGAAAACTAAAATTCAGAACATCATCCCAAGACACAAGTCTCTTTGTTAAAAACTTCACCAAGATCGGACAACAACTAAAAAAGTTACAGGACTATAAAAAAGACTAACATTATCTTCGTTCGGAATTTATTGTCGGAAAGTGTATATAAACTACAGGAAAGTTTATTAAACCGAAGCCAAACTCAAAACACTTAATGGCGTCAATGCCTATTTCTTCGGCTTGAGAGGAATGCAGCATCGGACACTGTGCATTGCGGTGCCTGTTGCGTTTAGGGTTACATTCTTAACTGGGACGTTCATAAACAATCCTTTAAATTTACTTATTTAACTAGAAGTACAGTCTATAACTATCTGAACCAATCAACAATAAAAAAAACTGCTATTAATTAGTTTTATGTATAGAAAAAGTACTAAAAATCTAGACAATTGATACTACATGGACTGGCATTCCCCATGATACAATAACTAAAGATATCTAACCATTCCAAGTTCGTCTGCCGCGCGCAGTGACGTCACCGTGAGAGTGATTTTCAAATTTCTTATGGAGATTTATACTGTGTTAGCGTTTTTAATTCTATTTTAAACGTATTAATTAAAAGGTTTTACGCATTTAATGGTATATAAAATGAAAGAATACCATATGACAAGTATTTACCTATATTAATTTCATAAAAATATAACACACATTACAGCTAAAATACCACTAAAATTAGGAACGATTCCGACAAACTTTTAAAACATCCGCCGCGCCATTGAAACCGGTCGACGATAGACGAAGCTGCTCGGCGACCCCTGCTCGTTGCCACCAACCACCAATTGTAATATATCCATTACTATTTTAACAATTTTTGAGATATTCATTCTTGTTGTGGGAATCCCCATATAAAATTTATATATGTTCAATCTGGAGGTGGCCCCCATATCATAGGAAAGTAACGACCTTTTTTTTTCGTACTCTTCTTACTCTGACATCGTTTTTTATTATTCCATTAGGTTTCGAAGCGTCAACCTATTACTGTTGGTCAAATATTTCTGGCAACACTGGTTGCCACGTAGTGCCGCTTGCCGTAGGTTCCCATGGAAATTTTGGAAGTTCACCAGAATTTTTTCTTGTCTTGTCGTGTGTGTTTATTAAAATAAATATCTGAATTTTCATAAAATGGGGTGCGCTGTGTTCGATTATGATATGGACAATCAGGCAATGAAATTTGATAGAAATATAAGTAAGGTATTTCCGCTTTCCTAAGGAAGGACAACAACTATTTTCAACTAATAAAATACTGAGATAATTGAGAATAAATTAGCATTCACCCTTTTGGAAAATCTATTATTTCGCCTGCGAACAGCTATTTGGCAACCCGGTAGATTATGACGTAACACAAGCTGAAGAACAGTTCTATCAAAATTAGAAACGTTAATAAATTTTATTTTGGTTTCAAGATTTTTATGAAACCTTTTTCTTTTGGTCTGGTTGGTCGATGGTTATGTATGTTTAATTACAGAAACAATTACTAAACTGACGTCACACCTGTCAAGTTAACTTTATTTTTAAAGCTGAACACAGCACTGTAATATTTTTCAAATATATCAATTTCAAGCTTTACAATTTCCTTTAACTCAGAAGGAGTTATGAGAATACCGGAGTCAGTCGAAATCTCCGTTTTGACCCCTGTTCATTTCGAACTTTATAGGCATAAGGCGAATTGGATCTTCCCTTGCTGTTAGAACAATATGTCGAGCGTCCGCCCGTAATGGGACGCCGACAGAAACAACGATAATCGGAAGAAATCTAGAATTCAATTTTTAGCACTGAAAAACGGAGTTTTAAACTCTTTCTATGAAAACGCTGTATTATTTAAAAAAAATTGTTGAACAAATGATGTTTAAATTTTATGAATAATTGGCGGAGAGTTCATAATTTCTTTCTACATGGAACAGTAAATAAAATTAAATATAAAAATCTTCCGAAACAAAAAATATATACTTTCCTCCAATTTTAGTTGAATTACAAAATTTTTTTTTCTTGGACATTTTTTTCCTAAAACAGAAATAAACGCTTGGGGGAAAATTCGTTCGAGATATTCCGGAATCCACTTAAGCTAAAATCATATTGGCTCATTTTAATGAAAGTTTCTGAATTATCGCCACAAAATGGCAGACGTGGATAAATTACTTATCAAAAGGTAGTTTGTAAAATAATACTTATATAGTATTACCAACATAAAAATTTACAAACTTTATATGGCATATATATTTTTTAAATGTGTATTTTTTATTTAAAAAAACCTGAAATACGAAAAGTAGTATGAAGTATATGTTTCATAAAGCTATTATAGCCCATATCATGAACGCGTGCTCAAATATGATGCTTTATAAACTTATTAACTATAATTATATTTAAATTTATTTAAATCATTATAAAGTTAGATACTAATTTTTTAAATTATACCCATCAAAAAGTACATCCATCATGCGTGAACTAGACGACACATCCTTACAATAGCATTTGTAATGCTAACATTATACAGTCACAGTCAAAATAACGTTCCACGCAATATTTAGACTAATTTTGGTCGTGAATAATTGTCAGAGTCAGAAGAATACGAAAAAAAGGTCGTTACTTTCCTATGATATGGGCCACCTACAGATTGAACATAAATTCATATGTGGAGCCCCACAACAATGGATATATTACAATAATTGTAAAAGACTGACAACGCTGGTGGCAACGAGCAGGGGTCGCCGAGCAGCTTCGGCTATTGTCGACCGGTTCGAATAGCGCGGCAGATGTTTTAAAAATTTGTCGGAATATTTTCTTATTTACGCAAATACTTGTCATATATTATTTTTTCACGAAACTGGGACGATTAGATATCTTACCTTTAGTGATTGTGTCATGAAATTGACCAGAATTACATACGAAACCTTATTGAAGGTATGCCAAGGCATGTTGCAGCTGCTATTCGTGCTTGTGGGGGAAACACCCATTAGGTACTGAGATGGATGTTATCTTTTAAGTTGGATTTGATTTAATTCAAGCCATTCTCGTAATTTTATGTTTAAGTTTTTGTTATTATGTTTGGAAAATTGATAAAATTTTCTTAAAGAAGTTTATTTCTTTAAAAAAATCGTATTTGCCATAAAAATGAAAGTATTGAAATTACCCAAAAAATGTAACAATATTAAGAATAGATGTCACTTGATAATTAAATAACAAAATGAAGAGTTTTTTAAATTTGAATCAAAAAACCATTCATGTTTCAACCTGTATATTATGGACATATTCATAACTTTCTTAAAATCTCACACGTGAGTTATGTTTCTTCAACAAAACACTTTGTTTTTAAAAACAATTTTATTTTAAAACTACAATTACAACTTATCTTAGGATAAGGACTTAACTGCATGAAGTCAGAATATTAAGTGATGCGCTCTAGGCAGAGAGCGTATTTATATGGAACCTAACATAAACAATGATTATACAAAGATAAGGTATTTTTAACTATATAACTCCTCCCTCCTTAAGCTCGGAAAATAGAGGCTGGCGATTTTCCGCTTTTTGGGGTTGTTGAAGTTCGATGTCTTTTTGTGCGACATTGGGCTTCTTTCTGATGTATCGTCTAAGGATTTTCCAGATGACTATCAGGAGTCCAATTATTATGAATAGGGTAATAAGCATAAATGGAAGCTTCCAGTGATTCTCGATAATTCCAGCTGTCTGAAGGTTGTGGAACTTTATTGCAGAAATCATTTTGTTGGCTTCTTTAATTTCTTGGTGGTTAATTTCCTGAAGTTTTAAATGGAGAGTCTCTTGTTGCTTCTTAACAACAATTTTTGGCAGCTTGAGGCTATAGTATATTATATTTGATTTTTCAATGGTGTATAACTGACCATTGATTTCTAGTGGGCACTTGTCCAAGGTAATGAGTGTGGGCTTGTCGATGAATGTCGATTGTTTCAATTCTTGACAATTGCTGACCACAGGTATTGGTTTGGCAGGAATCACCAAAATTTCATTATCGTTTATTTTCGTAACGCTCGAACTGGTATAACTGACATTGGCTGTTGGACAGGTATTTTGGTTATGCGTGAGTAGTTTAGCTACGCAAAGTTCTTCTCGAGATAATCTTTCTTGAGGACATATGAATGTATTCTCAATTTTTGGGCATTCTTCTTCGGTTGAATAATATTTTTCTTCGGCAAGTAATATTAAGGGTTTAGGTAAGATTAGGGTTTGGTTAAGGATAGGAATAGGAAGTAATTTATACAATGTAAATTGAGTGGGGTGAACAATTGGCATATGTATTGCGAATATAATAAAGTTTCCTATTGTCTTAACTTGAGGTGTGATTATTTTATAATAACTAATTACTTTAGAAAATTGGATAAGATTTTCTTTCGGTATAGTGTTTATAATTTCTTCGAGTTGAAATTCATTTAAAATAGTGTTATGCATTATATTTAATTGTGCAAAGCTAATAGCAGTTTCTAGATTAGTCAGTATCGATTTTATTCTTAAGAGTTGAGCGTTTATATTGTCAATAATGAGAGAGAGATACAAAGCATCTGCAATATTTACTTCTTTGATGTCTAACATAGCTAATTTATTGCGTATGATATTTTGATTTTCCTCAATTTTGCTTAGATGTGAAGTGTATATTTGTGTTACGTTAGAAAATATTGAAACTGATTGTTTCAGTTCCTTTTGAAGAAGGTGCTGGTTATTTGAGATAGCTTCTAAGTATTTGTTATATTTTTGCTCATCGTCTGAGTCTAATGTACCAAAAAGCCATTTGTTTATTTTGCCTACGGCATTAATTAGTCCACGCTTTTGTCTAGGGGGTTTGCTAAATAGTTGAGTGTTAAGTTTTAAGGTGTAAAGAAGTTCATTACTTTGGTTTAACTTTTCTGTTACAAGGTATGAAAAGTTTTCGTTTTGTTTCCTTTTATTTAGAATTGCTTTTGTAGTTATAAGAGAGTTTTCGAGATTATTTAGGCAGTTTTGCATTTGTTTTATGTCAATGTGGTAGTATGTAGTATGGTGTGTATAGGTTACGTAGGTGGGTCCAAGAACAATGGGTAGAATAGGGTTAGTTATTTCTTTTTCCTCGTAGGACCATACCATGGGAAGGATGAGTAGTATCATGAGAGGTTTCATCGTCTGAAACAGAACGTTGTGGTTTCAGATTGTTTAGATGAATTGCTCGTTTTTGTGCGATTATTTTTGTAGGGTATGCTTTAGTAGGAACGCTTAGTTTTTTGTATTTATTTGTCTGTTTGATTTTTGATTTAATTGGAAAGTGTTTTTCATAAAGAGGTTTAATAGGGTCTACTTTTATTTCGACTTGACGATTTTTATTGCGTTTTTCGAGTGTTTTATTTTGATTTTCTTGAAGGGTATTGTGTATTTGTGTATTGATAGCTTTAATGTTTTCAGAGTGTTCTTGCATAAAGTGTGTTAATTTTTTCTTCTTCGGAAAGTTCAAGGGGATTTTTATAATCTAATTTTCCTTTTATTACTTGGAATGGGGTATATTTGGAAGCTGTATGAGTCGAATTGTTATAAGATAGGATTGCATAACTCATAAGGTTGTGAATATTTTCTTTTGGTTTTTCGTTTTGCAAGGCTAATATAGTTTCATTAAGTGTGGAGTGAAATCTTTCCACATAACTATTGGAATTGGGATTATGAGGTGTACAATAATGTATTTCGATATTGTGAAGCATGCAAAATTTTTGGACGTTGTCATTTTTAAAGCATGTACCGTTATCTGTTGTTATTTTTCTTGGTAGTCCGTAATGGTTAATATAATGTAATAGTTTATTAACAATTTCGGGACCGTGACAGGTAAGTAAGGGGTAAGCTTGTCCTAATTTCGAAAAGCTGTCCAGTACTGTCATGAATGTTGAGTTGCATATTTTATATGTGTCTAGGTAAATATGATCAAAAGGTTCGTATCCGGAAGGGGTAGGTTTAAAAACTAATTTATTAGGGTGTCGTTCGTATTTGGTCTTTTGACATATCTCACAAAGATTAACGTATGTTTTAACGTCGTTTTCTAAGTTAGGCCAATAATATCTTTTTTTCATTGATGTTATATTTTCTTGAATACCTCTATGGGTTGTTTTTGTTTCGTGATAATATTTAATTTTTAGTTTTTGTTCATCTGGGTCAGTTACGTCTTCTAAAAAGTTTTTTGTAATGTAAAGTTTAAAAGCGTTATTTTTAAAATACTTCTGGAAAAGATTTATGATGAGGGGTTCTAATGTTTCATTTTTGAAATATAAACAATATGTTTTACCAGGTGTGAAATTTTCTTTTAATAAGGTACATAACAAATCTTCCGTCGGATTATTTGGTAGAAAGATAAAAATTCTTTGTTTGTCAAACACGCTGGTACGCTCAATTTTATATTTGTTATCTTGTGAATATCTAAAGATTACTTGTTGTTTAAAGGTGTTAAGTGCTTTATTTGTATAGGGTGCTCCTATAATAGGGTCTTCATGGCTCGTGTGTATTGTTTGTGAGTCTGTGTTATCTGTTTCTTGAAAATCCTTTTGTTTGACAACAATGTTAGATATTACGTTTATCTTATTTGAATTAGTTGCTACTGGTGTTAATGTTTGTAGAAGTTCGTCTAACTCTAGGGTATCAAGTTGAGGCATTTCTTCAGAAAGGTCAATATTTGGTAAAAGAGATAGTTGGTCGTCGTCTTCAAGATTATTTATTTGGTTTGGGATTCGAGATAATGCGTCCGCGTTGGTATTATTTTTTCCTTTTTTGTAGATTATTTCGTAATCGTATTCAGCTAGCTTTAATCGCCAACGAACTAATTTTGAATTTGGTTCTTTTATCGCGAATAACCATTGAAGGGGTTTATGGTCCGATATAATCTTGAATTTTTTTTCGAAAAGGTAAGGGCGAAAGTATTTAACAGCCCAAACGATTGCGAGAAGTTCTTTTTCTATAGTGCTGTAATTACACTCAGCGGGGTTTAAGGTGCGAGAAGCATATGCGACGGGTAGGTCATTACCTATCGGTCCTTGGGATAAAATGGCTCCGATCGCGAAATTTGAAGCGTCTGTGGTTAGATTAAACGTTTTTGAGAAATTTGGGTGCTGCAAGATGGGGTCATTTGTTAATAGTAGTTTACATTTTTCAAATGCTTGTACGAATTCAGGGGTATGTTCGACTTTGTGGTTTTTTCTTAGACAATTAGTTAGAGGTTTTGTAAGTTTCGCAAAGTTTTTAATAAACTTACGATAGTATCCTATAAGTCCTAAAAATGATTTAATTTCTTTAGGGTTTTTGGGTATTGGAAAATTTAAAATGCTTTTTATTTTCTTTGGATTTGGTTTTATACCTTCGGGGGTTATAACATGTCCGAGGAATTCGACAGTTTTTTGTAAGAATTCAGATTTATCTAATTGGATTTTAAGATTGTGATTTTGTAAGCGTTGAAATACTAATTTGAGATTGTTGATGTGTTCTTGTAGGGAAGTAGAAAATATTATTATGTCGTCCATATAGACTAGGCAAATTCTACCTTGTAGGTCGCGTAGGACGTTGTCCATGACTCTTTGGAAGGTAGCAGGGGCATTCTTAAGTCCAAAGGGCATTCGAATATATTCGTAATGTCCATTTTCGACATTAAAAGCAGTTTTAGGTATGGAACGAAGGTCCATTTCTATTTGATGAAAGCCAGATGCAAGGTCTAGGGTTGTGAAGTATTGGCTTCTGCCAAGTTTATCAAGAATGTCATTAATATTTGGAAGGGGGTATCGATCATCGATAGTCTTTTCATTAACTTTTCGGTAATCAATTACAATCCGCCATTTTTGTTTTCCGGAGGCATCGATCTTTTTAGGAACTATCCATACAGGTGAAGACCAAGGGCTAGAAGAGGGTCTTATAATTCCGTCTGTTAGCATTTGGCTAATTTGACGTTGTACTTCTTCCTTATGGACATAGGGATAACGATATGACTTAGTATGAACGGGGATTTCATCAGAGGTTTTAATTTCATGTTTTACAGCATTTGTAAAAGTCAATTTGTCGTTTGGTTTATGCAAAATATTTGGAAATTGGTAGAGTAGTTTTTGAAGAGATTTTTTCTCTTCGGAATTTAAATGGTCAGACCTGATGAGAGAAAAGTTGTCGGAAGATTGACTGTCTATATTATCGGAAATAAGGTTCAGCTCGGAAGTTATTTGTTCGATGTTAAAGATTTCGTTCTCGTCTTCGTTAAAAGGAACACATTTTTGTGCTATATCGTGGGGATTAAAATGTATTATTATGCTTTCGTTTTTTAGATTTTTTATTTCTAGCTGGACATGATTATTTTCGACTTTTAGAAGTGACGATGGTATTTCAAAATATTCGTTTTTAATATAAGGCATGTACAATTCTAAGTTGTTAGGTAGATTAGTATGAATTCGTTTAAGCATACTTGTCTTTGCGGGAATTTCTACTTTCTGTATATCAAAATCTTGTCTGTATAATAAAGGGATAGTGATTTCATTGTTGTAAAGACATTTATTTGTTAAGTCAATGTTAAGGTTTAATCTTCGTAAATCTTTCACACCTAGAATACCGTCAAAATAGTCGTGAAAGTTAAATAAGATAAGCTCTAGATCTGTAAATATGTTAAACTCTTGAAGAAGTGGGATTAGTATTTTATTTTGAGTGTTTGTTTTTCCTGTGCAAGTAACAAGGGTATGTTTAGAATTAAATATTTGATTAGGGAAATGTTGTTCAGCGATTATGGGTCTTAGAAGTGAGGTATGGCTACCGGTATCTATTAACAGTTTAATTGGTGGATTTTGAATTTCGATATATGGTAGAGAATTGATTTGAAATGCATTTAGGTCTAGGTAGGACTGTCCTTTTGGGAGGCTATTCCTGAAAAATTTTCGTTTTCGATTTCGTTTTGAGATTCGTAACAATCAGGTGAGTTTGATGTGTCTAGATCTGATGGGTAATAGTCGCAATTTTCGTATATGTTCTGATAGTATTGTTCGTCTTGGTAATTATATTCGGGGTATTCATGTTCGGGGTTATTAATATTCTTTTGAGACTGATTTATATATATTTCTTCTGAATATTCTCGAGGGGAATAGTTGTTTTCTAAATGGGTGAGTTCAGTGAATACTAAAGGGTTGGCATGTGGATTCTGTTTCCACTGATTTTGTTTGGGGTTCTGTCTAAAATTAGGATTGAAGTTTTGTACTTGAGATGGTGGTTTAGAAAAGTTTGGCTTTTGCTGGACGCTCACACCGGACATTGGTGTAGGGGTACTTAATGGTCTATTTGGATTATATTTAGGAAATGCATTATATTGCTTGCCAAAGACTTCGCGGTTTGTTGGAAATCTATGTTGGATTTGTCTGGGTTGGACATTAATTGGCTGACTTGGAAATTTTGGTACGAATTGGTATGAGTTATGATTATTGTTGAATGAGGCAGAATGGTTAGTTATAGTGTTAGTAGGTTGATGTTTTTGTATGTTCTGTATAGGAGTTTGTATTGTGAAATTATTTCTTTGCGTTCTGGAATTAATCTGTTGTTCAATTAATGAGTAATTAAGAATATAATTATATGCATCGTCAAGGTCTTTTAACTTACTAATTAGCAGAATGGTTCTAAGTTCGCTATTGACGTTTGCAAGTAATACCGTAATGGCGTTTAATTCAGTTTGTTCAATTAGAGCAACTTTAGTAGCTTGGACTAACTCTTCAGAATAAATTTTTAAAATGATTCTATTTTTTAAAATTTTGAGTCTGTCTAAAAATTCAAGAACGGATTCGTTTTTATGTTTAGTTAAAAAGTTTAGTTGTTGTGACAATGTATGTCTATTAACTTTATCGCCAAATTTTTTGCGTAATTCAGTTTTAATTAAAGGCCAGGTACTCAGTTCGGGATGGCAAAGTAAATAATCACCTGCTTCATTGATTATTTTGGAATAAATAGTAGCTATAACAAATTCTTTTAGAGATTCGTCTTGTGTGTTAGTGTAGTATCGGTCATAGAATTTATCAATGGAATTTATGAAAAATTCTAAATGTTCTGATTTTCCGTGAAAAGTTTTAAGAGTGTGTGCAATTTCTTTTGCTGCTTGGATAGTTGACATTTCAATGGTTGGGTTTAAGAGGTTTGTAAAGTTTTGAATATCTTGCTCAGATAAAGTAAATTGTATGTCAGGTAGGGACATAAGTTTAACGAAATTATAAATGAAATTAGAATAACACTAATCAGTTTTTCGCGATAAGAATAATAAAAATAGTAAAAATAATAAATCAATAAAAATAATGAAAATAATAAAAATAATAAAAAATAATAAAAATCAAAATATATGCCAATTTTACAAAATTAAAAGGGTTGGAAAGGAATATCACTTACTCTTGGTTACAATGATATTCTTGCCAGAATACGTAGGTTGTCTTCGATTAATGGGGAACCAAAGGCCAGGCTGCTTGTCTCAGGAATTTGCGGGATGCACTTTCCAAACTTGCGAATTCTCTGGTCTTCGAAGATCTGCACGACTGCGCCAGTTATGTTTCTTCAACAAAACACTTTGTTTTTAAAAACAATTTTATTTTAAAACTACAATTACAACTTATCTTAGGATAAGGACTTAACTGCATGAAGTCAGAATATTAAGTGATGCGCTCTAGGCAGAGAGCGTATTTATATGGAACCTAACATAAACAATGATTATACAAAGATAAGGTATTTTTAACTATATAACTCGTGTGCGAGATTTTCGATTATATTACCGACAATATAAAAAAATAATTAATAATAATCGGACTTAAAATGAGACAATTATTCACGATCCAAATTCGTCTAAATATTGCTTGGGTCGATTACTTTGACTCTGAGTGTAGCTTCATTTCGTTATTAGTATAGTTGTTTACACATACAGATGTAAATTATAAAAAGTATTAACTTTTTAATTCCACCATTTTTTCCAGTGCATAAGGTCAACTAAAATCTAAATAGTTCTTATCAAATTAGACAAGAAATATTATATCCAATAAAAGTATATTTAGTGTATTGTTAAACTTGAAATGTTACGCTTTATTATAGTGCTTACGTGTTTTTTAGTGGGGTCCATGGGGACAACCAGTTCCCTAAATCCCTCTATTATTATTATCGGTAGCGGAGCGTCTGGTATAGCTGCTGCAACTAAGCTTTTAAAAAATAATATCACAAACATTAAAATATTAGAAGCTGAAAACCGAATAGGTAAGAGAGAGGTGATCATGGTATTCTTTTGTTGCTTATTATAATTTTTTTAAACTGCTATAATTAAAGAAAAAGTTAAAATAGAAAAATGTTAATTATCACAGACAGGATTTGAATGCAGGACTTTTCATACCACCTAACTTAACCACTGTGTAAGATTTTATGCAAATTTGTGTTGCAAGGTATTTCATAATAATTTAATTTAAATCCAGTTCAACCCAAAATCTCCGGCACATTGTTTATATTCCGTTATTATATATAAGTCATTGAGATCCAGGAGACTATCTAGGGAACTTAGGTATACTTTTATCCAATCAGGTGATCGTGCAAGTATTTCTTTCTCTTTCGGATCTTCAATATTAGATAAGAATTCCTTTAATCTAAAATTATAATTATTGTATTTGTTATGTCCGGGAGATTTTCCGTTTATATTATATTAATACCTACCATTATTGTATGTATATATTTTGAGCGATTGATTCAATGACTCATCAGTCAGGATAAAAATAACGAATTTGGGAGATCAAAATTTTTAGTAAGGTGTACAATAGTAGTTTGTACAACAAGAGTGGATATGATGCCCATATCGCACGATGACGTAAGTTGAGATTCCACACAATATACTTTTTCTACGACCAATCAAATAAACTTTACACAGATAAAACAAATTATTTTACCCTTTATTTAAACACAACAAATAACAAAATTTTAAAAAAGCTCTTCATTGGGATTTGAACCAAAGACCGTGTTCGTGAAAACTTCAACCTCAAAAAAATTTATTAATTCATATTTACATTAAAATTTTATGTATATTTAAAAATTTAAATATTATACAGTATGTCCGGGAAAATGTGGGTAATCCCCCGGATACGAAGAAAACAAATTTATATAAACTATTTTCGTATAAGCCTCCTCTTCGGAGATATGTGCTTCCCAAAGAGCTCCCGTGGAATCAAGTTTTCTACACATAATTATTGAACCACCACGTATATTTCAATTTTTGTAAATATATATATCAGGTAACTTCAAACTACTATCCAAGAAAGTGTTGTGAAACAAATTCTCCTCGATCTTTAAAATTCCGCTTTTCCATATTTAACCCGTGAGAAGTTAGGGGACTCAGTGTAAATTAAATTACGTTCTTTCGAAAACGGTTAGTATCAGTGACACGAATGAAGAGTGCTTAATTTTTAGTCAATAGTTAAAAGTATGTAAAAAACGTTGTCCAAAGTTCTTATCATACAGGGCGTTAAAAAAGGGGCCCATGAGTGTCACAGCAAGTCCGTCCCTGCAGCTGTGAGTAATTCACAACACTTTCTTGGATAGTAATTTGAAAGGCCTTATCTGATATAGGTACATGATATTAACAAAAAATTGAATTATACCTGGTGGTTCAATAATTATGTGTAAAAAACTTGATTCCATTGGAAGTGTTTGGGAGCCCATATCTCCGAAGAGGAGGCCTATACGAAAAAAGTGTATCTACTCTTTTCACTTGTTTTCTTCATATCTGGGAGATTTCCTCCATTTTCCCGGACACCCTGTATACAGCGTGTGTGGTAGAAAGTGTAACAAATGGGAAACTTTAATTATTCATTCATTTTATCGAAAAAAGTCAGCCATAGTCGGATATCCGAAATATTATACAGAGTGACCAAAAAAATGTGAAATTGATCTAAGAATAAAATACCTTTATTTCTAAGGTAAGCTAAATCATTGTTTTTATGTTTTGTCTTGAAAAAAAAATGTATTTCGTTTTAAAAATTATATCTCATAGATGGCTCATTCTCGTAAGCATGTTTAGAGAGAGAATATAATTCTAGAAAGAGCTTTAAAACAGCATTTTGATGTATTTTTAGAAATTAAGGTATCGGATATTCGACTAAGGTTTTCAACCAAGCAAAACGTTTTAGCAAGAGTGACTTTTATCGATAAAATAAAGGATAAGTTTCCTATTTATTACACTTTCTATCACACACACATTGTATATTTTTTTATCAGAGCTAGTTAATTTTTCTTTAATAAAATAATTCTTGAATAAACAGGAGGAAGAATAAACAGTGTAAAATTTGGCGATGCATACGTGGATTTGGGAGCAGAATATTGCCATGGAGAACATGGCAATATTGTCTATTCTATGGTAAAAGATCTACAAATATTACAACCCTCTAACGAGGAATTTCATTTTCTTGTTTCGAATGGAGAAATTGTTAACGACGAAATATCCGACAAAATAAAAGAATTTGCAGTATCATTAGAGGCCGATGATGAAATTGGAGAAGATTGTGAAAATATAACATCTGTTGAAGAATGTTTAACGATTAGGTATGTCCGTAATTATTTTACATACAGTGAGTACGTAAAGTAAGGAACAAACCCGATTTTGTTTTTCGAACGCGCATATTCTGACATAAAATGTAGATATATAGGGTGTTGCAAATAAGAGTGACACAAAAAAAAAATTTTCTTAAATAGAACCCACTGTATATTATTGCATGTACGGATTCTTCGGAAAATCCTAAACATTTTTCATATAGCATGTGCTATACCTTAGCCCAAGCGTTTTGGAGTTATTCTCATTCAAAATTTGAAAAGTGGAAAAAGTCATGGAGAAAACAAAGAATAAAATTATTTTGAAAATGTCGTTTATCGAAAAAACAGTTAGGGGAACTTTTTATGGGGATACCTTAAGGGAAAAGTATTCAAAAGCCAGCCTGCAAATTTAGATGATTTAAAAGATCGCATCCGGCAAGAAATTCGGCAAATTACACCCCAAATGGTTCGAAATGTTCAGCGAGAATTTGTAGATCGGTTAGGCCATTGTCAGTTGACCAACGGAAGACACTTCGAACATTTACTTTAGAAAAATTATTTTTAAGTTCACCTAACTGTTTTTTCGATAAATAAGACATTTTTAAAATAATTTTATTCTTTGTTTTCTCCATGACTTTTTCCACTTTTCAAATTTTGAATGAGAATAACTCCAAAACGCTTGGGCTAAGGTATAGCACATGCTACATGAAAAATGTTTAGGATTTTCCGAAGAATCCGTACATGCAATAATATACAGTGGGTTCTATTTAAGAAAAAAAAATTTTTGTGTCACTCTTATTTGCAACACCCTGTATATCTACATTTTATGTCAGAATATGCGCGTTCAAAAAACAAAATCGAAGGATCCGAGCGATTTTTTTAAAAAATTGTAGTTTGCGAGATAATGAATTTATTCCTTACTTTACGTCCTCACTGTATAATAATACAGAGAGTTGGTTTGATTAGTGATAAAATTTTATAGTCATATTGACTAAAGAGTCTAATCTAGAACCTGTTAATTAACAATTGCAGCTGCATTCACTAAAGGTTTTTTTAATTTGAACCCGTCGTAAAGTGGAAGTTTAAAATGAGATCTATAAAATAAGGAGATCAAGTTTTGTAATCGAATTATATTTGTATCTTACGTGAAAACTTAATCTTAATTAAACACACAGTATATAGGGTGGCCCATAACTTACGGGCAATAGGACAACTGGAGATACGAAACATCAAACTAAACCGATTAAGTCATATAAGGGATTTCGAGATGTTTCTCGTAATACAGTGTTTAACGTGAAAGTTTATTCTCGAAAATAAGCCATAATTTGATAACGGTGCAATGTATTGGATTGAAAGTTGGCGGTATGATGTTTTTATTTCACATTAGAGGGCGCTATAGTTACATATACTGGGTGTAAAAAATCTATAATTTTTTCTCGTACCTGGTATTAAGTATTTTTAATCCAAGATTCTCAGAGAAGGGCAATTTCTAAACTAAAAAGATATACTTGCTCTGATTGCGCTGATTTCTTTGATGTAGTGCGATGTTTAAATGGTAATACAGTAGGCACTCGATAGTGTGAACATCCTAATGGAAACCTCGCATAGTGTGAACAAGATGCTAATTAACAAGACCATCGTATACCGTGAACAAACTAAACCTTCGCTAATGGATACAAAGTCATTGACCCTAAAAATTTATATTATGTGGCATTCGTTCTTCCGCGGTGCTGTAAATCCCCGATATATGCGGTACGTCCCCACCACGGGCGCTGTGTTAGCTAGAAATGCATACGTTTTGTGCCAGTTGTTCGATGTTAATGCGTATTTGGGTCACGTAATTTCGGTAAATATCCGTGAAATGTCGCTTAAAAAACCAAACTCTTTATAAAAAATTGCTAATGATCCAAGGAGTAAATGAAGGGTAAACTGTTACGTATTTATCAAAAAAATATGGTGTTGCAAAATCCACAATTTGTTTGGGATTTCCCAGAATGGAAAAAAAATTATATAAGTGGTTCCTGGAGCAAAGAAGTAAACATTTTATTTTAATTGGGGATATGATCAAGCAAAAAGCAAAGCAAATCCATTTACAAATTAAAGAAAATGATAAGCAATTTACAGCCAGTGAGGGATGGCTATAACGCTTTAAAAAGAGATTTGGAATCCGCTTTTTGAAATTTTCTGGAGAGAAATTGTCCTCACAGCCAGAACTTGTGGATTCATTGAGAATCAAATTAAAAAACAATGTAGAAGAACTTGGTATCACAGTAGACCAACTTTACCAATGCTGACGAAACAGGACTTTACTGGAAATTATTATCAGACAAAACATTTGTCTCGGCGGCAGAAAAAACCGCGACTGGTAGGAAAACTGAAAAGCAGCGAATAACTCTTTTAGCTTGCAACTTGAAGTTAAAGATATTGAAGACTGTCCATTGGTTTCACTAGATAGAGTCTTTAAATGTAGTAAATCAGTGGGCTGAGGAATTGATATTAATGATCTTGTAGCTATAAAAAGACTAAGAGACAAAGCCATTGTGCAGAAAATTAAAAATCCCCGAAAACAAACAAAAATTTCTGACTTTTTTAACAAAAAAATAATTCTTATTCCTTTTTTAAATTTGTTATTATTTGTTTTAATGAGTATTCCTAATTTATATATTTATTATGTTGGTTATAAAAAGTTCTACCATATTAAATATAACCTCCGTTAACGTGAATAAATCGATAATGTGAACGGACGTTGTTTTTTTCGGTTCACACTATCGAGTGTCTACTGTACTAGCGGTTAGAGATAGTAAGATCGAGCCAAGTAGGTATACCTTTTTAGTTTAGAAATTGCCATTCTTTGAGAATATTGGATTTAAAATATGTACTTAATAAGAGGTAAGAAAAAAATCATAGATTTATTAAACCCAGTGTGTGTAACTAGACAGTCTAATATGTAAGGAAACCTCTCATTATAATATAAACGGAAAATCTCCCGGACATAACAAATACAATATTTCTAATTTTAGATCAAAGGAATTCTTATCTAATATTGATGATCCGAAAGAGAAAGAAATACTTGCACGATCACCCGATTGGATAAAAGTATACCTAAGTTCCCTAGATAGTCCCCTGGATCTCAATGACTTATACATAATAACGGAATATAAACAATGTGCCGGAGATTTTGGGTTGAACTGGAATGGTCTTGGATACAAAACCATTTTGGAAATTATGATGCAAAAGTATCCGACTTCGGAAAATCAGTTACCAATAGACGATAAAATATTTCTACAGAAAGAAGTCAACAACATTAGCGATTGGCGAAATGGACAAAAGGTTACAATTAGTACGACAGATGGCAGTACATACGAGGCTGATCATGTAATTTTTACCCCATCGGTGGGCGTATTAAAAGCCAATCATGAAACTTTATTTAGTCCCTCGTTACCCGCGGAGAAAGCTGATGCAATCAAAAATACTGGATTTGGAGCTATTATGAAAATAATCATGCACTTTTCTGAAAGATGGTGGAAGAACGATGCTGCCTGGCCGCTTCTTTGGACCGAAGATGATAAAAAGAAACTTAAAGAGGTTAGTCTTTTGATCAAACGGGCAGATACTAAAGTAGCAATTTTGACACAAAATTTATTTTTGTTTTGCCTTATTATAAACCTAATGTGCAGTGGCGTATATATGGGAAATGTAATGATTTAACCAATTTATAAACCAAAAAGCAACGAAATATTAATCAAAAAACGAAAAGGCGAAGCGCCATTATATTTTTTTATGTACCTATGTAATGTAATTTACAATTGTATTCACAATTAAGAACATCACATTGTGATGTGATAGAAACATGAGGTGGCAATACGCCCTATTAATTTTTGGATATTTGTTTATGCAACTCCATAAACTCATGTGAATTGTGAATAAAATTGAAAAACTGCAATACTTTCTGCAATCTTTAAATGCAGCGAAAAAGGCACCTGCAGAAGGTGCTTTCCGTTTTTCAATATGTTTGTAAATAACGTCATAAAACGGAGAATGAAAATTTCATTTTTTTTTTTCGGATATCTTCGGAAGAAGCCATTAACTTATGGTCCAAATGATGCAACTTTGCCATAGTGTAACCTTTCGTGTATATTTTATAGCTTCCGAGATCCCAATGGTGAGCATCGAATTTGGGACACCCTGTACAGGATGAGTCAAAGATAAACTCCATTTTATCCATTAAGTTAAGAATTAGATAAAAATTCGAAATACAAAAGTAATAAATTATATTGGAGCATACAGTGTGGTCCACAAGCACCTGGCGAATATAACTTAGGGTTGTTAAATGGAACATCCTGTATTTATATCAATTTTTGGATTATGCATAAAATTCTGAATATTTTTTTTTATATAATGTTATATGTCTAAAGTATTCCCAATATTTTAATTTTTTCAGAAAAAAAAACAATTTTCAGCGCTGCATTTAATTGTGAATACCTACCTTGCAAGCAAATTATAGATTCATACTTGGTATGGAGATTACATGGAGCTAAGACAAATAAATTATGGAAACAAATTTACCTCAGTTTTTACAGGGTGTTCAAAATCAATTTTCTAATTTCAGCAACTTTAAACAAAAAAAAAATCTCGGTTTTTTTTTAAATAGCCCACCCTGTAATTTTTTTTTCTCTGGTAGAATATGTAATTCTCTTTAACTTTTGTTCAGTATATAATATGCTTATTTTTAATACTTTTCAACATATTTTAATTTTTCTTTATTTCTCGTTGTTCAATTCCGACATTTATGTTGTAACGTCATAGAGTTGCCATGAAAAACCTTTATAGTCAGCAGGACAAAATCTAAATAGGTGTATTTTCAAAACATATCATATAATAAAATGGAAACATAAATAAATAACAAATAACAAAAAACTTGTGACAAAAAATAACCACACTCATTATTTCTCTTAATTTTTAATTGTTTCGTAATAAACGTTCAATTATATGAAAAATAGAGAAAAAATAAAATATGTCGAAAAGTATTAAAAATAAGCATTGATATGCTAAACAAAAGTTAAAGAGAATTAAATATTCTATCAGAGAAAAATAAAACATAACGGTCGACTATTTAAAAAACGAAATTTTTTAGTTTAAAGTTCGAAATTTTATTTGAAGACCCTTGTAAAAACTGAGGTAAACTTGTTTCCATAATTTATTTGCCTCCTTAGCTTCGTGTAATGCCCATACCAAATATGAATCTATAATTTGCAAAGATAGTGTGGTATTCGTAGTTAAACCCAAAGCTAAAAACTGGCATATTTCTGAAAAAATCAAAATATTGGGAAAACTATAAGATTTAGATATACCTATGTATAACATTATATATAAAAAATATTGAGAATTTTATGCACAATCTGAAAATTAACTAAATAGAGGGTGTTCCATTAAAAAACCTAAGTTATTCGCCACTTGTTTGTGGGTCACTCTGTATACTCCAATATAATTCTCCACAACTTTTGCATTTCGAATTTTTATCTAATTCTTAACGTAAAGGAGAAAATGAACTCTACTCAATCGTTGACTCACCCTGTACACTATTGTGCAGTGAGGACAAATAGTCTCGAATAAATTCATTTTAAAATCAACCTTTAATTTTTCCGGAAAACGCTCTAATCCATCGATTTTAATTTTTAGACTTGTATTTTCAAATTTATTTTTATTTATACAGGGTGACTCAAAAAAAGATCTCTTGACTCTTTTTTTTAATTTTTCATTTTATTTGCGAATTCTACATACGATTTGATCACATTTCATGTATCTAAACTAAATTGTTTAAAAAATCAATTTTATTAAAAAAAAATAGAAGCTGTAGAACCCCAAACAATGCACAATATTTTGCAAGAAGTGAATAACGCCTAAGACAGAGGTATTACTTAAAATTAAGTTTATATTTTCTAAATAAAATTTTTTTTTTAAGCAACTTGTGATAAGTAGGTACATGAAATGTGATAAATTTTCTGTAGAATCCGAAAATAAAATAAAAAATTAGGGTTTCAATGTAAAAAATTCGCTTCAAATATTTTTGTTAGTCACCCTGTATAAATGAAAATAAGTTTAAATAATGCCCATTTTCGAAAAATTATACATTTATTCGAACCTGTTTGTCCTCACCGCATAGCCAAAACACATGTTCAATCAACAGGGTGATACAAAAAATTTTTTTATTTTTCGTTTTGGTAAGGTTGCCTATTTTTTACCAGAGAGCTTTTCAGTATCGCAGAGGATCCAGTTTGTCGATTTAACTGAACTTCTAAGATCTTTGGAACTTCTTCTCCATTTATTATATTTAGCTACTCGACATGGAAATTCAGGGGAAAAATTCATTATTAAAAAGGCTTCGAGTCCTAAGTACATATTAAAATTTTTTTTTTTGAAGTAAGAAGAGAATAGTAGTCCATCTCGAAGTGGATTGAAGTTATAGTGAGGTAAAGAAACTCATAATCTGCTCCACTAGTTTAATAACAAAATCAAAAACCATACATATTTAATAACAAAATCAAAAACCATACCTGTATGGTGACGGAAGTTGAAGGTTTGAACCTTCGAAACATGTATGGTTTTTGATTTTGTTATTAAACTAGTGGAGCAGATTATCGTTATCTTTACCTCACTAAATATTAATATTCTAAATTTCTCAGAATATTTCCGCATTAAGGTTACCTTTGGTATCGTTAAAAAGTCGGAAGAAATCTGAATCATTTTGGCCTTAAGGCTCATTGGCGTACCGACCTTGATAAGTGAGGGAAGCTATTGAAAGTGTAACCATTAAAATCACTTCTAACTGACTTATTCAATTTTAGTAACCCCTTGTTTGCAAGGGGCCGTCGCTTGCCGAGACATTGCACACAAACTAACTACCGCAAAATCAATAAGATGCAATGATAAATATATTTTGCCAGGCCGGTGCCGAGCACGTGCCTTGCACGAAAGCTTTGAATTTTGAACGATAAGAAAGACGGATAGATATGACCAATTCATAATGCGTTGAACTCCCAAATCGACATGACTTCAGCGGGCGTTTCGTTTTGTAGTGCACGGATATTCAACGCTGTATGTCTGAGATAGACCAAAATCCGTGTAAATCAGGCGTTTAATATAAGTTGTCAGATTTTTACATTGATAAGTTTTTCTTTAACAATCGATATTCAAAGACGAAAGTGACAATCGGCCTTTAGTCAGTTTATGTTGACAATATCGGGTATTTTCTGGTAGCCAACAAGTAATTATAGCACAATCACTAAAATACGTTCTTGAATTGAGGGCCCTCTCGATTATAGCAATTTTTGATGCACGATATATCGGTAATTTGGCAAAATAAACGTAAACCAACCGCCATAATTTTTTTCAGAAAAATTTGGAATGGCTTATTACAATATCAGGAATAGATCAAGCCGAAAATAATCCGAATGTACTGATCGGATGGTATGCTGGTAGTTATATTCCCTTTATAGAAACCTTATCAAATGAACAAATACTGGAAGGACAGAAGCATATAATTAATACATTTTTAGCACCTCACTTTAATGTTACAATGCCAGACAAAATTTTGAGGTAAGGTTTAAAAAACATAATGGGCTATAGAGCAACTGGAGATATTATATACCGGGTGATCGTTGAATTGAACATAGGAAATTCCATGTAATTTTTTTGGTGGCTGATTATTGGCTCCCCTGAACATTTTATAGAAAAACTTCATTACAACTTCTTGAAGAGGCCGACATGCTGAACCCAAGTACATTGTGGTAAGCCAATCCGAAGCTACTCAATTAAACGTAAAACCACGAAACTTTCATAGTTAATGTAATACAGCAAACACCAGCAAATAATTTCTATGACGCTATTGCCAGAAATTGACGTATGACTGAACATAACCAATAATGAAAATATTGTCACTGACACTAATTTTCGTTGTCAATGTAGAAATTTAATTTGCTGGTGTTTGCTGTATTACCTGAACTATGAGAGTTTCGTGACTTTGCCATCACGTTTATTTGAATAGCTTAGGATTGGCTCACCAAAATGTATTCAAACTCGGTACATGAGTTTACCATGTCGGCCTCTTCAAAAAATTATAATGCAGTTTTTGTATGAAATGTACAGGGGAGCCAATAATCAGCTACCTCAAAAATTACATGGGATTTGCTATGTTCAACTTAACGATGCATCATCCTGTATGCAGACTAGACAGTTTTTCAAAATGTTTCTAGTTCTAGAAATACAGGGTATTGAAATAAACGTTTATTTCCAAAAATAATCCATAATTCCAAAACGGTTCAATGTATGATTGAAACAGTGGCGGTTCTTCCACAGGAGCACATGCGCATGTGCACCCCCAATTTTATTTAGCGTATAAAGTCCGACCCTGCATAATATTTTATCCTACCGTCAAACCAAACTGTATATTATAGGCTCTCGATCCGGCAGGCATGCCGCGCGACGGTCGAGGTTGATGAGGATTATGACGAGAAATGCTCACATAGCTCTTTGAGTTTGAAGCAAAAAATTGAAGTGAAGAATGCGGGAAGACCTAAATCCGAAATTAATTTAACGCAGAACACACTACGTTTAAAACGCCTAAGAAAGTAATTGTTTGGTCGTTACACAAAAATTAAATTTAAAAAATAATTTCACTTTTTCAATACTTGTGAACCCCCTCTATCATAGGTCACGAGTCGCCACTGGATTGAAAGTTGGTTGTATGATGTTTTTACATGTAAAAAATAAGAATTTATAAAAATTTTAAAGTTTCACATTAAAGAGCTCTAGTTACTAGTGGATTTAATAACTCTGATTTTTTCTTACCTGTTATTAAGTATTCTTAATCCAAGATTCTCAAAGAAGGGCACTTTCTAAACTAAAAAGGCATACTTCCTTAATATCTCTAACCGTTGTCGAGATATTTCCATTTAAACTTCTTAAACAGTGTATGTAACTAACGCCCTCTAATGTGAAACTTAAAAATTTCTACAAATTCTTATATCTTACTCATAAAAACATCATATAGCGCCAACTTTCAATCCGATAATAAACTTTCACTTTAATTTCTATAGAACGAGAAACATTTCGAAAATTTTATATGACTTAATGGGCCTAGTTTGATGTTTAATATCACCAGTTGCTCTATGGCCCAAAAGTTATGGGACACCCTGTATAGAATGACCCAATAATAATATAATTAAAGTTATCAGTTAACCATTGCACTGAATTGTTATTACAAGCAATTTTTTAAATCATAATACACGTCTTTCTTTTGTAGGACTACATGGTATTCAAACCCACACTTCAGAGGAACATACTCTTACGATTCAGTTAAAGGACATTCGACAGGGGGAAGCAAGTTTCCGGACAAGTTAGCTAAACCATTGGTTAACGAAAATAATAATCCGACAGTGTTGTTTGCTGGGGAAGCCACTCATCCACACTACTTTTCAACTGTGCACGGTGCAATCGAAAGTGGTTACAGAGAAGCTCAACGATTAATTGATTTATATAAAAAATAGTTCATAAAGTTTAGTAGTAAACAAAATGCAAGAAAAAATATAAACCTTTAAAATTATATGGATGTTTCTAATGTCAATCGAGCTTAGCGCAACCTGTATATCTATGATCGTAAACTTAAAGCATCTTCTTGATTCCTAGCCGCTATACGACACCGGTGACGTCCATTTCATGTTTAATTATTTTCATTACTAAGTAATTATCAATCCTCTAAACCGCACGCCACTGGTATAGAATTAAAGGTAGTCGGGAATGTTTTATGATGAGGTGCTTGGAGTCGGAGTTTGGGCGTTCTCTGTGGCTATTTCTTTGTCACACGCATGGGCAATGATAGTTACACAACAAAAGGGCTATTCATGAATGAACTGTCTGGTCTATTGTGATAAGTCTATGGTTGAAACCTATAAGTATAATAATTTTTTTATAACGTGGTAGTCAACAGTCAACAGTTTTCGACACTTCCTCGTATACTATCACTGTTATCGTATCTTTACACATAAGGGTACTTTGTTCCCGTTCTTTTTTTATATGTTTTTGAATTCTGAACACCTGAACACCCGGTATATTTCCCGGGCATTATGAATAATGTTTGAAGTCGAGTGGGCAATTTGAGAAAATTTGTATTCATATTTCTGTACATACAAAAGTAAGAGAATATATTATATTAAAACACATTTTTGAATAAGTAACAAACAGACAAACAAAGTAACCTAAAAAAAACTTGTTAGGTATGCACTTACCAATACATATACACAAAAATGTGAATTCCTAGAGTTCCTATTCATTAAAGCAGCTTCCACTTTGGTGACATTTCGAGTTACATAGCTTTTTTCTTTACGACACTTGCACTTTTCAGATTTACAGCCCCCTTTACGGCCACATCGACTATAGCCTTTGGATGACATTTTTGCACATTCTCTTAGTGAAATCTCCGACTGTGGAATTTCTTCGGCATAAATAAACTTTTCATTACATATTATAAATTGGTTTCTAGCATAAAGTTGTTTTAAGATTCCATGTTTCGTGCCTAAATTATGTTACTTCAAGAACTAATGCCAAAATATTTCTTCCGGCGGTGCGACCCCTGTCGACGTCTGATACTCGAACTCTTACTTTTTAGCAACGACGAATTTTGAATTAGAGGTTTGAAGCATTTTTTCAGCTTGTTTTTTTAGATTGCTTGCTGAAATCTCCCTAATTTTTAATATGCTGAAATCTCCCTAATTTTTAATATTTCGGTTTTTCTTTTTTTCATCTTTTGAAGAATCTTCATAACCTTCATACGCGCGTTTTTCATGACCGGGTACTGGAATTTCTCGGAGGCTCGGAGACATTTATTCCTCTTTCGTTATTATGATAATCAGAGCTGACAATTTGCTGTTAATTATTCAAAGTGTGAAGAGAAATAATAAAAAGTCTAAAATATTAAATTTCCCGATTGTAACACTTGTATGTTTAGTGCCTATGTCCTGAATTACTACAAGGTTCCTACAGTAATAATTAATGGGAGAGAATGACAGTATTCTCCGGTTACAAGACAGTAGAAGCCCTGTCAAAGTTAGTATAAAGTAACGCCAAGTTTCCTCGCCGACTCTTTTTAATTTTAATTTAAAATATTCCGGCCTAAATTAAATCAAAGCCCACTTTTCGAAGTTAACCATATCTTTGGTTTCTTAAAGTAACTGAAGAATATATCTCAAAAGAAATAAAACGATACTGTCAAGTAATATTTAATTTTTCTTAATCACCTGAGTGAGTACGTAATAAAAATATTTAAAAATTTTTGCTAAAATCACAATGTTCTTATTTAAATTTAAAACTTATAGTAAATGGAAAATCAGGACTGTCCAAGGGTTGCCGGAATATTTGAGCATGTTGCCAAGCCACGTCACCTTTACCTCCAGACAGCGTAGATGTTATAGTAATGCTTCTTTTTCCAGAAAAATTCCTGGTCGTCAAAACTTTCACATCTGAAATAATTATTTACTAAAGATCATAATTTTAGAATATATAAATATTTTTGTGCATTTTACGATAAGTATTAACTAAGCTTTATTATTTTTTTGCGTAGCACTTTGTATTATAGACTTTATTATTTTGCTGAAAAGATTTTTATTGTTAATTTAACAAAAGCCAACAGTGATCAAATGTCCCCTTCAGTGTTTACGAAACGTTTTTTCGACAATATAACGTGTTCAGGAGAAATAGCTATTTCTCGTTACCTTGAGTGTATGGCGATACTTTTAGTGGCGTGTGTGAGTCGGAAAAAACCCGAAAAATCGAAATATTTTCAGTCGGGTTTGTTCCCCCAGAGGGGTTTTAAACGCGCTTCAAGAGGTTTCCCTGCAGAGAAACACACTTTCCCCCCGTTTTCGAGGATGCTGAGCACGGTGGTGTTGTTGGATATCGCGTCCTACCCCTTCCAACCCCTCCATCAGCCAATACTCGCCCCTGAAACGGGTGAATTATTTTTTTCAAATATCAGCGGCAAATATATATTCCCCCCGTTTTCGAGGATGCTGAGCACGGTGGTGGTGTTGGATATCGTGTCCGACCCCTTCCAACCCCTCCACCGGCCAATACTCGCCCACGAAAGAGGTGAATTTTATTTTTATATTAGCGGGTAACATATTTATCCCCGATTTCAAATCATATTTGCCGCTTAGACTTGAAAAAAAAATTCACCCTTTTCGGGGGCGAGTATTAGTCGGAGGAGGGGTTGGAAGGGGTCGGACGCGATATCCAACACCACCACCGTGCTCGGCAGCCTCGAAAACAGGGGGCAATATAGATTTGCCGATGATATGTACTTGAAAAAAATAATTCACCCCTTTCAGGGGCGAGTATTGGCCGGTGGAGGGGTTGGAAGGGGGTTGGCCGTTTTGAGAGGTTGCGCAACCCCAAAGAGAAATTCTGATGCGGTCATCGTGTTCAGCATCTTCCAAAACGGGGGGGGGGGGGGGGGAATACTATTGTTCCGGCTGAAAATATTTCGATGTTCGTCCGACTCACACACGCCACTATTTTGGGCCAATGTCTAACGCAGATACATTTCTAATTGGTTTAGTTTAAAAATACATTAAATTCAATTTTTATGTAAGAAATTTAAATTTTAGGAAATTTACATGCATTTAGATTTTAGGCGTTACCCCATACAGTTAGACATATCAGGACGTAAACTACTCTGGCCTACATTCTAGAATCTGTTTTCTAAGTAATTAAACTAACTAACTAAAAAAATAAATATTAAAATTGGTCCATTATTAACTAAATAACAGCTTATTAATTCGGACGTGCATGTTTGAGTATTCGACAATTAATTGGGGTAGTGTATTATTTTAGTAGGAAGGAGCCCATAAAAAATATATGATTACTCAAAACGACATCCATTGTTTGCCCAGTGATTTCTGAACGTTTCCGTATGAATAGCGAGGGGAGAAAAATGTATAAAAACCATGCTTGAAAGCGGGCCCCCATACGCGTGCCCGAACAATAACTTATTAAGTGGAAAATAAATAAATACACTGTATTGATTCCTGAAAATTGAAAACATTTTTTTCTCAAATGTCCTTCTGACGGTGTTTTAATATTTAATTATTAGTCTTCTCTTCGTTACATACGTTGCAAATATTTGTTTTATTTTATTCGACTCTTTAACTGTTTATTTATAATTATCGTCTGATCCATCACGTAATTGATAGAAAAAAATTATTAGCAAAACGCCAACGCTGGTATAATAAACAAACACAAACTTTTCTCCCCGAATTTAATGCCACTGTACTGACAAATTTCTGTGCATTTTAACGGTGCCAACTGAACCCACGAAGAGCGGGGCTACATAGGAAAAAAACTAAACTAATGTCGTTTTTGTTCTAGAGTATTAACACATTTAATGATATATTTGATGAACCTATAAAGAGTCGGTATAACAAATTATCTTGAATTTGTTTACATTTTAGTAATCTTGTGATCGCTCGAGCGAAAAACCGGTTGAGTACTCAATTATTGAAATATCCGACATCGCTCGATTATTAAAAAAAAACGCTCGAGTTATAAATTCAAGCGAAAATAGTGGCTTGTTACTTATTACATTTCACTCGATCCTTGACGCCGACGTATATTCGAGCAGTTTTTTGCTCGATAGGAAATACTCTAGTTATAAATTAAGGCGAAAAATCGAATCATTGCCTTTCACTTGATACCCGATCTTCGCTCGCCACCCGAAATGTGCCGATTGGCGACGTTCGAGTATGACGCACAGAAGGCTGACACGACATATGTATTTCTTAAAGGCACATAAACGAGAAGGTGTATACAAGTATGCCAAATCCCTTAGTGGATTCATCGCGACATGGGTGTTGCTCTTAGTCATAAAAATGTCAAGTGATTAATCGCTCGAGCGATTCACTTGATTATTAAAGTCGCTCGTGTATCAAGTACTTGATTATTAAAATCATCGATTTTTCCCAATACCACATTTTAGTCAATTAGACCTAATTATTTTTTGTTAGCTTAATGAAAGGCTATGGAAAATCGTGCAATGTTTCGACACTTAGCAAAAACACACAATGAATAGAATTTTGTTTTGTTAATTTAAATATTGTAGAAAATGATCCTTTTTACACATCTTCAAGTTTGTCTAGCTGGATTGGATAACACTAAGCTTAACATTGTATTAAAATTTATTATATTACTAGTAAATTTAGTACTTTAATTCGGAATTAATGATTCTTTTCTGTTAACGATTTTTGCAACACAACTAACGTCACCATAGTCCAATTTATTGCATGCGTTCCTTCCGACGTTCAGAAATAGCTGGGCCTACAATAGTTGTACTCTTATAATGTTCAAAGATTACTACCAAAAAAAAAGTTAGTAAGTTCAACGACCAAACATGTGTGTTGGGTCGTTGTTGATTGTTACTGCAGTAGCAGGTAAAAATATACATTTTGCCTCATAGTTACTATCAAGAAAATGTGTATACAGGGTATTACTCAAATTATCATTTCAGTACCTTTACTGCTCACAGCCGACTGCGATCGTTAGGGTTAATTGAATCGACTCTTCTTTTTTCCCATCAATATACAATAATGTCATATATTATACAGGATATCCGTAAATGACGATGATAGATTTTAAGGGACGATTCTACAGGCCCTAGAAGATGGTGTTAGTAAAGCGTTTAGTCATAATATAATAAGTTTTTGGGTATACATGGTGTCTCGGAGGGATTTCGTTAACCATAGGACATACAGAAATGATCAAATGAGACAAAAGTTGAGCATTAGTGAGTTCTGCAACGTCACATTCTCAAATTAAAAAAAATCGTAATATTTCCGAAGATATTTGGGCAAAACCAAATTTTTACGATTTCGTTCCTCTTTTCTTTTCAGATTCTATTTGAAGATAAATTTTACATTCTCATTGCCACTTTTCCTTCTCTATAAGATAATTTAATTAAATTTTCAATCCGACATTTATTCGCAACAGTCATAATTAGTCAATATTAGAATTATTGAATATTTACGGAAAAAAATAAAACTTGATTCTAACAACCGTAACGATTGCAATCGGCTTTGAGCAGGAAAGGCACTGAAATGATCAAATGCCATAAATTATAATAAACAATTTCCGCTGCCGGAATTAGCGGATACATACCCGCAGGAATGGTTTCACACATATTATCACTGCATATTTGGGTATTCACTGTTCCATTTTCATACGTTGCACATTGAAAATTGACCAGCAGTTCATCTAACGTCTTCGAATTCCCTACGATTTCAAATTTCCAGGAGATGGTGCCAGAGTCACAATTTTCTACAAAAGAAAACGGTCAGATCTAATTTGACAATCAGGGGGTTTAAAATGACAAGTGCAGGAATCAGATAGTTGAGTTTTGCACCTTAAATACAGTTTTAGAATTGGACAGCGGTAAATTGCAAATTGTCTAAATACTGGGGTAATAATAAATAATAGTGCTTTCCAGTGCGTGTTATAGAAATGCCTTATTATATTTAAATGGATGGCTCCTTCGGTGTTCTAGACAAACACTACATACTATGTGCTTCCCAGTGCAACGACTTACATATCTGTTTAAGACCAATTACCGTTTCTGTCAGCCGTAGGGCCAGCGTTGCCGGATTAAGGCGCGGGGCGGGACTTGGGCCAAACGAGAATGTCGATCATTCGCAACGCTTCAGTCCGTCTCTGCCCGACGAGGGTGCATGTCGCATCGCAAATTTCTACATGTTTATACCAATTTTAAACGTTTTTTTGTGAAATAATTTATAATAATAATTAATGTGATGTGATTTCTAATTTGTGTGATATTACTATTGGTTGTGTTCCCAAACATACATTTTGCGATATATTTTTTTTATAGAAATTTTTAAATAATACTCTTACAAGGTAAGAGAGCATGGAACCAATGTTCGGGTTAAAGACGTCTTGTTTTCAAAAACTGTCCACGTGTTTGTTACAATTCTGTGTTGCAATATGACAACACCGCCTAACATGCGCTGACCTCCTTGGAGACTTGATCTATGCCAATAAATGATTGATTGCGTACGTTGTCAGTGGCAGCCACGTTAATTTTTAGATTTCACATAAAGTGTATATCCGGCTTATTAATTCAAAATTATTTTTCTTCAATTTGGTTTCACCTCAGGATTTTCGGGTTTAAATATAATAAGTCATGTCCCTACCACCCTGTATATTTGTCTTGTTTTTTAATTGTGGGGATTCTTTTAGGTTTTTTTTTTATGATAAATATAAAAAATAAGTAACAGAGAATTGTTAGGCAACCCATTAAACATAGTAAGTGCTTGGGTGAAGTAGAAACGGGAGAAGTACCGATTTATTTTCGATCCTTACAATTATCAAGGATAGAATATCCATACAGAGTAAGTAAACGTGATTTATGTAATTATATTTGAGTTAATAATAACAATTCAATATTGTTGTAAGAAAATCCCCTGTAAGACTTTTGTAATTAACAAATTAACGATAACTAACGCCAGCTCTATAAATATTGAGGTTACATTATGAGTTTTATTATTTTCTTGGAACGACGTATTTATTCAAAGTTAAGATTGCTTTAACTCGTTTTTTTTTTTAGGTATTAATCTAATCGAAAAATCAGAAAATATAATAGCAAATAGGAGAAAAGTTATTATTTTTATTTACAACCAGATAAGTACGTTAAAATGTTCGAATAATTGGTAATTGTTTTTGTGGTTGTAGGAAAAAGTGTTTCTGTCAAACTTGGTGGATTTCCGATAAATAATTACCTCATCGTTTAAAATCTACCACTTTCAATACTTATTATATAATATACTATAACTAAATGAAATTACTGAATTATTTTATGTTCTATACTCATACTGCTCTTACCTTTTCTGACAAGATAGACTTGTTTCCAGTCTTTCTCCTCCTTTAGAAAAATATTACTTTGAATAAAACATCCCGCTACCCATTTATTTACTTCCTGCTTTACTTCTTCGCCCATTACAAGTTCGTACGCATCTCTTGTAGTTGAATATCGGACTGTCGCTATGTTTGCAGTCATTTCATCCGTATTTATTCGCCAAATATATTCTGTTGCTGCATGTTCTTCTTCGATTTCACCTCGTGCCAATCGCCACGTTGCATCACCGGATTGTCTTCCAGTCTTATCGTCGTCACCGGGTTTCCTGCAAATCAATGTCAGAAGGATTAAAATTAAACGGTACAAGAAAACAAGGAGGAATATTTGACAATGAAAAATGATTAGTTACATTATTACAATACATTATTATTGCAAATAATGTAAAAAAATGTTCTTATTGTCAACTAGAGCAGTGGTCCCCAACCTTTTATTCTGACGGACCGGTATATAATCAATACTTTTTTTGCGGACCGCTTACACTAAAAGAAAAAATTAAAATTATATTCTACACTGCTGAAGGACATACGAAACGACTCACTATAATTTTAAGTACTTTTTGTGACATCACATCTTTATTTAGATAAACTTTGCACTGGCGCATAACCCCAGTATATAGCTACACATTTTCCCTTTCATTTAATTTAATAAAAAGTGATATTTTCTTACTAAAACTTAAACTGCGACAGGGGGGGTTTCAGGTATATCTAAGTACTCACATACTCTCGTGAGTACAGGTTAGTATTTTCTCTACATTTTTTTTATTCGTCTTTTTACCTTTTTTAAACAGTTTTAAACTTATATCACTTTTTCCATAGTATACCTACCTACTCATACGTAGGTATACAGCTCGACAAGTGAGTTTATAGCTACGACGTATCGGTAAGGGGAAAGCAATATCTGTTAAAACATGGCCGAGTCATGGGTGTGCAATTATTATTTTAATAATGTAATAAAAATAGGAAATTCTTCAATAATTGTATTTTAAGGTTGAAAGTAGGTAAAATAATCACGTTTTACACGATGCCATTCTTTCAGCATGGAAAAAACAGCTACATATAGTTAATCGATTAATGACGATTTTTCATTTTCATCCATTTGATTTGAACATGCACCTCAAAGTTTCATAGGAAAACGGAAAGTTTATGTCACTTCTTAGCTGTTGTGGCAATTTTTTTAAGGTTGGAACCACTTTTAGTTCCAAATAAAACTTTTTTATTGATTTCCTAACAATGCCAAAGTCGAAGACTTGCCAGGAGATGACAACAATTGATTGATTATTTTCTTTCCTTTCAGTATCTTCTTTATGAATGTTTTTTACACGCTTACTCCCGCATAAATTGCAACCCTTTCTAGCTTTCGCTTAAGTGGCAATTTAAATGCTTCACTTTGTGATTCCTCTTCACACACCCTGTACACATTGGCAATCACTTCACGGGTTTGACTATGAAGGGTTTTACCACGAGTATATTCAGTCATTATCACAGTTTTAAAACAACGAACACTTTTTAAAAACTCAATTTAACACAATATAATAACGCCTGCCCTTCCTATCACTACGCAACTGGATGAAGCATATCGGACATCGCCGAACAACCACGCCGGCACAATGGGCGTGTCAAAAGACGCGTGCCGTCATCCTCCGTCTGGGATATAACCTATCAAATTAGCTCTAGCCACCTGTTTCCCATGGTTACCGTTGATTGCACTATGTTGCCTTTTTTTAGACTAGAAGTACCTTATCAAAAAAATATTTCATTTTGCATTTAAATATTAAAATAAATAGTATGACAAGAAGTTTTAAGAACATTGAACCAATAATCGAATATTAGTTTATTATATACTTATGACAATTTATTTTAAATGGGTAAATTTAATTTTAGTGTTTACTTGGTAACATATTGTTAAACTAAAATTTAATATATGTGACAACATTGTTAACCCAAGTAATTTTCTTGCCCGCATTCTTTTGGTAGCTATAGATAAACTTGTCGACCTGTACATGTTGCGATAACTTACATTTTTGTCGCGTCAAAAAACATAAAGATACGATTTAGCAATATTCCAAACAATATAATATATAAACTAACAACAAAAATAAATATTAAATTATGCAATATAAAAGTAAATAAGGAACCAAAATGGAATACATATATAATCATGAACCATTCAATAGTGTGTTGGTCTCCTCTTGATTTTAAAACCGCTGCACATCGCCTCCCCCATGGTCGAGATGCAATAACATATTTTTTTTTACGCGACAAAAATGTAACTTGTCGCATCATGCACACCTACGCATGATTAGGTAGGTACATAGAAGGTAAAACTGTTAAAGATAAAAAGCCAAATAAAGCAGGAATATGTAGAAAACTGACTAACCTTTACTCTCAGTATGTAAGTACTTAGATATACCTGAAAATCCTCGTGTCGCAATTTAAATTTTAGTAAAAAATACAACTTTTTATTTTATTCTGTATATTGAATTAAATGAACGGAAAAATTAAACTTTGCCACGTCAATGTGTAGCTAAATCCTTTAAGCATATCAAAAAATATGAAGTCGCAAAAATAGTGAGTCGTTTCGTATGTCCATCAGTATATTGTATGTTTAAAAAAACATATTATCGCGAACCGGTGACACATTTCTGAGGACCGGCACTGGTCCGCGAACCGGTGGTTGTAGACTAGAGTATAAATACAACAATAAAAACAAAAATATTTTTAATTAGGAGCTTATTTGAATTGAAGATAAGTTTATTTAGTCTGAAACGTCTAATAAATAATACGTATGAATTCAGAATATAAAGTGGGGTTTATAAAGCATAAAATAAAATGTTACCACTATTTTTAATAAAACAAAGTTGATGATGGTTGCGAAAAAACAAAACGTCGGATTGAAAACTGGGGTACTGGGATAGGAACTAGTCGTCTTATATTTAGTTAAAGAATCGCCATACGAACGATGGCATATGTTTTTTGAAGCACCCTTTTTTTATATAAAACCCATACCTTTCACTCATTAATTCAACCAACTCGAGCACCAATCTCTTTGTAAGATACTTTCGTCTAAATTCCGATAACTGGTCTTGTCTGTTTTTCCTAAGAACCACCAAAGCATCAATTAGCTCCTTTTCACGACAGTTTTTTCTCCTCTTTAACACCTCCTTATGATCGCTAGTATACCTCCATGTCACATCTTGAACCTCCTCGCCAGAATACGCCATGACATATGAAACATTTTTCTTCCATCCTGATTCGTAGATAAGTGGTTTATCACAGACGTTTTCGCACGAATCACAATGTAACCATCGTTTTTGTGCTATAGAATAGACCTGTAATTATTTTAAATCACCAATGTTAAAAATACACTCACAGCCAAAATAATCGAACCACTCAATATTTGGATGGATTTTGATCCTGAATAATTGTTCTATTTTAATTCCGATTTTTGTTATTATTTTTGTATATTGTAGGTAAATTTATCGAAAGTTGCACATGTGTGAGATTTTAAGAAAGTAAGAGTTAGTCCAATATAGTTCGGCCTTCACCATCGGGATTTCGAAAAGGGTAAAAGATACGAAGTCGGTTAAATTGGGGCAAAATTCCGTAATTATGTGTCCAATAATATGCCGTAGAAAAAACAAAAATAAATACAGGGCTTCCAAAATATTTGGAAAAATCTAAAATATTGCGTTTAGGTTTTAATTTTTTTCTGACTTTCTGCGAGGAGATGTTCAAAAATTAATTTCACTTTCTCATTGCTACTTTTTATTCTCCACATGATGGCATTATCATATCTTTCATGCGACGTTTCGTCGTTGGGTCACCATCATCAACTTAATTTTTTTAAATACGTGCCTGGATCTTTTTGTTTAAATTATGAAAGAGGGCCGAAATCTACGTTCAGTGGTATAAAAGACTTACTGGTTTTCCAATGTTTTATTCCTTAAATTGACCATCTTCATTAAAATACCCCTAGTCGGCGTCTCATCCAAATTGTTTCCTCAATTAGGTTACACATGTTTCACACTTAAATGGGCAGACCTAACATACAAAGCTAAAAACAAGTAATACACATTACATTTTTTGAGTCACTTGTTTCTTAAAATGTAATGTGTATTACTTGTTTTTAACTTTTTAATTGTGATTCTTTGTATGTTAGGTATGATGATGCCCATTTAAGGTGGAAACATATGTAACCTAATTGAGGAAACAATTTTGATGAGACGCCGACTTTGTGATTTTTTTATATTTTATTACTGTATACAGGATGTTATGGAAATGACGTATTATATTTAAATCGGCAATTCCTGAGATGAAAACAAATTGAAGAAAAATATCCAAAAATGGCGCTTTAATTTAATATGCCCTGTACATGACCTTATGTCAAACCAAAAATGACCATGTGATGCCCCTGTCAGGAAGGTAAACAAAGCAACATATGTCAACAGTGTTGTCATATCTTCAGGGTAAACTATTTAGAAAGTCAATAACCGTTTGACAGATTGCAAGTTGTTTATTTTTCAGGGTACATTATTATAAACTTTTACGTACCGTTCAGTTCGCTGGGAAACAATCTCTGATTTATAAACTTGAACTGACTCGAACGAACCACCGCGTAGGTTTTAAATGGTCAGGTATGTTCTCATTTGTTCAATTTGAACGACACCCGTCAGATCTGGACAACTTAAAAGTTTATAAATGCCACTTACCCTTTAGAAAAAAAATGCAATTTTAGTTACCTTTTCGGACTTATTTAAAACCAACTTAATTTATAAAAACACCAAGTACTCATCACAAAATCACATAGTTTTCGCGTCACAACACATCTAAGTACCGTTCAATCTGAATTAGTATTTTAAATTGCTACTGTGTAGACAAAAGTACGCCCTTATTGTCTAAATAACACGTTGGTTCCGCCGGTCAATATTGAACTGCTGGACTGGGGCACTGCCGTCGCGAAAAGAACAAATAACTTAATAATTTAAACTCGGGTTTAAGTATTAACATACAATTTAACACACAAATCTACTTGAAACAGTATGACAACGGCGGTCTAATTTTGACAGCTGATCTGCAGAAACGGTTACATATTAGTGCTGGGCGATGTTCATCGATGTTTTTGAAACATCGATGTTCTGTTACCGACATCGATGTCGACATCGATGTTTACCTTTCGATGTTCAATGTTATAACAAAACAAGAAAACTAGGTTGTAATCTTAAACTCAATTTTCCCAGCACAAGAAAATAAGAGCGAAAGCTTTTGATTTCATTTGCTAAAAGCCTTATTAGAGCCGACAATAAAAATTTCCGGCGCAATGGCAATTATAATTGCACGAATTCATGCGCAGTAAACCGTTCTCGATCAACTGGCGCCTTGCTAACAGTCAGAACAGCAGTTGGTAGTGTCGAAATCTCTAAAATACCCCCAGAATTAGAGATGGGCAAACCTATTCGTTTTGACTGTCAGTTAAAGCAGCTACTGCTACTTACAAATGGCAGTAGCCATTAGCTGTTCATAGGTGCTTCGACCAATTAATAAACATTTAAAAGTAACAGAATAATCCATCTCTACCCAGACTTGCACCGGCAATGGCAATGAAAGTAGCGCCTGCCCCATTTCTGGCAATGCGAGACAGCTGATCGAGAACGGTGTACTGCGCATGAATCCGTGCAATTTTAATTGCCAGAAGGCTAGAATTGCCGACTGTAATACGGATAGCTTGCAAGGAATCATCATTAATCTAGTTTTACAAAAAAAAATAGTTTACAAGTTGTTAGTGACTGGAATTCATGCAGTTATAAAATATTATGTTTTAATATTTGCTTTATTTTTTGTTTATAATATTTTTAAAAATTTTTGTTATTTTGTTTTTTGACGTTTCATAATTTTTCAATTCTTTCTAATAACAAGTTTATTTTTATTTTTTATATCTAATTTTTTAAATGTCGATGTTTGAAGATCGATGTTTAGAAAACATCCTTCCTTTCTGAAACACTTTTCTTTATAATGATAGTCTCGGAAATGGCAACCCACGCTGCTTGGACGAGACTATTTATTTTAAAGGGATGGAACTTAGACTAGAAAAGAAAAGGATGGAAGCTTAGACTAGAAAGGAAAGGATGGATATTTATAATTATTTCATCATTCTTCTTCAGTAAAGGATTAATAAATTTTATTAGGCCATTAGAAATTAGCGTTTTTATTATTTCTGAATTTCTATTGCGAAATAATTTGTATCCTATAGTGCTGTTGTTTTATGTGTACGGTAGGTTATTGTAAAGTGTAATTATGCGTTAGTATTTATTGCTTTTGTGTAATATAATAAGTGCATATCTACAAAAAAAAAATTGGAAACTCGTGGGTGTCTGTGTGTTCCTTTAAGTGATTTAGTGCAAATGTTCCGAGAGAGGCCGAATGGGGTTTAGTGGGTATAAGCTTATTATGCAGTTCCACATTATCATCAAGGTACGTGATGAGCATAAAGCTTTTCCCATAGAAAAAGAAGCAAAAACCTGAAGATGTCTCTGTGCACTTTTACAAACCGCGCGCTTTTTAACTTTGGAATGTTGGATTAATCCGAAATTTTTTTTACAACTTATATACATAAAATTAGTTGACACGTAGTTCAGGATTTTGGTGAAAACATTTTTTTTTCAAAAATATCCACACATAAATTTTTGACAATTTGCTGGATTTTATCCAATGTTCTAATATTTAAAATTTAATATATTCAATTGTACTGATCGGATCAATATCGGTTTATTTTTATTTTACACTTTGTTGCGTTAACTTGTGTGTTAACGAAGTCTATTAAAAAAAATGTAATTGTAAACAAATGAAAAATAATAACAATTAAATTGTTTAAATAGTTTTATCATGCTCTTAACCCATCTTAAATTAATTTTAAAAAAATACCATTTTGTTCTACATCCTCTTATCTACAAAACCCATTTTTCGAAAAACTGGTACCTCTTTTAGTTCGGAAAATAGTAAATATTTTCGATCGTTGGAGAGTGGCAGAGCTACACTTTCGACCGATGCAAACGAAGGAAATATTAATGATTTCCACTGCACGGAGCTCGATTCTAGACGCCTCGACCCGTCACGCTGGTGATTCCCCCTGCTTCGAGTGACTTGCGATTGAAAATATTTAATAACTTCCGAACTAAAAGACGTACGTACCACTTTTTGGTAAAATATTTTTTTGTTAAATCGTTATTTTTTTGTTCACAATGACAATTTTTTTTTTAAATACACTGAAAGCCAACGTAACAAAGTGTAAAATAAAAGAAGGCCCATATTGTTCCGATCAGTACAACTGCAGATATTAAATTTCAAATATGAGAAAATTGGAAAAAAAATCCAGCATATTATCAACAATTTATGTGTGGACATTTTCGAAAAAAAAATTTTTTGCAGCAAAATCCTGAAATACGTGTCAAATAATTTTATGTACAGGGTGTCCCATTTTCTACACTTTTATAGGGTATCTCCGTAATTGTTAGTGCTTTCAAAAAAGTAATGTAGGTGTCATGTGCTCTTTTTGGGTCAAACTTAAAATGGTATAATCAAAATTTGAAAATTTTCGCTCGCTTAAGAGATACGGGGGAAAATCAAAAAATTGATTGTTGAATAATCTGCCGTTTTCAGAAAAAGTATATGGGGTCAGGTAAAAAAGTTATCGGACCTAACCTCATTTTTTTTAAATGGAGCGACCTGTATATTTTAATCTAAAAAGATATCATTTTAAATTCTCTTTTCAAATTTATAACACACCATGGATGCTCTTTCTAGGCGATTTATTTAAACTTTATTACTTTGAAACGAAATAAAAGATTCAGATTAAGGTAAAAAATAACGGGAATCATCGTAAATGTTCCGAATATGCATTTTGCGCCATATCTTCGTTCTTTCCACTTTCAATATAAACTGATATCATATCAAATTTTTCAAAATGTTGATAGGTCAGTTTCGCAAATGAATATGTAAAAATCAAATTAACGTTAAATGTTAATAGTCGATATAGTTGTTTCTAGGGGCTTTTCTTTCATGGTCTGCTGTGGTTTAAAGTAATAAAGTTTAATAAATCGCCTAGGAAACCAATATCATTCATGGTGTGTTATATATTTGAAAGGAGAATTTAAAATAGTATCTTTTGAGATTAAAATATATATGGTGTCCATTTAAAAAAAATGAGGTTAGGTCCGACAACTTTTTTATCTGACCCCCGTATACTTATTCTGAAAACGGCAGACTATTCAACAATAAATATAAAGAAACTTCTGTATAAAACATTTTTCTGTATCTCTTTTAACTAAGAAAATATAGGGTAATTTTTCAATTTTTTAATTTTCCCCTGTATCTCTTAAGCGAGCGGAAATTTTGAAATTGTGATTTTACCATTTTAAGTTTGACCCAAAAAGAGCTCATGACACCTGCATTACTTTTTTGATAGCACTACCAATTACGGAGATACCTTATAAAAGTGTCGAAAATGGGACACCCTGTATACAAGTTGTAAAAAAAATTCGGATGTCAAAAGCGAGCGGTTTGTAAAAGAATGACCCATATACGAGATTTTAAATAAATTTACCTACAACATAAAAAAAAATCAGAATTAAAATAAAACAATTATTCACTATTAAAATCCATCCAAATATTGCGTGGGTGGATTATCTTGGGTGTGAGTGTATTTGGATGTTCGCATTGAATACGAAAACACTAATTTTATTAACTTACCTCGGTCCAAACATGATCAGTTTCATCAATTACGTACCTAGCATCCCAGCCCATAGCACGACAAAGTAGCGTAAATGTATTGGCCCACTCTCCGCATCTACCCTTTCTAGTTTCTAACAAAATATTTAAATCATTATATCTAGGGAATGTTGTAAACTGATGGCATCCTTCACATCTATGCACCTAAAAAGAAAAAGCTGCTTATCTGAATTCGTCACAAATTCACGACAGTGACGTAGGGAATTTTAATCTTGTTATAGGTTGTATTTATATTCTACATGAAGAAGGTGACCCAGAAGCAGTGGCGGTTCTTCCACAGGAGCAAATGCGCACGTGCACCCCCAAAACAAAACGAATAAAAAATATTAATTTATATTCATTGAGTATTATTTATCGTATAAAGTCCGACCCCCCCTAATATTTTATCATCGAGTCAAACCAAACTGTATAGATCCGACAACCGTGCCTCGGTCGAGGTAAAAGACGATTATGACGAGACCCGCTCGCACGTGCGATTAAGTAGTGCAGTTTCTCTGTAGTAACAGGATGCGGGTGGCAGCAGGGGATAGCGGGGCTATGGCGATTTAACATGTAAAAGGCGCACAGTTTTTGTCTGTTCGTGCACCTAGTTAGAAATTCAAGCGTGTATGTTTTAATATTTTAATATTATATATTAATTAAGTTAAAATGAATAGTTGACGGTGGACTATTTAAGAAATAACTTTAGCTCTTTGAGTTTGGAGCAAAAAATTGAAGTAAAGAATGCGGGAACACCTAAACCCGTAATTAATTTAAAGCAGACCACAAAGGGTAAATCTAGGGACTTTATTAGAAAGTTTAAAATGAAATATATATAAAAAAAATTATAGAGGGTATTCCAAACTTAATGAGGCTGTTATTGATCAATTTTCTACAATTAAGAATGTACTTTACGTTTAAGCACTATTGTGTAGGGTCGATAAATCTTGTGTATTTCGATAAATGATACTCGATATGATTTTAAACGATTTTATTTAAGGATTTAAACTAAAAAACAGTGAAAATATGAAGAATGCCATCTTGTCAGTCTTGCGCCTAATGACGTAGCCGTAGATGTCGTAGTGGTATTAGACATTATTCGGTTTTCTTGACAACTAGTAGATGGCGGTAGTAGTATTGTACATCATTCGGTTTTCTTGATAGCTCGTAGATGGCTTTAGTAGTATTAGTAGTGGACTGTATAATATTGTTACGAGGGTTGCATGCGACGACGTTAAGATCCGACAGCTATACACACTAAGAAAACCTTTTCCAAAAGTTGTATTTCCTTGTGTAAAATTAAAAAATAAATAAAAATATGTTTTACCTAACGCATTTTCTTATTACTTTTTTCTTTCTACATTTAAAACGCCTAGAAAGTAATTGTTTGGTCGTTACACAAAAATAAAATTTTAAAAATTATTTCACCATACTTGTGAACTATCATCATAGGCCACGAACCGCCACTTCCCAGAAGGTTAATTTTTTTAATTAATTTACCATATACCACTGTTTCTTCAGTGCTATCGCGTCGTGTGAATGTTTATACGAATTTTAAACGTTTCTTTATGAAATAATTTATAATAATAATTAATGTGATGTGATTTCAAATTTATGTGATACCACAATTGGTTGTGTTGCAAAACATATATTTTGTGCTGTATTCCTTGATGGAAATTTTTAAATAATACTCTTACAAGGGAAAAGAACATGTATCTTAAAACTGTACTTTTTTTTTCTAAATACTTTGAAAAATTGACAATGCAGGTCAAAGACGTCTTGTCTTCTTGGCGAAAAACTGACCACGTGCGTTTACAATTCTGTGTTGCAATATGACAACACCGCCTAGCGCGCGCTAGGCAAAACTTGACCTATGTCAATAAATTATTGATTGTGTACATTGCCAGTGGCGACCACGTGACTTTTCAGATTTCACATAAAGTGTATATCTCGCTTATTAATTCATAGTGCCATTAATGGTTCTTTTTGTCATTTACATAACACCTTGTATAATCTAACCTAGCAAAGTACTAAATAAAAAACCCAAAACCGATTAAACTGTAAAGATAAATAAATGTTTGTTTTAATTTCCAATAATTTATTTCAGTTTAAAATAAACTTTGCAAAATAAAAGTATTATTTTTAAGTACGGTCCTGGAATTTATACCAACCTATACAAACTAAATAACCAGAAATAAGCAGGCAGGTCATTAATGTCACGTCAGACCATCATTGGGCGCATTCAACAGAACCCATCGATTTGTAAGCGATTAATAATCCATCTAAGATATAAAAAGTCTATGTTTGTCAGGTGGTATTAATATAAAATACCAATATGGAAAATTATTATTTCCAGACCACCCGATGATCCTTATACAATAAGGGCATATTTTTGCATACACAGTAGCACTTTAAAATACTATTTCAGATTAAATGGTACTACCAAGAAAAGGAAGCCCTCTCCATTGATAGGATGGAAAGTCCTCTCTGATGATGGGTATGCACACCTACCCTGTACTGACGAGAACAAATAAGTTCGAAACCGGCCTAATGGAGAGGGCTTCCTTTTCTTGGTAGTACCATTCAATCTGAAATAGCATTTTAAAGTGCTACTGTGTAGACAAAAATACGCCCTTATTGTATAAGGATCATCGGGTGGTCTGGAAATAATAATTTTCCATATTGGTATTTTTTTTCGAATAATCGTCTGCTGAACGCACTAAAAAAAAAGATTTCACAAATTGATGGAAAATCAGACGCCATTTTCTCCATCGAATTTAAAAAGCGATTTGTGATTTAACAGCGATTTATGTCAATTTTGTTTGTCAGGTTGAAGAGTAAAATTTATAAAAAATGAGGAAAGAAGTTAATTATAATTATAAAATATATTATACAGGATCTACGCTAGTGAAGCGAAGCATTTAATATTTGATGAAAATATTTCGAAGGGATCCTAACCAAATCCTAACTGACAGCAAAATGCATTCAGCAGAACTACCAATCGATGCGCATCATGACGTCACCCTTCAAAAATCGCTTATAAATCGATGGGCTCTGCTGAATGAAGCCATTATCTGGCAAGTGGGTTCGCTGCAAACACCATATACAACCCAAAACGAATTATACCATGTGTAATACAAAACAGTTTTATTTTTATCACCAGAGGGTGTTTCGAAGTTGAAGTAGTATTATTTTCGTTCGTTTAATAACATTTTACATCATACATACCTCGACTCTATGTGTATAAACTTGGAGTTCTAAGTCATTGCTGGTATGTGAAAAACGGGTCTTTCCACCGCAATGATGACATTCAGGGGTGTCTACCCAAGTAAAAAAGTCTTCCTTAAACCACTGGAGAAGTTCCAAAATTAACATGTCTTGAATGGATAGATTAGGATCAGCTAGTTTATCTAAAATAAAACAGCTAAAATAGCTGAATATATCCCAAATTCGACGCTAACCATTGGGAACTTGGTTATTATTTGGAAGCAGGTTAATCTCGGAAAGTTTTGGGAAATTTATAGCCGATATCAAATATCGTTTCAAACATTTCTCAGGGCATTTGAATTTAAGATCTTTGAAAAAAACAAAAATAAACGATTTTGCTTTACATTAATAGCTCGGAAACCCTTTATCGGACAACTGTCAAACTGTTACATTTGTTATGAAAAATGTTTTGACAATAACGGAAATTACAAATTGGGTTTTGTTTTTCGGTTCCGCACCAGATCTTCCTTTCTTATAACGGTTATCTTGGATTTTTACATATTATTCCTCTCCAAATTGTATTTACAACGATACTAATAGAAATTTGTTTAAATTGTGACAATATTAGACAAATTGATATTTTATCACAATTTAGCAAAACCGTCATACTTAAACCAGCATTGATAAACAGTAAAGTTTTTTTTAACTTATAATAAAGTTAATATAGCTGTGCAGAGTAGGCCATATGAATTCAATGCTTGATTTCCCGCTTTGATTGTTTAGTGCAGATATCTTGAGATTACTTGATTAGTATTAGAAATAAAGATTTACTTAGGGCCTGCCGGTTGTATAAAACAATTCAGAACTTAGGTTCAACGGAACGCCGATCAACCTGTGAACTACGTTCATTCGATATTACGTTGTTCAATATAAATTGAACTTAAGTTCAGCTGAACTGATCAGTTATTTAGTTATTTTATTTTTTTTTAGATTCTTGACATAAAGTATAACCTTTTATTAGATTTGACGGGCTTGGTTTCCAGGCTTTTCTATTCGGGTGTACTTATAAAATATTGTTAAAAATAAGAACTAAAATATTTTTATTTTATTTGCAGACTGGTAATACATTTCGAAAGCGGATAGAGATGATTGATTCAATAACAAATGTTATTAGGTACGTTATAATAAATAAAAATAAACAGCTGTGTTTTTTGTTAAGCGTAATATTGCAAATATTCATTGTTTGTCCATTTAGGGACGGTTGTATAAAACAATTCTGAACTTAGGTTCAACGGAACGGCGATCAACCTGTGAACTACGTTCATTCAATATTACGTTGTTCAATATAAATTGAACCATAGTTCAGCTGAACTCAGATCAATTTATGTTGGCATGACTATTATTTCGTTTTTTTTAAATCGAACGTTTAAAAAGTGGAGTAATTCACCCCTAAACCCACACACAACTCCTCGGCACATTCATATATGACATATTACATTGTCCAGCTGGGTAATTAATAGATCTTCAGGAACAATATTGCCAAAACGTTTAAAATTGTAAAACTTTAGTTTCTTATAAAAATAAATATTTTGCTTACTTAGAAAGCAAATCCAGGACGCGATTAAGGAATCCAGGGCACACACACTTTCAGTTCTTTTTCTATGGGGAAATCTTTATGCTCATCACGTGTCCTGATGATAGTGTGGAAGTGCATAATAAGCTTATCACTAAACCCCAACACTAACGCATAATTACACTTTACAATAACACACATAGAACAAGAGCACTTAACCATTTCGCAATAGAAATAATAAAAACGCTAATTTCTATGGGCCATTACTACAGATAAAATGAAATAATTATGTTAACAATAGACAGGAACTACCCTTTGAAATGAATGGTCTGGTCCACCTTCGGACCAGTCGAACTTTCTTTCCGAGAACTCTCCGCTAGTAGAGCCAGCGCGGTTGCCATTTCCGAGACTATAATTATACAGGAAAGTAATATTATAGAAGGAAATTCGGCAATTTATGATAGTCGCTTATAAAACATCGAAAGTGGCAAATCTGTATTTTTAAATATTAGCCCGATTGTCCATAATCAGCTGTTTAAAGAAGCGGGCCGATATCGATCGAGAGAACCAACGTGTTATTTATTTTTAAAATTTTTAGATGTTAAATACATTATTTCTCAGACAATAAGGGCGTATTTTTGTCTACACAGTAGCACTTTAAAATACTAATTCAGATTGAACGGTACTTAGACGCGCTGTGACCCGAAAACTAATGTGATTTTGTCATGTGAGTACTTGGTGTTTTTTATAAATTAAGTTGGTTTTAAATCCGAAAATGTAATTAAAATTGCATTTTTTTTTTAAAGGGTAAGTGGCATTTATAAACGTTTTGTTGTCCAGATCTGACGGGTCGTTTTTATTAACTCCGCGGCGGTTCGTTCGAGTCAGTTCCAAGTTTATAAATCAGAGATTGTTTCCCAGGGAACTGAACGTAAAAGTTTGTAATAATTTACCCTAAAAAATAAACAACTTGAAATCTGTCAAACGGTTATTGACTTTCTAAAGAGTTTACCCTGAAAATATGACAACACTGTTCAAGATTAACTGCCATATGTTGCTGTGTTTATCTTCCGAACAGGGGCACCACGTGGTAATTTTTGGTTTGACATAAGGTCATGTACAGGGCATATTAAATTAAAGCACCATTTTTGGATATTTTTCTTCAATTTGTTTTCATCTCAGGAATTGCCGGTTTAAATATAATACGTCATTTCCATATCACCCTGTATATATATTATTAGATAAGTACGTTAAAATAAACAGCTGTGTTTTTGTTAAGCGTAATCTTTGAAAATATTCATTGTCTGTTCATTTAGTAAATAGCTCAGGATTTTCCGGTATATCCGTGATCACAGCATTGACTGCAGTATCCACAAAACCCAAAAATCTTCATCATCAGTGTTATAATTTCATTAAATTCCTACATTTTTACAAACAATAAAATAACGATAATTTACTGTATTGTATAATATGAAACTGACCTGACACAAAAAAAACATTTAAGGTTAGAAAGTGGCTTGGATCGATAGTTCAACTTCTGAACCGCCAAAAGTGGACGTACAAGTGAACTCGTGATTTGAACTGAGATCAGTGTAAAATACTGTTTCCAGTATCCACAAAACCCAAAAATCTTCATCATCAGTTATAATTTCATTAAATTCCTACATTTTTATAAACAATAAAATAACGATCATTTCCTGTATTGTATAATATGAAACTGACCCGACACAAAAAAAAACATTTAAGGTTAGAAAATGGCTTGGATCGACAGTTCAACATCTGAACCGCCAAAAGTGGACGTTTACGTGAACTCGTGATTTGAACTGTGTAAAATCAGTGTAAAATACTGTTTGTACAACAACTTTTTTACTTTGAACTAGAGTTCAAGAGTGAACTACAGTTCAAAGTGTTTATACAACCGGCCCTTAATGTCAAGTCAATACCAATTTTTCAGTTCTAATTCGTCTTGACTTGAAAGACGAGTACATAACATCAACGACTTTCCTCATAAACTTTATATTATCTTCTAACTTTATTTATCTTGTAAAATTCTAACAGGTTCTGGATGAAAATTTCCTGAATTGTGTTACTGGGAGAACCCCACCGCTGCTTTATTAAACGAAGGATAATGAGCGCTGGATAGACATCAGTTCATAGCAAAGGCGTTTTAACAAATCAATTGTCAAACTATTTCAATTAGCACTATGCAGTAAGTTTATTGACTTGATGTCAATGTTGAAATAATATGACTTCCATTTCAATATTGGAAAGAATTGATAGTCATGCACTAAAAATTATTTAGTCAAGTCAGTGTCGAGATTGCTATGGAAAACAAAGAACCGAAACCCCGTCTCACTTTTGTTTTCCATAGCAATCTGGATTTTCTTTCATTCCGGCATTTTTAAATATTTTTAATATTGGATCGTTCCAATTTTAAATTGTGAATATATCGAACACGGTTGAATTTGGGTATAGGCATACAAGGTGTTATGGAAATGACATATTATATTTAAATGGGTGACCCCTTGGGTGTCCTAGAGAAGCGCTACATATTTTATTTTTTTTAATCGACCGTTTTAAAAGTGGGGTAATAAACACTCTTACTCACAGGTCAGTCCACGCTACTGTACAACATTTCACCCAGAGCAATGGGGGAGCATGGCAATGTTGCCAAAGTTAATGTAAAGCTGAAATTCGATATAAAATTATAAAAATAAATTATTTTCTTCCTACTTGTAGATATCTTTATACCTAAAGAGCGAGGAAAATTTTGAAAATACAATAATACAGATTATACTACATATTATTAGGTTTTATTACAAGCGAGAAATTTGACGTCCAGAAGAAACGCGTCAAAAAAAAACAATATTCAAAGATTGTTTATGTACGGGCAGGATACACGCGAAAAACCGAAAAACAGAGCGGATCGCTGAGAGTGTGTTGGTGATCGACGAGAGACACAACGTATCCGGCCGCTGGTTGGTCTTGAACTAACAGACGCACGCGTCCAGCGCTATATGAAACTACTTCGCTCAGCCGATGTAAGGCGTCAAGAGCTCATTGGCATTTGACCTAGTGACGTACGTGGCTATTACTATTCCATATGTTTTTTCGGGTTCTTTAAAACATAGTCCGTCGTAAATGTTCTTCAATTAATTATACAAAAAGGTATTACAGAATGGAAAAGTGTTTAAATTATTTTATTTTGTCTAAAGAGTTTAAGGTGTACATATGACAACACCGGCCAGAATTCCTTGATTGCTTACATGTATCGCAGTGCCACACAGGTGTTTTCCTGGTTTGACGTCGGGTCACTTTTACCGCTGAATGAATTGAAAGCGCCATTTATGGCTATTTTTCTTCAATTTGCCTTTATCTCAGGAATTGCCGGTTTAAATATAATACGTAATTTCCATAAAACCCTGTATACTAAATAAACCTATACTATTCACTTATTTGACACTGTGGGCTTCATTTATGCTCAGATATTGGGTATATTACACAAATCACGGTCAGAATTTGCCGTAGATTTGGAAAATCAGTTAATAAATGAACAGACCTAAAATGATATTTGATCCCTTTCCAAATACTTCTTGAAATCCCCTGTATAGCAATGTTTTTAATTCTTCTCACATATGAAAAATAAAAAAGACATTATACGTGATCACCCTGTACAAGAAATCCCAATCAAACTTAAAAAAGTATATGTGAAAATAACAAACGAATATACTACAGGGAAAAATAAATGGGAAAAATATATCTTACTTTTCTTTATGTGTTCTTGTACAACTCTTAATCGTTTTTGGGCAGCCATCTCTAATTGGACCAATGGGATTAGTTTACGAGCGCGTTCTTGAAGTTCCTTATTTTCATATTGCAGGCATTGGTGGAAGGCTTGTTCTATTTTAGAAAGAAACGCATTCTTATGTTTGTATAACTGAAACAAATAACTAGCTGAAAACTGGGAAAAATGGGAAAAATCGATCATATCGAGTCGAAAAATGATATCATGTTCGATTTCTAAATATTTAATAGTATCATTGTAATGTGACAAAGTAATTTTGGTTTAAATTAAATATCATTAAATATTTATAATTTTTAAATATAGGTAAGTAAATTTTCGATTTTTTACACTTAACGCAGGGTAAAGGTCAGCAACAAATGATTACTACCAACGTAAGAACTTGGTTCGTTTTATCCCTGTATTGCAGTTCTTAAATTATTATTTTTTCAGTAAGTAAATCATTAGTTTGTCCAAACAGGAACTAAGTACAAACAAATACAGTTTGGCCATGAAGGAATAAAATACAGGAGAACTAAGTACAAACAAATACAGTTTGGCCATTAAGGAATAAAATACAGGAAAGTTATGAAATTGCCTTATTATATTGAACATAAAAAAAAACCCGAGTTGAAAACAAATTGCAACAAAAATCATAAATGGTCCTTTCACGACTGGCAAAAAATGTATGAAGAAACGGGAGAAAGGACAATTTTATAAGGTGTTAAAAAAGTAAAAAAAGCATAGTTTTATAATTAACGTAATAGAAACTTTGTAAATGGCGATTGCAAACAAAAATAATCAGATATTCTAAATAAGAAACTCGTTCAATGTTTTCAGCTAGTAAATAAAAGAGAGCAATCAAAGATGAAGTTAAAGCTATTATTATGTATTTGTATATAGGACGATAAAAAATGAGAAGTAATTAAATGGTTTGCAATTATTAAAATTGGTTCGCAGCAAAAAATAGTCATTAAATCAATTGATCAGCAAAAAAAGATTTTGCTTGCAATAAATAAAAATCGGGCTGCAACACTTGTTCTGCAAAAAATGCTACAAACTGTCAACGATTTAACCGATATCAGTCCGCTTGTAATATCATGTGTTCACTTAATTAACAGTCGAGCTGCGAAATGATTACTTGGTCAGTAGAAAAAAACATGTCTGAAACAGTTTACTTCAGAGGTTTGCATATTAAAAGAATAGTTATCAATATAAATCATTGGATTGCGCTTGTTTTGAATACTCGGTAAAGTTCGTTATTGTGGGCGGAGCGAAAGCAGTCGCGTGATACGAGTAGCTAATTGCGTGCGTGTGTTTTCATTCGGTGTAGCAGTCAATGCCCAAAAGGTGTAGCGGGGGCGGGTTTTCACTTGTTTTCTTTTGCCGAATACAGAAGGAAATCGGCTACAAAAGGTGTAGCGGGGCGGGTTCTCACTTGTTTTCCCAGGGCACTGTCACTATTTCACGTTTTATTGCCGCTTTTTTTTTGGTGATCAAGATTAAATATTTTGCTTACCCGCTGATTGCTTACTAATATATGATTAAAAGTGGATCGCTCATAGCAGCTTATATATTTAATTTGCGTACCAAAATAATTTAGAGCACTCTAGTAAGACATTAATTACTGACCGATTCAGAAATGTTTGCTGTCCATAAGTTGCTGACCCATTTTGGCTGACCGATTACATTTTTCTGTTCGCAAAAATAAGAATATTTTGCTAACCAGTTAAATGATACCCATAAAAGTTTGCTAACAATACTTAACATTGCCGATATAATACAATGAATGACAGCAGGATTTATTTTCAAGCCGGTGGATGGTGGAAAATATAAATAAGTTGATACCAACTGTAAACAGACGAATTCAGCAGTCAGTTAAAATTTGGTCCCGAATAGCGCCTTTACACGGAGGGTATTAACTGCATGAACTGATACATGCACGTTCACTCCTACGCGTAAGCGTTTGTTTTTATCAGTGCTAGAAACAATAATGTATGTGTATGTACCTTCTGCGTGGCCTTGCGAGGAGTATCTCTCCGGTTATAAGAAACTATTGATAATTTATTCAAAATTTAACTCTGTATCACTAGCACTATCTTCATCTAAGCCTAAACTTATAATTAAGGGTTGAACATTTGTAATCATACAATTGTAAGAATTTTCCACCTTAAGTACATGCTGTCCACAGTTTTTCCAGCTGTCTGCAGAAATTTTTCTTACTTCGTTTTTAATTAATTCTACTACAGATGCATTTAATGTAGGAGAAATATTATTTCTCCTAATATTGCATTTTAATTGGTGCCATATTAGCTCAATAGGATTGAATATACAATAGTACGGAGGAAGACGCAACACTATATGCCCATTTTCTGCTGCAAGTTTGTCACACTCGTATTCCTTATTTATTTTAAAAGCTTTTAATACTTCTAGCAGTTGTAAGTTTCTTCAAAATATAAATCACTTTCAATCATAAAATTTTAAATTTCTGCTTTTGTATTATTAGAATTGGGAATGATTTTTGTTTGCCGACTATGACAACTAGCATTGTCCATTACAATGACGCTATTTTCAGGTATATTTTTAAGGAGTTTATGTTTAAACCAATCTTCAAAAAGTTGTGCGTCGGTATCTTGATGGTAATCTAAAGAAGAATCTGCTATGTTTTTAGCTGAAAGCAACAGACAATTTGGAACAAACCCGTTCTCTGAACCAGCATGTAATATTGTGATTATTTTGCCTTTATTTGATGGTGCCTTGGTTTGACATTTTTTGGAAGAATCATCCCAACCTTTTCTTGGAGTGGGTATCGAACCATGTTTCGTCAAGGTAAATAATTGGACGATTTTCTTCTCTAAATTGTTTAACAGCTGTAAATATTTAAGTCTCCATTCCCGTAAACGTTGAGATTCCATTAATGTTTCTATCAATGCTTCGGTATTTAAAACCCATTTTACGCAATATTTTCCTAAGGCTTGAAAGGCTACAAGAGATATTTGTTTCGTCTTTAATCAGCCGCTCTTTGAGAGAAATCAAAGTGAGTACAGTTTGTGCCTCATACATTTGGTAAATCTTTCTTCTTAATAAATCCATGTCATTTTCGTCAATGCTTCTAAATGTGCGAGAATCACTCTGATTTTTTCTAGGATTAACAGGTTTAAGTACTATGTCTCTTACCGAAGATAAAGGAGTTTTTGTCAAAGTAGACGTCTCTGCTAAAGCATCCATCGAATTAAAATTTCTACTCAACAACGATTGATACACATTTTTAATTATTAGTTTGGCATCGGTAGATAAATGCTTTTTTTTAAAATGACACTTGAAGATGCCCCCCTATCAGCACAATTCCAAGGACGCCACATTCTACCACTAATAAGCCTAACTAAAAATTACCTACTCGCCGGAAAACCACTAAAGATTAAAATTATTAAAAATCACTTTGTATTTATATATGCATCAGGCATAGGTATAAATTGAATTTGTATACCTGGTCCGGCTCTGCTCGAAAAGGTTTTAAAATTTGGGATTTCCTTATTTATTTTATGGTCGAAGGGATAATGAGGTTTTATTGCAGTCAAAAGATCAACGGTATAATTCTGCAAATACTATAATAATAATGTAAATTGGAAACCATAGTGTTCAAACGGATTGTAATGGACTGACTACTTATAGACTATAGCGGACGCCGACCCGTGCGCGTCGGCGAGGCGCTTTGTACTGAAACCCAATCATTGAATATCTGAGGATTGGATAAACCTATCGAGCTGAAATTTTAACAGCATATAATAAAAAGAATTACGATCGGTAACAAGCCCTTTCAATATATACCTACATGAGTAAACAATCTGAATAGTTCTGGACGTGCAATTTTATGAAATCGTCGCCTCGTTTATTCGTACGGGTAAAAGTTTTATGTCGGGCTCAGCCGACTGGTGTGCTTGGACAATAGTTGCATATACTTGTCAAGTATCGTATGAATGGTAGAATGAAACAAGTAAGTAAGGAAGTACCAGTATACTAATCGCACGACGTGGCAAGTATCCGCGAGTAACAAATATTGGCCAAGCCAAGAACTGAGCCCAGATTTACTTGGTGAAGTAGTGTTGAATTTAGATTGAACTCGTTACTTTGAAGAAGTGTTACTTTTCAAGGTTTTGACTACAATGACTATTAAATGGCTATTTAAATGGCAGACGGTCGCTGTTGGAGTAAAGAAGTTGTAACCGATTTTATTAACATTTATAGAGAACATCCTTGCTTATAGCAGAGAAAAAGCAAAGCAATAGGAAGTTAAAAAATGTTGCATCATTGCAAGAATAAGTTTATGTTCTATAAAATCCGACATCTTTCCTGAATTTTAAAATTAGTTAAAAACATTATTGCAACTAATTATACTTACCGATTTCAAAGGAGGCAAAATAACAGGTTTTATTACTGGTGTGTTCAAGGATAGTGGCGTTTCCTTTTGATTATTATCTTTACTCCAAGCTGCATTTTTTGACAGATCAATCGAGGGACGTTTATCCTAAAAATATCATATTATTTATATTAATGATGAACAAACCCATCCATATTATAAATCGTTCTTGTTAAAATTATAAAAACGTGATTCCATAAGTACATATTAGACTTAGCTGTTTATTTTCTTTCATTGCCTAAAATTGTTATAACAAAATGCATACTTGAGCTAAAACGAGTTTCTGGATTTTTGCGTTTGAAGCTTATATGAAGTACTGGAGTTTTGAATATCAACATATACAGAAGTACAAATAAAGCGGCATCAGGCGGTCATAAAACGTAATATTTTATGCGCTCTAAACTTTTAGCAAAGACACGGCGAAATTTAGCCATTTTTTCTGCCAGCTGCCGACGCACATCCTCTCAGACAGCATGAAGTACCACGCCTCAACAAAGACCTGGACGAAATTTTGGCTTGGGGTGACAGTAGCCAAGTCGAATTTAACGCTAAGAAAACCCAGGCAGCAGTCTTCTCTAAAAAGGTTAACATCACAGAACCGGATATAGTCATGGCAGCACAAGCACATACTCTTCGGCTACTGGATTCCATCGAAAGGAGGGCCATTCGTCTGATCGGAGACCATCAGCTGACGAAGAGACTCGACAGCCTAGAACATCGAAGACAGGTTGGGGATTTGACTCTCTTTTACAAATACACGACGAACCACTGCCGCCCATCCATATATGGTTAAGCTTAGTACTCCTCGAATTTCATTATTTAAGAATTCTTTCATCTGGAGGACTTCATCTTTATGGAACGACCTTCCCGAGGTCGCTTTTCCCAACGAATAAACCTCCAACGATTCAAAACCAGCGTGAATCGCTTTATTCGCACACGCACAACTCCCAGAGTGCCTTAAAGGATTTTTCCTATAGGGATTGTGTTTGATTATTAAAAAAAACAAGAAAAAATTGTGGCCAACTCGTTCCTCGCGCTATACAACACTCTCCCCTCCCACATTCCTCAAACGGATCACTGATATGATATCCATCGCGGTGAATCACTTCTTATTACTTATTGCCGGGACGTAGAGTAAAAAAAGAGAAGCAGATGGAATAGGTATACAGGGTACACCAAGTAAAGTGGCCTATTAGAAGTATCTCGAGAACTAAATCAGATTTTACTTTGAAAATTTGGCTGTGGCTATAAGAGATGGTTTTCTACGTTTGTAAAATATTTTGGATGGTGCGGTGTTGCCGGATCATACCGAAATTGGTAGCAACTTCGGAATTTTAAATGAATACCCTATCAGTGCCTCCTAAAACTCCGGGCCGCGAACAGAAGTCATTCTGGCAACACTGTCGTGGGACTTTTGCCCCATTTTAGAACTGTCAAATCTCGTTGACCGCCGGGTACAAATTTTATTTTCAGTTCATTTTAATGATATTACATACAGTTATTTATTAAAACGTTAACAGGGTGTTTCCTGGGTTTGTGTAGACTGTAGAGGATATTAAAAGTGTTTGTGATACAATATCTCATATATTTCGTCCATAGTCGTGTGCTAACCGGATCGTCTCTCTCGTAAGAAAGTCTCGCCGTGTGTGACAATTTTTCAGCGTTTTAGTGCTTATTTGCGTTAGAATTTCAGTTGAATACCGGAAAGCCGGTAATTTAAAAAGCAGTGTGTGTGCTCTTCTAGTTTGTCACATTTTAGAGTTTAAAATTGGATGTATTGCGTTACTTACGTAAACTACTAACGAGGTAAGTTTTTGAACATTTTACATAATGACAAAACCGTGTTGTGTTCCTGGGTGCAAATCGAATTATCCGAGTACGATAAAAGCTGGTGGATCTATGCTATCGACTTTTGGTTTCCCAAAAGATAAAATTTTGAAAAATATTTGGCTAAAAGCTATTCCGAGAGATAGTTGGTCACCTACCCAACATTCTGTAGTTTGTAGTAATCATTTTGCAGAAAGCGATATCATTAGGGAAGAAATTTATAGTTTACCAGACGGAACTGTGAAAAGAATTCCAACAAAGACTAGGCTTAAATGTGGTTCATTTTCCTTCTATTTTTCCAAATTTACCTGTATATTTATCTAAAAAAGTACCTATGCCAATAAAATCTCCCGATGAAAGACATAATGAAAATCTAGCTCGTCATAATGAATTAAATGAATCATTTGAAAAATCAGATATAATTAATAGTTTTCAAGACTTACTTTTAAACTATCTTAAAAAAATTAATATTTGTGAGTCTTGGACAGTAAAAGTAGAAGAAGATAGAAAAATTTATTTTTATATTCTAAATTTAACAGAGGACATTATTAGCATTGTAAGTCAAATTTCAATTGATAAAAATATGGTTGTTAAGGTATTTATAAATAATACAAAATTAACTTTTAAAAACTTAAATTGGATTTTACCTTTTAATTTGAAACTAACTAGATGGTCCCAACTAGAAAATTTATTAGTTAGATACAAAGATAAAATATCTATCGACCAATCATTCACTTTTTTAATAGAAAGGAGTGTATATTTTTTGAACGAAGCTTATACCAAACTGGTTTCAGAATCAGATATATTGCAGGAGGAGAATGATTCAAAAGACAATAATAATTTAAATTATATGTTACCAATTTTAATTAATCAAGTACAATTACTCATTTTGAAAAAAAAGCGCTATTCATCGGAAATTATAATTATGGCTTTTATGTTGTATACACTTTCTCCGTGTGCATATGATTTAATACGGGATTATTTAAACTTGCCCACTAAAAGATATATACCATATATTTGTTCTAGTCTCAATGTTGTTCCCAATTTGTACCCAAATACCACTGATAAGGACCCAAACACCAATAATTACCTAAACCATGTATCTGATTCCTTAGAACCTCATCAAAAAATCGTTGAACTTTTAATCGATGAAGTGTATGTTAATAAAAGATTAGACTATAGAGGAAAAAATTTAATTGGTGTAGCTTCCAATGACAACTCACTAGCTACAACCATTTTAGCTTTTATGATATGTTCGGCTTTTGGAGATTTTTCTGAAATTGTTAAGTTATTGCCAGTACACAACATTAAAGGGATTGAAATGGTACCAGTCACAAAAAATGTTATTTCTTTGGTACAAAATTGTGGCTTTACTGTTTTAGATATAATAACAGATAACCATAGAATTAATCGGTAAATGTTTTCAAATTTAACAAATAATGTATCTTTTTTCCCAAATCCTAATAGTCCTGGTAGTTATGATTTTGAACATCTATTTAAAAGTATAATAAATAATTGGCGGAATCTAAAAAATTTAGACAACACATTTGTATATCCCGAATTTGAAAATTTTAATGAGATTAGACATGCAAAATTCCAGGACATTAAAAATATTTATAATAAAGAAATAAATCTGGTAATAAAGGAAGCATCAATCTTAATCATAAGACAATCTATTTCAACAATCTCGAAAGGCAAAGAGTTTACTTAGCAGACAATATATGCGACTATTCTACTATCTCCTCTTTAAAAGAATAGTTTTCATGACACCGCCAACTTTTTAGAAATTATAAGACATTGGTGGGTTATAGTAAATAACACAAGTGTCAATAAATATGCTGCTAAAAAAAATAAATGGTGTAAACCTATTTCAGGAATAGATGATTTTCGCATTGAATATTTTAGAAAGTTTATAATGTGGTTAGATACTTGGAAAAAACTTGACAATAATGGTCGGCTTACTAATGATACCTACTCTGCACTTCGTCATAGCACTTCAGTATTGTTAGAAATAATTGAATACTCTTTTGAAAAGTTTCCAATATCATATATTCTACCTGGTAAATTTACAACTGAAAAATTGGAAAAAAGGTTTGGTAAATACAGGCTATTAGGTGGTTGCAATTGCAATGTGAGTTTTGATGAGATAATTAACGCAGAGAAAAACATATTAAATATATATAATTCAGAATTATGACGAGAAGACAATATTTCACAAAAGTGAACGTGTGGTGTGCGATATCCATCCATGTCATTATAGGGCCATATTTTTTTGATAACACGTGCAATAGATTATCATATTTAGAAATGCTGGATACATTTTTCAATGATGAACTCGAAAATCTACCATTAAATTTTCGACAAAATATGTATTTTCAGCAAGATGGTTGTCCAGCCCATATCGCTCGTGAGGTTAGAGAATGGCTTGACCGCAGATCTGGTCCTAGGTGGATTGGCAGGAATGGCCCAGTTTTGTGGCCACCAAGAAGTCCCGACTTAACCTTGGCCGATATGTTTTTATGGGGCCGTTTAAAACAAATTGTTTTTGCAACCGCAATACCAAATGATATTGAAGTGCTGAAGGGCAGAATTATCCAGGCTGTCCAACCGATATCTCAGGAAGAAATCAGAAATTCTTTCACTTATTTGAGAAGCAATTAGAAAAATGTGTCGCGTATGGGGCTGGAGTTTTTGAATTATGGCATCGTTATTGTATTCTTTTCATGCTAATAAAATTGTATTATTATTATTATTATAATTACTTCATTAAATAAAGACATTGACAACAAGTATCACCTATTCATTATTCAAGTCAAAACGTTTATTAATAGTGACTTTTTTCGTATCTTTCAAAATAAAGTATGTTTACTCTTAAGCAAAATAACATTTTTGCAGTTTTTACCCACCCTGTATAAAAAAAATTGCAGTTTCTTATGATGAATCGTATTTTCTAGACAAGCAAAAACGTTTATTAAGAGTGACTTTTTTTCGTATCTGTCAATTTTTAGTCCGTGGACATACTGTATAGAATAATATAAGTCTTACAATTTAGCAACAGAATCCAAAGGGATGATGATGGATGACGATCAGCTTTTAACTCTACTATTGAGTTTTAGTTAAGAAGAACAGCGACGTCGAGCGTCGGGTATCAAGCGAAAAGCAACGATTTTCGATTGTTCGCTTGAATTTATAACTAGAGTAGTATTTCCTATCTAGCAAAAAACTGCGCGAATATACGACCAGTTTTTCATCTCGAGCGATCACACTACCAAGCAGCACATTTCGGTCGTCGTCAAGTGAAGCTCGGGTATCGAGTGAAAGGTAATAAGTAACAAGCGACGATGTTCGCTCGAATTTATAACTTGAGCAGTTTTTTTAATAATCGTGCAATGTCGGTTATTTCAATAATCAAGTACTCAACCGGTTTTTCGCTTGAACGATCACAACACTATAGTTCTTGGACATCTCTCGTCGAAGCGCTTCATAAAATATTATGGATTGAAACCAACTCTCCTATGACTGATAACCAGCTATCCGTATTTCTCTATAAGTTGATATTCAAAGACTGGGTCATAAAGTTAAAAACAGTCACAATAAGCCTTACTGTTTCAGATAGTCATTAATGCCCCTCTAGGGGCAAATCTAGAAATTTGGAAACAATTTCCATGATATCATTAGATTTGTTTGGGTTTTATATGGAAATTACAGATCAAATACAGAAGCTAAATTTGAGAACCCCCCTTCGACCATAAAATAAATAAGGAAATCCCAAATTTTAAAACCTTTTCGAGCAGAGCCGGACCAGGTCTACAAATTCAATTTATACCTATGCCGGATGCATATATAAATACAAAGTGATTTTTAATAATGTTAATCTTTAGTTGTTTTCCGGCGAGTAATTTTTAGTTAGGCTTATTAGTGGTAGAATGTGGCGTCCTTGGAATTGTGCTGATAGGGGGGCATCTTCAAGTGTCTTCCTCCGTACTATTGTATATTCAATCCTATTGAGCTAATAGGGCACCAATTAAAATCCAATATTAGGAGAAATAATATTTATCCTACATTAAATGCATATGTCGTAAAATTAATTAAAAACGAAGTAAGAAAAATTTCTGCAGACAGCTGGAAAAACTGTGGACAGCATGTACTTAAGGTGGAAAATTCTTACAATTGTATGATTACAAATGTTCAACCCTTAATTATAAGTTTAGGCTTAGATGAAGATAGTGCTAGTGATACAGAGTTAAATTTTGAATAAATTATCAATAGTTTCTTAGAGTTTAATTAATTTTTATTGTACTTGTTATCCTAATAGTTATACTTTTAAATTATATTATTTTCAATTATCGTTAATTGTTATCATTATTTTACATTTATTATAGGTACCTAAAACTAAAAATGCCTATCTATTTATTTTAAATTATAAAAATAAATCATGTGGTGTGGTATACATTTTCAAGCCGGCCCTGATCCCATTTATTGAGCTTTGAAGAGGCTGAGGCGTATACAATAGGGTTTAATCAGGTAGTTTATTTATGGCAGTAAGAGTCAACGGTATAATTCTGCAACAACTATACTTACTTTACAACATAAATTATTTATTATAATTTACCTACAACTACATTAAATTAAAATAAATTCAACCAAATCTCGTTATTAATTTTATCTTACCGATTGTGTTTCTTGGGAGGATGAGCTTGCTGCCTCTGCATTTGTATCTGAAAGTTCTATCGACTCTTTCCACATTAAAAGTGCATCTTTTGCATCGTATAAACTTGTTAACTTTGCTTCTGCTGGCAATGTAAAGCTTGTGTTAGTCTACAACGGAATGGGAATTATTACTTTGAATTGCATTTTAGAAATGCAACTTAGTAAAGTTTAACGAAAACAAGAAATCTTACAAATTATTATTTGGATGCATTTTTGGGTGTAGTCTATTATTATATTAATTTTCTAAATTAATTTTCCACATTGTTTTGAAAATTTTCCAAGCTAATAAAAACCCTTTAATTAAAATTTTGCATATTTAAATTTTTTTTGCAGTTATAAGTATTGTTCAATTTGGTATAGGTAAATGCTCCAATAAGGCATTCTTATACCTCTCCATTTTAAAATTATTTTCGAAATTTGGTCATATAGGTATTTCTTTTTAAATGCTTAAAAGAAATCCCACAATAATGGACATCCCCAGACCAAGAATAGTATAACGGATCCGTTTCGTCCTTACTGGGACTCCAGAAACTCCACAGCCTGAATCAATTCCACTGACAGCTAAACTGCATATTTATCATTTAGTTGAAAATGTAAATTATATATGTAGATCAAAAATATATTTTAAATGTAACAAATTTATTTTATTGTAAAAAACTTCTGCATGATGACAAACTAAAATAACACCAATTATTCTTGAAGAAAGTGTATAGGTCAAAATAGGATAATGGGCTATTTTACTAAAACGATTTTAAAGAAAACTGCAAGTACTTTTGCTACATTTTATTCTAAAAATGTGATAATTTGCAACAGTAATGCCAAGCCAGTGTGTGCAGAAAATGACAGACACGACAGGACTTTTTAAATCAAAGCTTTAATCAAGTGATTTTTTTATTTAACAAATGATTTAAATCAAAAATAATACAAAACCTGAGATATATATAATTTTGAATGAAGACGCTCATAAATTGTCCTTCCCTTTATATTATATCTTGCAGACAGTACAAGATTTTGACAGGAAAATAAAGAAAGAACACAGACTATTTAACAAGAATTAAATAAAACAATAAAAGACATGTCAGAACATTGTTTGCAGGTAAAAAGACTTAAAATACTATACATTTTTAATAAAAAATAACAAATTTTGTATTTTTTTTTTTAATAATTTATTAATAAAAATCATTGAATTTAAAATTTTTTTTTATTTTTTCGAACCCCGGACTAGAGGCATTCTCCTCGCATTCTCCCCTTGGCTTTTTCTCTTTCTCTTTTTGTACATAAAAGATAATAAGTTTTCTTTCCACCTGTCTTCAAAATGTTCATAAATTAATATCATATCTATATTTTTATGTATCAAACAAACAGTTCATATAATGAAAAAATTGAGCCAGATTTAAAGATTTGATGAGATGATGGTTACAAGAATCATCAGATTTTGCTTTACAAATATATGTAATAAGAAATGTTGGAACACGTAATAAGAAACCTGTTGACCTGACTTTGCATGTATGTTTGTATACTTAAATAACTCTCATATAATCTTCCTACCGTTCAGAGTATTTACTGTGGTAGTTTTTTACTTCTATGCAGCATCCTGCATGAGCGTTTTTTTCTGTAAAAATAGAGACATATTCTATTTTTACTCATTTCTTATAAAACAGTTCCGTTTATTATTGTTATAGTATTATTTAACTTTGGTTCGTATTTCAATGTACAGTGAGTCCCAGAAGAAATGTCTAAATTCATTTAAAATTCAGCGGTAAGTTTTTTCAAAAAACGCTCGTACCCGTCGATTTTGATTTTTTAATTTTTTTTTTCTTGTGGTAATTTCATGTATACAGGATAGCTCAAAAATAAGTTACGACCATCAACTTCATTTTTTCAAATGAAAACATATATTTTTTATTTCATTTTTGAATTTTGCATTGAATTCTAAGCATGTTTCATGTACCATGTCCTATACATAAACTTAACAGTTATTGAAAAAATTAGGATTGAACATATCTATAAGTAAGACCTGTTTATTAAAAAAAAAACACAACAAAATCAAATTAAATGTTGAAAATGTGCGCCATTTACGGCTTGACAATATCCAAGACGATCAATAAACTCTCTTTGCACGTTTTCAACCATTTCCGGAGTTATGACACGCACTTCTCTTCGGATCCTTTCTTTCAACTCCTGCATATTGTTTGACCTGTTAACAAATACTTTTGATTTGAGGTAACCCCACAAAAAAAAGTCCAGCGGAGTTAGGTCTGGCGACCTAGCAGGCCATTCGATAGGTCCTCTCCTTCTAATCCACCGATTGGGAAAGGTTTCATCCAAAAATGTGCGCACAGTGGCCGCATAGTGCGGAGCACCATCTTGTTGTAATATCAGTTCTTCGTCATGGGAGTCTGGATCCAATGGATTCGGAAATAAAGCCACTAATGCTGGAATTAATTCTAGTTGGAGAAATTCGAGATATACTTGTCCAGTTAAAGACTGTTCAAAGAAAAATGGACCAATTACTCTTTCGCATACGATTCCACACCAAACATTTATTTTCTTAGGGTACTGGCTGTGAACCTCTATCATCCAATGCGGATTTTCTGTTGCCCAATATCGACAATTTTGTCTGTTCACATTACCATTCAAATAAACTGCTGGCCATTTGCTTTCGAGCAAGAAAAATTTCGCCTAAATTTAAAAGTTAATATTTTCTGAACCAGATATGACATCGATCTCCGGTTTTTAATTGTTGATAGATTTGTCCCTTAGGAAACAATTGCCAAGGTTGGATTGTCTTAAACTGTCAGAAAATTTTATATACAGGGTGTTAAAGAGGACGATGATTTTTGCTCCAATTTCAATAGCATGTAACCTTCACAATAATATTTTTAAATTTTATCACTGTACGTACATTGAATCACTGGTTCATAGCAAAGAAAGTAATCTGTCAAATTTTTGATATCTGCTATATTTTAAGAGATACCGATTTTTTTGAAAAACTTTGCTTTTTTCAACTTTTTGTTAGCTAGATCCCACTGTGCGTTGTATCGTGCAAACTTTGCAAGTGATTATTATACCTTATGAAAAGCTTGTATATGTTCAGTAACAACAATTGTACCTAAATGTTGTGATGTGCAGTGGCGTACTTATAATCACTTATATGTCTATGCTTTATGAGTATATCACAACTTTTTTGTATTGGAAAATACTCGCCCCTAGATTAGGCAAGTTTTTCCTTATTTTTTAGTTTTTTATATCGCGCTACAGGTATATTATACAGTGTTTACAAAATTTTAAGAAGATAATTTTTTTATTTAATTGTTTGAAAAAATTTATTTAGTTTAATTTTAGGAATAGTGTTGTGTTAGAAAGTTAGAAATTAATAAATACATTTTTTCAAACAATTAAATAAAAAAATTATCTTTTTTAAAATTTTGTAGACACTGTATAATATACCTGTAGCGCGATATGAAAAACTAAAAAATAAGGAAAAACTTGCCTAATCTAGGGGCAAGTACTTTCCAATACAAAAAAATTGTGAGATACTCATAAAGCATAGACATATAAGTGATTATAAGTACGCCACTGCACATCACAACATTTAGGTACAATTGTTGTTACTGAACATAAACAAGCTTTTCATAAGGTATAATAATCACTTGCAAAGTTTGCACGATACAACGCACAGTGGGATCTAGCTAACAAAAATATGAAAAAAACCAAAGTTCTTCAAAAAAATCGGTATCTCTTAAAATATAGCAGATATCAAAAATTTGATAGATAACTTTCTTTGCTATGAACCAGTGATTCAATTGACGTATAGTGATAAAATTTAAAAATATTATTGTGAAAGTTACATGCTATTGAAATTGCAGCAAAAATCATCGTCCTCTTTAACACCCTGTATATAAAATTTTCTGACAGTTTAAGACAATCCAACTTTGGCAATTGTTTCCTAAGGGACAAATCTATCAACAATTAAAAACCGGAGATCGATATCATATCTGGTTCAGAAAATATTAACTTTTAAATTTAGGCGAAATTTTTCTTGCTCGAAAGCAAATGGCCAGCAGTTTAGAACGTAGCTTCATCCGAAAAAATAATATTTTTTACTAAATTATTATCTAGATTGCACATATTTTGCATGCGTCCGCAAAACTCACTTCGCCTATCGAAATCATCTTCAAATAACTCGTGCACTGGAATAACTTCGTATGGGTGATATTTGTGCTTTTGAACTACTCGGTGAACAACAGATTTCGGCATGTGTAAATCGGCCCCAATGTGCGACAGGGGAGTACATGGATTTTCTTCCAAGGAAAGCAAAACGTCAAGTTGTTCATTTTCATCTCGAGTAGGACGACCAGATTTAGGCAAATCTCTAACATGACCGAATTCTCTAAACTTAGCCTCTATTCTACTCACCATATTTTGACATATGGGAGGACGATCAGGATGGATTTCATTAAATAATTGGGCTGTTTCTATTTGAGTACGTGTTTTATCACCAAACCCAACCATGCATAGAATTTCAATTTTTTCCCGTTCCATTAACTTCACCATTATTGTGAAAACCGCAACTTTGAAACTATGCTTGACAATAATTATACTTATTTGAAATAAAATTGTCATACAGTTTCTATGGAAATAAACGGTGACAGTGAGACAGTACACTCTTACTTATTATGGAGCCCAAAATGCCATATTGCCAGAAGATTTGATAGATCGTTGGATTCCCTAAATGATATGTTCAATCCTAATTTTTTTCAATAACTGTTGAGTTTATGTATAGGACATGGTACATGAAACATGCTTAGAATTCAATGCAAAATTCAAAAATGAAATAAAAATATATGTTTTCATTTGAAAAAATGAAGTTGATGGTCGTAACTTATTTTTGAGCTACCCTGTATACATGAAATTACCACAAAAAAAAAATAAAAAAATCAAAATCGACGGGTACGAGCGTTTTTTGAAAAAACTTACCGCTGAATTTTAAATGAATTTAGACATTTCTTCTGGGACTCACTGTATATCTAAATCCATGGTCAGACATGCTAATGTAACTATAAAATAATATAACAATAGCAATGACATGAACCTTATGGGTTAAGGTTTGTAGGTTCAGTAGTTTAAGGTTATAATAACATAATATAAGTATGATTGTAATAGGAGAGAGATGATTAATAATTAACACTTTTTTAAGTACATTATTAATATTGAGACTGAGTTAAGATGTAGTTCTTTAAATATACGTTTAGCATGACTAATGTCCGCTGATGTTTTATTACGAAACTCATATTCATTCATTCATATGGTTTATCGGTGCTAATATTCTTTCACAAATGTACACAAGTCAACAAAACAGTAAATAGTTAAAACAATAGATCAATTTTTAGTTTAAAATTCAAAATAAGAAAACATTACTTGATGAAACATTACAAACTAATTAAAATAATGGCAGTATTTAGACCAATATGCCACAAGTAACAATACAATGACAAAATCACGATAATACTACCAGTAATGCTAACAAAATTAACCACTCAAGATGTTATCACACTTCAGAAATTCGTCTACCGAATAAAAGACCTTCGATATTAAGAATTCTTTCACTTTGTTCTTGAATAGCTTTATTGGCAGACTCGCCACTGCCTGAGGAATCTTATTGAAGTATTTTATGACGAAAAAATTAGGCCCATTCTGGCACTTTCCCAACCTATAAAATGGGATGACTAAGCTATCTTTATTGCGTGTATGATATTTGTAAAATTCGCTATTCATTGTGTATTTAGACAAGTTCCTCCAGGCATAAAGGAGATTCTCCAAAATAAAGACACTAGGAAAGGTAAGTATTCTATGGTAAGTAAAGCTTCTTTTACATTCATCCCTATATCTCAAGCCCGCTACGATCCTGCTAGCTCTTCGTTGCAGAGCAAAGATTCGCTTGGCCCCCTCAGCCTGTTCCCAAACTATAACAGCATATGAGAGCAGGGAGTGGCAGAGAGCAAAGTAGGACCTGAGCAGACACGCTATCCTTTAGATGCGAAGGAGATATATGTTTTTGCTCAATTTAGTTGCCAGGCCAGGCCGTTAACATGAGCGACCCATGTAAGTTTAGGATCTAGTGTGATTCCTAGGAATCGCACCGCCTCACGCGTTTCAAGGTCCGTGACATACTCCCTCAGAGAGAAGATCATGTGTTGTGTCTTCGACTCATTCATAACAAGGCCGTTCTCCGCAAACCAGCCCGCGACACTCGACTGCATCTCGCGCGTCCTCGGGGCTATTTCATGGCAATCTTTTGTTCTAGTTGATGCGGTTGTGTCATCGGCAAAGATATCGAAGTCAATTGATTCAACTCTGTTTGGTAAATCATTGATATAGATCAAAAAAAGAAGTGGGCCGAGAATTGATCCCTGTGGTACACCCTCAGTTAACTCCATGTTGCGTGAGTGTAACTCTCCCACTGTTACAACCTGAGTTCTATTCCTGAAGTACGAGGCAATAAGTTCTAAACTATTTCGCTTAAAGTTATATATCTTCAGCTTTTTAATAGAAGGTCATGCAAGACACAGTCGAATGCCTTACTCAGGTCACAGAAGACAGTGCTGTTGAATTCCATACTCTCGAATGCATCGAGGGCCGCCGTCACTCAACATCTATTACATAACGATCCTGCCAGTCGACATCAATTATATCTCTCATCTTACAATCATACTTATATTATGCTATTATAACCTTAAACTACTTAACTTACAAACCTTAACCCACAAGGTTCATGTCATTTTTATTGTTATATTATTATATATAGTTATTAGCACCTCTGACCATCGATCCCGATATTAGATAAATATTGAAATTAGAACCAATGTTTAAATTATTCTATATCAATAATAAACAAAACTGTTTTATAAGAAATGAGTAAAAATAGAATATGTCTCTATTTTTACCTCACAGTTCAACTCCTCAATGACACATGCGATAAATGAACAGGGTGCATGGTGTGTGATGCAGATTATTTTTCCTTGCTCTTCCCTGAGCTATTAATATTGTCGCTTCAGTAATGATTATAATGATTACACACACTGGACCCTGCATACCTACTCAGTATACTTCAGGTATTTAAAAAAAAAATATATACTTAGTCTTATATTCTCTGTAGTCTACAGTTAACACTACTACTAAAAACATTTTTGCTATGCGTCAGTAAATCTTACCTCCTGAAAACCCATAAGTTTTAAACAAAGGGCACCACCTTTAACTTGAAGAATTTTTTTAGAAATAGTAGGATTAGATTTTTGTAATGTCCTAATCTTAATGTTTTTCGGATCACTTATAATGGCATCTGCTACTTTTGATAATATTCGTACAATTTCTTTCGACTCTTCTACAGAATTTTCACCTAGTTTTTCTAATAAATCTTCATAAGCCATTTTTAAAATGTAGACGACTTACACAGTTAAAAAACGACAATACTGACATGAAAACGGAAATAAATGCGTGTAAAATAAAAATTTATCAGCAAGATATGAACAAGATTAGTGTCGATATATTATATGAAATGCATTACATTTACAATTTTTTGTTTGAAATCTTAGGTTAATTTTACTGTCACGAACATTTGAACTACTAATCAGTGTTGCCAATCTGAATTTGTGAAGAGAAGAGAACTCGGTCATTTTTCAAAGAATTTCTTCCGAAAAATAAAATTTTAGCAAGAAGATAGCAGTGCCGGAGAAAATTACTATTATAAACAATAACGTTTCTCTTATTAACTCAGTCATTTTTCAAAGAATTTTCTTGAAACTCGTACTTACAATTGTCTACACGATTTAGGTGCTTCCAAAAAAAAATTTTAGCAAAAAAATAGAAAAAAGCAGTGCCGGAGAAGATTGCTATTATAAAAAATAACGTTTTTTCCTATTAACTCAGTCATTTTTCAAAGAATTTTCTTGAAACTCATAGAATTGTCTACACGATTTAGGTGCTCCCAAAAAATAAAATTTTAGCCAAAAAATAGCAGTGCCGGAGAAAATTACTAAAAAAAAGCAGTGCCGGAGAAGATTGATATTATAAAAAAATAACGTTTCTCTTATTAACTCAGTCATTTTTCAAAGAATTTTCTTGAAACTCGTACAATTGTCTACACGATTTAGGTGCTTCCAAAAAATAAAATTTTAGCCAAAAAATAGCAGTGCCGGAGAAAATTACTATTATAAAAAATAAGGTTTTTTCTTATTAAATCAGTCACTTTTCAAAAAATTTTCTTGAAACTCGTAGAATTGTCTATACGATTTAGGTGCTCCCGAAAAATAAAATTTTAGCAAAAAAATAGTAGTGCCGGAGAAGATTACTATTATAAAAAATAACGTTTTTTCTTATTAACTCAGTCATTTTTCAAAGAATTTTAGTATTACACCAAAAACGACGTTTTTGTATGTTTATTTAATTTTTTCATTGCAATACCAATGTCAACATTTGAGTTCGCATTGTTAAGTACAAAATGATTTTTATAAAATAATTTCAACAATTCTTATAAATTTTAGAAATATGACCATTGCAAATATAATAAAATAATATCTAATAAAATACCCCCAGCCTACGTTCCTGTGATTTACTTTTTTTATAAATTTGCTATAATTTGAAAATGTAAAACTCGATGCTTTGTATTAATAAAATAAATTACTAGTACTGACACTAAGTAGAATATACCTAAAATATATCTTTATTATCACAAGTACTTTTAATTATAATCGGCTACAGAAAAGGCAAAACACGATTACTGTTAAAATTCTCTAGTAGTACAGTACAATATAAGAAAATAAACATACCCTTCAAATCAGTGATACCTGGAAATATTAATTTATCGAACTTTTTAAATAATATGTAATGATTTGGAATACAACAGACCCTGTCAGAAAGTTAATACCTAATGTAAATAGTAATAACCCTGAAAACGACATCGCCATTTCTTTAAACTCATTTCTTCTTACCTCCTCCCTTTTTTTAAAATGTATTTTTCGAAATTATGTTTGTTATTCCAAGAATATTAAATACGACTCAACACTCTCAACAGTCTTAAATAAAAAAATTGTTGTCGGTCGATTTCATCGACTACCGTAAAATTGTTAACAGTCTTTTTTAAAGTCTATTATTTGTTAAGTTCCACGTTATGATATAGTAATAGCCAATAAAAATGTGTTTTACTTATATGTATTTATTTTTTTTATTTCGACTTTTCTGTATAAAATTTAATTTACAACCTTACCACTAACGTTTTCACATATACTCGTAGGCAAATAGCCCCTTTAAAACAAAAATCCAAGCTTTCGTCGTTCAAAATAAAATAATTATGTTGCGCCATCTATTGCTAGACTTTACTAGAAGAATTTGGAGGCATAACATTATGCGGAATAGTGATACCACAAACTAACTTGTTCAAAATTATACAGTGTTTGGTATAAGGACGATATAAAATATATTCATTATAATGCGCTGTTAACGCCATCGGTGGTTGCTATGGATTTAGGCTCATTAAACGGCCGTCTTAAGCTAAATATTATTCTATGGTCTTAAGAAAGCTAGACAACCATGCACAGAATCGACTGGGCATACCATAGGATCGCAGTTTACTTAGAAGCCCCTCATGCCAAACACGATCAAAAGCTTCAGAAATATCCAGTGCAACAGCCCGAGACTCCCCATGATGTTCGATTGCGCTGTTCCAAATATGGGTGACATAGGCTAGAAGATCTCGGCATTAGGAAGCACTTTATAAAAAAATTTTTGGGTTATAGCTGCAGTATTCTAAGTCAATCATTTCTTACTTTACCCTTTTAGATTTCACGTCATTTTACTAAAGTTACTTGTATATATAAAGAATTTACTCTCCTAGTACAATTTATATTGAAAAAATAAGGTTTAAAGATAAACAGTTTAGTTTCGTAAGTTCTGTCCCCGCAGCTGCATGTATAGCCTGTCACGCAGAAATTACTTATAAATATCGCCACTAGAAGTCACCATAATAATTTTACAAATATGACGATATGTGTTTGAATTTGTATAAAGCGTGCTCCTATTTAGTAAAGTTTCTTATTATGTTTATTTATAAACTAGAACATTGCCTGCTTTTACCAGGCATATGTTTTTATGTTGTAATGCCGGTCACAGGGTTAACTCAGACTTAGTAGTCTTAATTAAGAGAAAAATACTACACGAAGTCATTCTCCTTGATTATAGATAATCATTTCAGTCTAAAGAAGTTTAAGAAATAGCTTGTATTAGCTATTATCCACGAATGCGTGTTTTTTTTGTGCCGGTCACAGTAAGACCGGTCACGCATAAAAATGTTACCTGAGATCCAATGATATGACGAGCGATACAAATTTTGTTATCTGAAGCTATAAACAATATTTTTTTAGTTATTATCTTTACAGAACTACGAAGGCACCATAAATTCGTAAAATGCCTAATTTCAAGAAAATATAATCTGTTAAAAGCAAAATTAAAAAGAAATAATAAGAAAAAGAGGCTATAGGTTTTAAAACAAAAAAATAATATAAAAGTAAGTTTAAATTGTCAATTATTTTCGCATTAAAGCATTTTAAGTTCCAATAGTTTGCTTTTTGAAGTTTGTAAAGTTTAACTTCAAGTAGCCATGGAACTATTTAATTATTGTAACACCGGAGTAGTATAACTAAGCCAGTTCGCCTTCACCCCCCACTCCTCTGACGTCATACGACCTTGACCGTCGAAGAGTGCAGGTGTTCATTTGACCTTGGGGTGTCATTGACCTTGAATGTGTGCAGGTGTTCTATTGTGTGTGACCTTGGTTTCCAACGTGGGCATATGTTGTTGGTGTGACCTTGAACGGAGGCGGGTATTTGATGCAGGTGTGCGACCTTTGGCCACCCACGTGTGCAGGTGTTCATTTGATCTTGGGTGGTGATATTGACCTTGAATATGTGCAGGTGTTCTATTGTGTGTGACCTTGGTTTCCAATAGCCATTTTCGACTGGTTCACCTTATGAAACTTCATATAAATAGGTAGGGGGTGTAAAATGTTTCAGTATTCAGCTATCTATGGTTGGGTTAGTTAATTTATTGAAAATGTCTAAATACGAGTGTGAAAAGTGTGGTGTGTCTTTTACCCGATCGTATAGTTTGTTGCGGCATAAGAGAGAATCTTGTATTGCAAGATTCGATTGCGATGTTGTTGGTGTGGATGGTGTAAAGCGATGTAAAATTGATGGTGCGGCATCAACATCTATGGAAACCTGTGCGGTTTGTAATGTTGCCGTACCAAGAAACCAAATGTCAGCCCATCAGAGAACATTGACGCATAAGAGCAAATCATGTGTTAGAGTTTGTGATGGTGTCCAGATTACTGAAAGTGCATTTAAAAATAGAATTGTATCATACCGGGTAAGCTGTGACACCGATCATGTTGACTATTCCGTATTTTTTAATGACATTAAAGTAAAAGTGTTAGATTTAGTAAAGGACAAACTACAATTGGAACAGTCATTAAAAATAAATATGGTTATTGTTGCACGTTATTTCCTACCATCGCAGGAGATATATAGCGACAAAAGTTTTAATACATGTAATCAGATAGTAACTGTTGGAAGCGATCTAGATGATATTTACCATTCCTTTGTTGAGGCCATGAAAGTTCAGACAGCGGATTTTCAAGAGAAAGATTCAGGTAGGTTATAAATATATAGAAATAATTTTGTATGTATTAACATTTAACAAAAAAAAACATTTTAAAAAATTGTTTATTTTATCATATTCTTATTGTTTTCTAGGATGGGCTTTGGACAAGATTTTATATTTGGAAGTGAATATCAACAAGTATTCACCCCTCGGCGGCTCATCCTATATAAAATTGCCACGGTTCATCAACATGAAAGGTGCTGTTCTGAATGTGGTAAATCAGGACGAATGCTGCTTTGCTTGGGCCATCACGTCAGCATTGTGTCCAACAGTTACTATGGCTAACCAGATTACATCGTATCCGCACTATTCAACCATTTTAAATGTAACAGGTATGAATTTTCCAGTAAAATTATGTGATATATCCAAATTTGAGCAGTTAAATAATATTTCAGTTAATGTATATGGTTTAGAGTCTAGCTTTGAAAATAATAAAATTAAATATGAAGTGGTCGGTCCGTTGAGGTATGCTCCCAGGAAGCTAGGAAGACATGTGAACTTGTTGCTTATAACTGAAGATTGTAAAATTAAAGATGATAGTGAACATACTTGTGATTTTAACTGTTCGAAAAGTCATTACTGTTGCATTACAGATTTATCTCGATTAGTGTCCGGTCAAGTTTCAAATCACCGTCACAAAGTGTACTTTTGTGATGGTTGCCTTGTTCACTTTAATTCACATACATCCTTAATGTTACATCAAATGAATGATTGTAAACATATATATTCGTTGACACCTACAACCGATATAAAAGTTGATAAATTTGGCAAGAGTGTTCCGGAAAACATTTTAAAATTTGATAATATTGAGAAGCAAATGAAAGTGCCATTTGTTGTTTATGCGGACTTTGAATCTGTTTTAAAACCCGTTGAAGCAGTAGAACCAAATCCCCAAAATTCTTACACTGTTAACAATTTAAAACATGAACCATATTCCTTTGCATATATCATAAAATGTTCTTTTAATGATTCAATCACCAAGTTTGAGCTATATCGAGGAAATGATGCTGCAAAAGTATTTGTTGATCGTATTGAAGCAGATGTAAGACATCTGTACAATACATATTTGAGGAATATCGTACCTATGACACAATTAACCACTAATGAGAGAATAGAATTTGAAAATGCAAAGTTTTGCGGTATTTGCGAGCGTCCTTTTGACGATATTAAAGAAAAAGTTAGAGATCACTGTCACATCACAGGTAAAAAACGATTTGGTGCAGCACATTCCATATGTAATTTAAATTATAAATTACCCAGTTTTATTCCCATAATATTTCACAATTTAAGCGGTTACGATAGCCATATGTTTATCAAGGAGCTATGTAGATATGGGGATAAAATTGACGTTATAGCTCAAAGTAAGGAGAAATACATATCATTTACAAAGAGTATTTACATGCATGACTATGTGGATCGAAAAACTGGACAAATAATGAGAAAAAATTTAAAACTGCGATTTATCGATAGTTTTAAATTTTTATCAACATCGTTGGAAAATTTGGGTAACGGATTAAGCAGTGTTGACTTTAAGGAAACACGAAAACATTTTATCGATGATGATCAATTTAAGTTAATGCGTCAGAAAGGTGTTTTTCCATACAATTATATCGATTCAATGGAAAAAATGAATGATCTAAATCTTCCAACTAAAAACCAGTTTTATGATCGGTTGCGGGAAGAGCACATAACCGATGCATGTTATGAAAGAGCTAAAGAGGTTTGGCGCGTGTTCGGTTGTAAGAATTTAGGAGACTATTCCGATTTGTATTTAAAATCGGACGTTTTATTGTTATGCGATGTTTTTGAACAGTTTCGCGATACATGTTTAAACGTTTATAAATTAGACGCAGCACAGTATTACACTCTGCCAAGTTTGTCATTTGATTGTATGTTGCGTATGAGTAAGGTAGAGCTAGAGCTTTTGACGGACATTGATATAGTTCATTTTTTTCAAAAAGGTATTCGCGGCGGTATCAGTCAGTGTTCAGAAAGGGAACATATTGCCAATAATTGTTATTTACCAAACTACGACCCCTCTAAGCCTTCTTCATTTATTACCTATTTGGATGCAACAAACTTGTATGGTCATAGTATGTCACAAGCATTACCATATGGTGGTTTTCAATGGTTGTCGGAACGCGAAATTTTAGATTTAAATATTATGAGTGTAGATGATGATGGTCCGCATGGTTATGTTCTGGAGGTGGATGTACATTATCCGCAAGAACTACACGACGCCCATTCAGATCTTCCATTTTTAGTGGAAAACATCGTACCACCGCTTCAAGAAGCAAAATTATCAAAATTAATTCCCAACGTAAATGATAAAATTAAATATATTATTCATTACAGAACGTTAAAGCAAGCCATTAATAACGGCCTTATGGTAATGCGAACGCATAGAATATTAAAATTTAATCAGTCAAAGTGGTTAAAAACATACGTTGATTTTAATACACAACTACGGAACGCGTCAACAACAAAGTTTGGTAAAGACCTTTTTAAATTAATTATAAATGCTATTTTTGGAAAGACCATGGAAAACGTAGAAAAGCGTAAAGATATTAAGTTAGTAACCCATTGGGATAATGCTAGAGGTAGACCTGGTGCTAGAGCATTAATTTCTCGTCCCAATTTCAACGATAGGTCTGTATTTACCCCTGATTTTGTCGCTATTCACATGGGAAAATTAAAAATTATGTACAACAAGCCAATATATATTGGGTTTTCCATTTTGGACATTTCAAAAACAGTTATTTATGATTTTTTCTATAATTTCATAAAGAAAAAGTTTGGTAGTAATGTTTCCTTACTGTACACCGACACAGATTCACTAATATTAAAAGTATTAACTGATGATTTTTATCGTTTTATATCTGAAAATCCGGAAAAATTTGACACATCTAACTACCCCGAAAATAATCATTTTAACATCGTTAAAAGCAATTCGGTTCCAGGTAAAATGAAGGATGAATTTCCTTGTGATCCGATAGTTGCTTTCTATGGTACCGGTGCCAAAGCATATTATATTAAATCATTAAACGGTGAGTTGAAAAAGGCCAAAGGTATTAAAAAATCGGTTATCGAAAAGGAACTTCATCTAGATGATTATCGAAAAGTCGTTGAGGAGGGCGGTTTAATCTTTAGAAAAATGAAGACCTTTCGGAGTGTGTTACACGATGTATATACGCAAATAATAAATAAAGTCGCTCTATCAGGCTATGATGATAAACGCTATTTAATACCGTCAACAACTAAAACTCTACCTTGGGGGCATACAGATATAGAGTTTTATAATTCAAATCCAGAGGAGAATTTAGAAAATTTATTAAAAGTTGTAAAAACCTTTCAGCAGCAGCAGCAACAGCAGTAATAAAATAATAATAAAGACTGGAAAATTCATACCGTATGTCATATTATATATATTCGAAATAAAACACTATTTTTATTGTATTATCTGAATTTATTAAATTTATTGTAATTTATATATATATAATTCGATTATATATGTATTAAGTCTTGCAGAGTAATAAATATATATTTTTTTATATTTTCGATTTGTTAAAATTAACTATATTTTTTTATACATAAAAAAAAAATTACACATACATAATTATTTATGTTGAATATTAGCGAATATGATAACTCGCTAAGACGATGTTAAAATAAAGACTGAAATATTTAACTCCCTAAAATACTCTTCCTTTAAAATATAAGGTGAATAAAAATCAAACAGTATTGAATTAAAAAATTGTTTTATTAGAAAATTGACAAAATATAATCATACATATTAAACTAACATATTGTATACTTCTTTTGAAACCCATTGTCTTCGTAGTAGGTCCCGCTGAGTAATAGACCGCTTTCCATTGTACTGGTATGATCCACAGCCATTACATTTGGTGATTTTGATTCGCATAATATCTACATAACTGATGGTGTTATTATGGTTCCACTGCAACATAATTCTGTCACAAATAAAACATTTGGTACGGATGGAAGGAAATCGCGACCCTTCACAAGTCTTTGAGGAAAAGTTTGGTTCTTGATCGAGCGGTAACATAGTATTAACAGTATGAGTTTGTAAAAATATATGCAGATATTTAGTACTACAGAGTACTTTTATATAGATTTTCTAAGGACACAATATGCCCTTGAATAGTCTAAAATAATGAAAGTAAACATTGAAAGCTCGAATCTTGAAATCAGCATCGAGGACACATCTTAACCTTGTATATTATCTAATACCTTGAGGGTGTATTGCAGATGGGTATAGGTAAGGGTGGGGTAATAGAGCATAAAATAATGTGGACCTAGAAAATTTCTTCAGTTTAAAACTTCCACTCGTTCCATCCGTTTGTATTTGTGTTTTGTTGCGTTAGTTAAGTTAGTGTTTTGCTGTGTTAGTTAAGTTATTATAATTGTGTTTAGTTCGTGTCTTGTTGTGATAGTTCGTTTAAAATGAGTTCGAAAAAAATGGTCGTGGCTGAGATTGTGAATAGTGAAGTGTTGTTAACCCCCGAAGGGTTATTGGACGATGGCGACGAGATTCCGGTGGAGATCATTAATGAGTTGTTTGAAGAGAACCAACCAGGGAATAAAATAAACATAATCAGTGACATTATTGTGAAGGAGAAAGATCCGGTACCTACAAGTAAGCTTAAAAAACTCCTCACTATGCCGGCGGGTGATGCCACTAAGACAGCATCATCATTTTATGCCGGTAAAGCGGCGAAGATATACAAATTTCGAAAGCCAGCCAAAGGTACCGGTTATCCCTGGTTGGAAAAACCATCAACTTCAACTTCTTCATCATCGTCGAAGCAGCGGCCTAAGACTCCTCTTTCGCCTATCTTAAACAAAAGTCGATATATGCGAAAGAGGATTTACGAAGATGTAACACCCGTTGCCACACCGGATGCCACCCCTGTCGCCACCCAAGATACCACCCCTGTAGCAACCCCAGATGCCACCCCAGTATCCAACCCAGCCGCCAGCCCAGTAGCCGAGCCAGCCGCCAGCCCAGTAGCCGAGCCAGCCGCCAGCCCAGTCGCCAACCCAACCGCAAACCCAACCACCAGCCGAGTTGCCACCCCGGTTGTCACACCTGTTGCGGCAACTACTGTTCCGGATGATGACTCAACTGCACCATCGGCTCCTGACTGGAGTATGCAGTACAGCCAGGAAGCCGAGCGGGAGGCCATTATCCGGACCTTCAACATCCGTAGCGGTTGGAAAAGGAGGCTGGCCGAAAGTGTTAGTGAGGCAAGTGACCTGGAAAGGCAAATAAACGAACTGAAAAGTAGGTTAGCTGTTGTAAATAATGTTATAGATAAGTATAGGTTTAAGATAGAGACTAGTTTAGTATAGCTTTAATTATTATGTTTAGTTCTGTAAATATGTAAAAAATGTATAAGTTAAGTTAGGAATAAAAACAGTAATTTGTATCGTAGGTTAAGAGTTTTTAAATAAGTTATGTGTAATTGTAAATAATTAATGTAAATAATTAATGTAAATAAAATAATGATATTGTAAATAAAAAATGTTTATGCATGTACAAATTTGTATATACAAATAAAAATTTACTTAACCTTATATAATATGTCTTTATTTTAATCAACACAAGGTTATTATAGGAAAAAGTTGTTCAAAGGAAAATATTGGGGATGGCTCGATTTAAAAAAAAAACAAACAATTTTTTGTAAAAAAACTAAAGGGTTTGGGAAAAAAAGCTATAGGAAAAAGTTGTTCATGGGAATATTCTGCATAGGAATCCATTTTTAAAAACTGAAAACTAAAAAATTTTTCAAATATTGACACTTAGTACAAATTCGGGGGGTGGTTTCAACAAACAATTTTTTGTAAAAAAACTAAAGGGTTTGGGAAAAAAAGCTATAGGAAAATGTTGTTCAGGGGAATATTCTGCATAGGAATCCATTTTTAAAAACTGAAAATTAAAAAATTTTTCAAATATTGACACTTAGTAAAAATTCGGGGGGTGGTTTCAACAAACAATTTTTTGTAAAAAAACTAAAGGGTTTGGGAAAAAAAGCTATAGGAAAATGTTGTTCAGGGGAATATTCTGCATAGGAATCCATTTTTAAAAACTGAAAACTAAAAAATTTTTCAAATATTGACACTTAGTAAAAATTCGGGGGGTGGTTTCAACAAACAATTTTTTGTAAAAAAACTAAAGGGTTTGGGAAAAAAAGCTATAGGAAAATGTTGTTCATGGGAATATTCTGCATAGGAATCCATTTTTAAAAACTGAAAACTAAAAAATTTTTCAAATATTGACACTTAGTAAAAATTCGGGGGGTGGTTTCAACAAACAATTTTTTGTAAAAAAACTAAAGGGTTTGGGAAAAAAAGCTATAGGAAAATGTTGTTCAGGGGAATATTCTGCATAGGAATCCATTTTTAAAAACTGAAAACTAAAAAATTTTTCAAATATTGACACTTAGTAAAAATTCGGGGGGTGGTTTCAACAAACAATTTTTTGTAAAAAAACTAAAGGGTTTGGGAAAAAAAGCTATAGGAAAATGTTGTTCAGGGTTATATTCTACATAGGAATCCATTTTTAAAAACTGAAAATTAAAAAATTTTTCAAATATTGACACTTAGTAAAAATTCGGGGGGTGGTTTCAACAAACAATTTTTTGTAAAAAAACTAAAGGGTTTGGGAAAAAAAGCTATAGGAGAATGTTGTTCATGGGAATATTCTGCATAGGAATCCATTTTTAAAAACTGAAAACTAAAAAATTTTTCAAATATTGACACTTAGTAAAAATTCGGGGGGTGGTTTCAACAAACAATTTTTTGTAAAAAAACTAAAGGGTTTATGAAAAAAAGCTATACGAAAAAGTTGTTCCGGGGAATATTCTACACAGGAATCCAATTTTCAAAAGTCAAATATTTTAAAAATGAAAAAAGACTTATGAAAAAGATAGGGTTTTAATAGTCTTAACATTAAAAAATGCATAGCTCCCTTAGTATACATGCTAGAAGAAAACCAAAAGCATTAAAAGTTCCTGAAATTTCACGATCTTTGCTCTGGTGCAAAAAAATTCAAAATTGCATCATAAATAAAAAAGTTAGCTTCTTAAAAAATGGAGATTCATATTGCTGCTACAAAAAAAAAGTTCGAATAAAAAATGTCAGAAATCGAACCCTGAATATTGACAAGAAACTGCGCATAAAAAATCCCTAAGGTAAAAAAGTACGCAAAAAAAAGTCGTAAAATGGGGCAGAAGGGAATCCCCAAAATATGCGTACTACAGCGGAAAATGATCTTCTGCCCGGGGGTAGTGGGGGCGAAGCCGGGGAGGCCCCCAAAAAAAATAGTTTTTTTTTTTTTAAGTCCGAGAACCTGCGCATTACGGAAGTCGGTCACGAAGCGAAAATTTGATATAAAAAAATTTGATTCGGGTACTTCTTGATGAGGCGAGTATTTTTAGTTATATAAACTTTTCTCAAAAAATGAGCGCAAATACCTTAAAAAAAAACATTTTGTTTTCCAATATTTTAAAAAATACGAAATTTTCAGTTTTCCTTCAATGTTAGGTAAAAAGTGTATAGCACTAAAAAGTTGCTTAATGACATTTACTGAATATTATAAAGAATAGAATTTTCTCAGGAATCAATAATAACTTAGTTTTGGCACGTATTTGTTTTTTTTCCTGAAATATTCAAAGTTCACATATTTCATAAAATACGATATTTTTAATTTTCAGTTTTTAAAAATGGATTCCTATGCAGAATATTCCCATGAACAACATTTTCCTATAGCTTTTTTTCCCAAACCCTTTAGTTTTTTTACAAAAAATTGTTTGTTGAAACCACCCCCCGAATTTTTACTAAGTGTCAATATTTGAAAAATTTTTTAATTTTCAGTTTTTAAAAATGGATTCCTATGTAGAATATAACCCTGAACAACATTTTCCTATAGCTTTTTTTCCCAAACCCTTTAGTTTTTTTACAAAAAATTGTTTGTTGAAACCACCCCCCGAATTTTTACTAAGTGTCAATATTTGAAAAATTTTTTAGTTTTCAGTTTTTAAAAATGGATTCCTATGCAGAATATTCCCATGAACAACATTTTCCTATAGCTTTTTTTCCCAAACCCTTTAGTTTTTTTACAAAAAATTGTTTGTTGAAACCACCCCCCGAATTTTTACTAAGTGTCAATATTTGAAAAATTTTTTAGTTTTCAGTTTTTAAAAATGGATTCCTATGCAGAATATTCCCATGAACAACATTTTCCTATAGCTTTTTTTCCCAAACCCTTTAGTTTTTTTACAAAAAATTGTTTGTTGAAACCACCCCCCGAATTTTTACTAAGTGTCAATATTTGAAAAATTTTTTAGTTTTCAGTTTTTAAAAATGGATTCCTATGCAGAATATTCCCCTGAACAACATTTTCCTATAGCTTTTTTTCCCAAACCCTTTAGTTTTTTTACAAAAAATTGTTTGTTGAAACCACCCCCCGAATTTTTACTAAGTGTCAATATTTGAAAAATTTTTTAATTTTCAGTTTTTAAAAATGGATTCCTATGCAGAATATTCCCCTGAACAACATTTTCCTATAGCTTTTTTTCCCAAACCCTTTAGTTTTTTTACAAAAAATTGTTTGTTGAAACCACCCCCCCGAATTTTTACTAAGTGTCAATATTTGAAAAATTTTTTAGTTTTCAGTTTTTAAAAATGGATTCCTATGCAGAATATTCCCCTGAACAACATTTTCCTATAGCTTTTTTTCCCAAACCCTTTAGTTTTTTTACAAAAAATTGTTTGTTGAAACCACCCCCCGAATTTTTACTAAGTGTCAATATTTGAAAAATTTTTTAATTTTCAGTTTTTAAAAATGGATTCCTATGTAGAATATAACCCTGAACAACATTTTCCTATAGCTTTTTTTCCCAAACCCTTTAGTTTTTTTACAAAAAATTGTTTGTTGAAACCACCCCCCGAATTTTTACTAAGTGTCAATATTTGAAAAATTTTTTAGTTTTCAGTTTTTAAAAATGGATTCCTATGCAGAATATTCCCCTGAACAACTTTTTCCTATAGCTTTTTTTCCTAAACCATTTAGTTTTTTTACAAAAAATTGTTTGTTCCAACCGACAATTGTAAAAATTTGAAAAAAAAATGTAGTCTTATGTATATTGAAGAAATATTTCAGCAACCAACTTGACTAGTTTGACGACAGTAATTTTTCACCCCCACCACATTTAAATGTATATATAACCAGGGATTGTTAGGAAGAGCATCATTCGTCAACATGAATTCGAACGATCCGCAATCAATTTACTTGCAAGACGCTAAGAAACGTTTGGAGGAGGCGAGGGAGCAGAGGGAGCAATCGAGAATTGCGGAATATTGGAACGCATGGCGTACCAAAAATACGGGAAAGCCTACGATGGTTGTGGCACCGACACCGAGGCCTCCTTCACCAGTGCCTGAAGCAGCAGCACCGGTGTTTGAGGTGTTGGTGGAGGCCGTTGACGGGCCCGAGAGGGTGCTCCAGCCTGGCGAGCGGGTTGAACTGCTACGGCAGATGAACCAACGCCGCGAGGTTCGAGCAGCTCGAAGGGTTGCTCCAATTCAACCGGCACCGCGGCGGCGGCGACCGGCACCGCGGTCCGTTATGGTCGCGAGAGGCGATTTCGTGGAATAGTCTCTCTCTGCTCTTTCTCCGTCCACATTATGATAACCCGCTTCGAACCCTGACACCCACCTGCCCTTCTAAGGGCAACAAAATGTTCCATAGTAGTTAGTCGAGATTACTCGATGACACAATTTTTCTTCAAGAATATATTTCTTGATTGAAAAGTTTGTGTTACTCTGCAAGTGTCTGTGTTGCCGTTGTTGGTATATGCAGAACGAACTTGATAAATTTAAGCAAGTTCGCTCTCTATTATCAACAATAATAGGAAGGGGCACAGTTGTATCTTCCAGAGTAACACACATATTATGACAATGTATGTCATGCACTGTACAAGACGTCAAAGAAGACACGACATGCATACACAAGTATTTATATTATTATAATATTCTTCAACATGAAATTTATTCTTGACGATAAACATAGGATTTCAAATAACAACAGCAGCACCAATACAGTTCTATCTTCCAGTGAAACACATGTATTTAAGGATACTATGTCGATGAGTGTCTCTGTTCTTGGCATGCATTTTACCATCACAGGAAACAAACACATTGCCAATCACGTTTTTGGGGTATTACAATTAACTTCAACAAGAAATTTATTCTTGACGAAGTAAATTGTGTCACCTTGATTTGGGGTGTTAACTAATCTACATCAAAGTCAAAAGACCATAAAAAATGTGGCCCTGAAAAGGGCCGATTTTGTTGTCCCAATGGGACCATGGGTTGACCAGTTGGAAGAATTAATGGCCGGTGGTGGAATCAGCGGAACCATCACTCAAATCGTCTTCAAAATCCCACCAAGACGTGGAATCCGCTGGCCCGCTAAATTCGTCCTCCACGACTTCAGCGGTTATCGAATCGGATGATGAATCCGGTTCGGTCGACTCTACATTACTGCCGCTACCACTTGGCATAGGTGGCATTGGTGGTTCTCCTTGGTATTCGAACCTTTCGCCATTTGGCACTGTCTCATCGCTAAATATAGACGAGCCACGACTTTCTGGTCTTCCTTCAGCCATTGTCAAAATGTATATGAAGAATTGAATGAGCAACACTCATATATATATAGGTTAGAGAGTTTAGGTGGGGATAAACATAAACTTTTGGTGTGGATAAACATAGAATTTTAAAAAATAGCAGCACCAATACAGTTCTATCTTCTAGTAAAACATATGTATTTAAGAATACTATGTCAATAAGTGTCTCTATTCTTGGCATCCATTTGCCGTCACAGAAAACACACACACACACATACCAAACACATCCTTTGAGTATTACAATTAACTTCAACAAGAAATTTATTCTTGACAAAGTAAATTGTGCCACCCTGGTTTGGAGCATTAACTAATCTACATCAAAGTCAAAAGACCATTAAAAAATGTGGCCCTTAAAAGGGCCGATTTTGTTGTCCCAAAGGGACCAGGGTTGTCCGGATCCGTAAGCCGTAGGCGTCGACTTAGGTGTGTGTTACCTTATTTGTAATAGAATTTACATTCTATTACAAATAAGGCAAGAGTCTTGGTGAAAGACTGTATATAGTCTATCACCACACAACGAGCAATTCAGCCCTTCGTGTGGTCTGACTGCCCTCGCGAATGTAACGTGGGTCTGGAGGAACCTAACATCCATTAGACCCTCAAACCTGCTCATGTAGCAATGCATGCATATTTGTACATGCTCGCCCCACATTACCGCTGATTTAACCAAACAAAACCTCGGTCTCAGCCTACGTCGAACCCTACGTACCCTTCTATCTTGAAGGTTTAACCCATTATCAGTGGAATACCCATCATCTGAACTGGATGACATCTTGGTATAGAATGAATTTCTCATCCTAGATCACCTACTTATATACACCATTTTCTTCCCCCACCACAAAATTTATCACCTTTAACTTTCATTATCCTACAGAAATGAAATACAGACTAGTTTTCATGGTTTTATTTCTACATTCTACATGAATAATAATAACTTAAAACTACATTACATTGATTTATTAGTAACAGAACCATTTAATATATTATAACTAAAGAATGCATCGTGAATTATTAGCGCATACACTTTAATGTCTTTAGGAAATTTGCTCTTGCGTGTATCAAACTCCAACTTAACATCCACTGTAGATGTTTTGATAGCTTCCGGTTGACGACTACAATCAATAATGAATACTGGATTCATGAGGTATTCAGCAAAACTCATCATTGGATCGTTAAGCTCACGTTGATAATAGCTCACTTGAAAATTCTCATAGTTGTAATAGGCGGGGGCATATAATTTCTTCGTAAAATCCAAATTCCATCGCTCATAGGGGAATTTAGTGGCGTTCAGATACAGAGTAATGTCACTGATATCGGCCGTAGTAAATTGTGTAGCATCCTTTGCTCTATTGTCTGAATAAGTGCTTTCCTGGAAACCCAGGATCAAATACCTCGGTTTTTCGAGACTCGTGCTAGTTCTTAACGACCAGACGTCTGATGATGTTTCACGCAAAGCTGGCAGTTCGTAAAGATCCCATTTACGGTAGGCCATAGGAATGTTTGATGAACTACTTCCACCTTTATTGATACGAGATAATATTTTCAATTTTTGTCGATCATCGGGAATAATGTGACGGATTTTCCACTCAATCTTGTCAATAGTAATGGCTGCATCAACTTCTGCGATATAGCAATTATTGAACGTACGGGCAATTATTAAAATTAGCTCCTGTTTAACATTAAATATTCCTTTTGAATAATCCTCAGCAAATCCCATGAGATATTTTAGAGGTAGCTTTCCGGAGAATACGTTACTGGTAGCATCGAAAATGCATTGGTTTGTCTCATTCAGGCCCCATCCACATCCCATAAGAGTTCTTTTTTGGGACGCACCCAAAGATGCCAGGGTTTTTAATGTTGACGTAATTCCGGGTTTTCGAACAACAGCTACTTGCTCACCTCCCATTTCATAGCGGATTTCATCGAACAGAAAAGCGATTGCATTATTTGATAGGTAACATTTTTTGGTAACATCACTGGGTTTAAAAGTTCCCTCAATGTAGATATAACTATCTGATATATCCAAAATTATATCTTGAAAGTGTACTGGAATACGAATTTCATCAGAATTGTTAAATGCTGGAGAACCATATGGTTTATATGTGTGTTCTTGTAAACTGATAATGGAATTATCGAATATTGGTTCGGTAAAAACTTCAATTTTGTCACTAGTGGTGGCCATTTTTCGCTATTTTCTTCGTTGTACTTCTAAACCAATTGATTCTAGAAATTTGCAATCTTTCGCTGAGAGCTGTATATGACTCGAACGTCTTTCCAATCTAGCGTCTGAATTGTGAATGATCCTCGGATGTGTAATATGCTTACTTTTATGTTTTATTGTTGTTACACCTCGAGCTGTTGACAGCATATTCAATTGACGATTGAAGCAAAAACCCATAATTATGATATTTTTTTCAGCTCTAATTTTACAATAATTTTTTCACCTCCAAAGTCTATCAGATCACCACGATCGTCCAAGATGCGTAGAGTAATGTTGTCTATTGACTGACGTCCCTCCGGCATTATCGGCATATAAATGTTATTTTGTGGTTCTTTTGAAATTTTGTAACCAGGTTCAACATCAATATCAAATTCAAATAATGTGTGGCTTTCTCTAGAGTTTAGATATGCTCCAGAAATTATATTACAATCCACTCTTATAATGCGCACTTTCATTATGTCCACATTATTGCTTGACTCATGTCGTTTTCCACTTTTTAGCAGTACCCGCCCAAAACCCAATAGTCCACCAATACTGTTTTTTACACGAAAATCAATCTCGTATGTCGACTTGAGTTCACATTTTAATGTATTATTATTGGCTACTAATGAAAATAATCCCTCACATTCTTCTCCCCTGCAGGATTCTTTTAAACTTGCGTATATTGCTTTACCAATTTCATCAATTTCATAAGCTCCAGGTGGAATCCTTAAAAGCGTGGCCTTTGAGCTGTTCTTCTTTTTGTATGCAAATCCATTGTTATTTTGGTCGATATTAAAAATTGAATTATATGTGTAAAATCCCAACAGTGCAAGACCATACTTGCAGGATGATTTCAATTCAACAGGAGGATAAAAATTTGCACTCAAGACACTTGAGTGTCCTGTTAGTGTGAACGTGTATGACATGACTGACAATAAAACCACTTATGTATATGATTTATTGTTGCTTGCAACAGTTTAGAAGGTTTGGTAAGCTTACGCCTCGCTTCACTTCTGTCATTGCTTCAGCCGTTATTTTGACATCGCTGATTTTACAATAACAACAAAACAGCTTCCTTGGTGTGGGTCCATCTCCTTCATCCTCCTCCTCCTCCTCATCATCGGAATTATATTTTTTATAATGTTCGCTGCAGTACTGATAATCTAGCATGTCGATGTCACTCTTCAAATCATCAGGTAACCTATCCCAAACGAGTGCGATTTGATTTGGAGCTAACGCTATCATCACTTCCTTAGGCATATTTTCCAGCTGTTTTGTCGTCATTTTTCTCAATTCACAGCCGACTTGACGATACGCTTTAAGCGACAACAACATTTTCGTGTAGTTATCACGATCCATTTGTGGCGTCACAGTCGACATGATCTTTTGAAAGAAACGTCAAACACAAATGTCCACACCAAACTGTACCAAAATCTTGTTGACGGTCGTATGTATAGAAAATTTTCTTCGTTGCTTCAGAACCCTTTTGTAGATAATGTACCAATTCAATGGGTGGAGGTAAATCACCGAAACTATCATAATATGTCACATTCGATTTGTTTTTTCTATATGCTACCCAATGAGTCCCATCCCCAACTATGCTATCCAAATTAATAATTGCAGCTTCATTGCGTTGGGGTCCGCACACTGGCAACGAGTCTCTCATATAGACCCCTCTAAAATATGGTATTTTCATCTTTAAAGCATACTTTTGTAAATCAATATTGGATAGTGGACGTTGAGGTAGGGATTTTAATAGTTTTTTGATTTTACACTGCTATTATTCAGAAATAGACCCATACCTGCACGGTATGGTTTAAGAAACAATCCATTTCCTTTTTTTGAACGCAGATGTAAGGTAGCACCTGTTTTCTCAGCATTCGCATTTTTTATCGTCTTTATAGCACGCACAATACCCGCTGCACCGCCAGCTAAGGATCCTAAAGCTGACAGTCCTGCAAATATTGGTATCAGCGGTAATATGCCACCAGTTTTAGGGATCGGTATAATTCGAGGAGTTCGAATTCTCCTTTTGCCACCGGCTGTTTTTAAAGATTTTCGGGCAGCGATAATAGCTATTTTTGATGCTTTCATTATATTTTTTTCAAGACCTTTTTTTCCTCCAGCTTTTAATAATTGTAATCGAATTGGTTGTCTGATAGCTGAACCAAAAGCTTTCTTCTGTTGACGTTGTCTACACTTATTGGCTCCATTTCTTTTCGAAGCCTTCCCACGACGGCGACGACGACGACGACGAGACCGTTTGTTTTGCCCAGTCGGCATACCCATACCAAAACGTTGTTTTGTTTTCATTATATTGGTTACGAGCCAAGCTGCAGCTTTTTCTTTTGCACTGGCCTCCTTGGATTTTACTCTTTTCCAAGCGCTTTGCTCGAGTTCGTAATCGGCTTGGTGACGTGCACTTAAATCTTCACTATTATGTAAATAAGCTAAATCGTGTTTTTTGCAAGCAGCATCCAATGGATTTATTCCTTGATCACCTCTTTTAACGCGTTTTATTACTTTTGTACCGGGTCCACAATACTGGTAACCGGGAATATGCGCCTCAATCGGTAGCCTATTAATTAATGTATTAACAATACCAGTACCAGTCTTACGCGATAAACCAGACCGTCCACTTCGTTTGACGGATGACATCTGAATGACTACGATCAATGTAAAACAGTTATAAAATATAAACAAAATGAGAATTGTGGCGCTTAAACAAAAATTACCAGTCGATAATCTTGATGAGAAGGTCGGATCCGGACAAGATCAGAAAATATTAAGGAGACATGGCCCATTGCTTCCATCATCTATTCGCGGTCTGCTAATTGGCCCCTCGAACTGTGGGAAAACCAACGTAATGATATCACTGCTTACACATCCATTGGGATTGCGCTTTGAAAATGTATACATTTACTCGAAGTCACTATATCAACCAAAATATGAATATTTAAGAAAAATCTTATTACCAATTAAAGGTCTTGGCTACTATACATTTAGTGATGGAAATAATATCGTGGAACCGTCAGATGCAAAACCAAATTCGGTGTTCATTTTTGATGATGTTATGTGTGAGAAACAGGATGTCATAAGATCATATTTTAGTATGGGACGCCATAAAAATGTGGATGTTTTTTACTTAGCCCAGACATATTCACGTGTTCCTAAACAACTTGTGCGAGATAACGCCAACTTCATTATAATGTTTAAACAGGATGAGATGAATATGCGACATATATTTTCCGATCATGTTTCACCTGACCTGACGTTTCAGCAATTTCAACAAATGTGCTCTAAATGCTGGGACAGCAAGTATGGTTTTTTAGTTATCGATAAAGATAGTAATGTAAATTCGGGAAGATATCGCAAGGGTTTCGATAGCTATATATATTTATAGAAGTAACCATAGCAGCTCATTTCATCATTGTCCGGTAATTTGAAAACATCATGAATGAAGAAATCGATTTAAAGCGTAAGCTGGTGGAAACGACCAGTGCAGTGAGAAAAAAATTTAAGCAAATTAAAGCATCTAAAGCACAAAATAACATTGATTTGGAACAGTTTTACGAACCCATTACTAAACCACTAAAATCCATATCCAATATAGTAGTGAAGCAGCAGCAGCAGCAGCAGAATCAGCCAATAATAACCCAAAAATCAGTTACTAAAACTAAACCACAAAGTCGTAGTTCCAGCACAAGTATGGAATTAACAGCAGATACAATGTCAATGGATCCATCAATGGAGTCACCTACACTGAAACATAGAATATATGATGAGTCATTGTTTGCAACACCATCCCCATCAAACAAATCTGACTTATCTAGTTCATCACCATCTTTAAAAAACATTAATATCTATCTGAAGGGGTTACAAAAGCAACCATCGAAGTATGATACAGTTTATGGTGTCTATTATGATAAAGTAAATAAAAAGAAAACATTTATTGGTAATGTAGAAGTGCGTTTTCCTAACGGACAGGTGTCATTATATAAAAACAACAGAAATATTGCTATATTGAATGGAACAAATGAACTCTATGACTTGATTTTTCTAAAAAATCCTCCAATCCTGGTCGAAGAAAGTGAATGGAACAAAGACACTCTTCAAGAATACAAAGATATTTTGGAATTAACAAATGCTGCATATATTAATTATAATAAGACTATGGGTTTAAGGGAAACCCGATGGTTAAAATATAGACAAATTATAAAACCACTAATGGAGGGAACTAAGCTTGGTGCTGGTATACGAAAAAAAAAGAAATCCGAAATTCGGTTACCTGTAAAGAAGACTTTATCATCTAAATTATCTCAATATGTCTACTGGAATAAACCCAGTGAGTTGGTGGATCGATTACGATTATTGTGGAGTTCAAAAGTAGCCGGACATACTGGACACGATAATGAAATTATGTCAATTATTGAAGAGCTTCGAGAGGAGGGTATAATATATTAAGAATTACAATTCATTACATTCATCAGTGTTGAATAAGACGTCACGTATACTATGGATCCTAGCCCCGAAAAACTTAAAATAGTTAATGAACTACATAAAGGTGCAAGAAAAAATTTCATTAGAAGACATACTATAATAAAAGGATATAATGATTTGTGGCAAATCGATTTGGCGGAAATGCAACAATATGCCGATGAAAACGATGGCTATCGTTACATTGTCGTATGTATAAACTGTTATTCCAAGTATGTTTATACAAGAGCAGTTAAAAATAAGACCGGTGTTGAAGTAACGAATGCGATGAAAAGCATCATTGAAGAGGCCTCATACACACCAACCAATTTGCAAAGTGACCAAGGAAAAGAATTTTATAATAACAACTTTCAAGCTCTTATAAGAAAATACAACATAAACCATTATTCTACGTATAGTACGAAGAAAGCGGCAATTGTTGAACGTGTTATAAGAACTTTAAAAAATAGTCTATATAAACAATTCTCGGCTAGGGGTTCGTATAGATGGTTGCAAATATTATCATCTATAACGAAAGTCTATAATAACACTAAACACCGTACCATTGGAATGAAACCGAAAGATGTGAAAGAAGATTCAAAAATTAATGCATACAACCATTTGAAAATTGTTCCGAGGAAAATAAAGTATCGTTTGGGTGATATCGTTCGCATCAGCAAGTATAAGAGCATATTTGACAAAGGATATACACCTTCATGGTCAACAGAGCTATTTAAAATATCAAAAGTTAATGTAACTAATCCACCTACATATCTATTGGAATCACTAGAAGGTCAACCGATTAAAGGATGTTTTTATGAGCCCGAACTACAAAAAACTAACAGTCCCGGTGTATATTTAGTTGAAAAAATTCTCAAGAAACGCAAGAAAAATCACATTGATCAATTGTTTGTAAAATGGTTAGGATTTCCAACCAATTTTAACTCTTGGATAGATAAGTCTGATATTGTATAAATATAATTAGAGATATATCAATTTTGTTAAATTAAGCATTTAATTAGTGGTATCTATAATATATGTAACTAACGATGGAAAATAATTTTATTTGTATAGTAACCATGAAGAAAGTAAGATTTAATATAGAGAAAAATACAATACACCAAACATATGTTTGGAGTTTTGCATACAGAAAAGCGAGACAAAGTAACCTGCAACAGCTAATGGTTGATAGATATCGCTTCGAAAGAAGAATAAAAGAACTGGAAACAGTTTTGGCAGGCGTTTTATCATGTGACTATAGAAATAGAATGTATCTTGAAAGATTTGTTAATAGATAATATTTTAAATAAAACACAGATATAATAATAATATTTATATTGTTTTTTTACACTACACTTATGGACTATAACCAAATTGACAAAGTTCATTTTTGCGTAAACATATGGCCCGAAAACCACGTTCTTCATCATCTTCTTGTTCATCGTCACCATTGAAGTACTCTTCATCCGACGTATCTAGCGGGGCATCTGTTAGAGATGGACTAGGTGAGTCCCCCCTTGTCTCGCTCGCGGTTGAACAGCTTGACATGGTCTGATGTGGTTGTTGTTGCTGTCGTCGTTGTTCTGGAGCTTGGGGTGGATCGGAACTTAATGTAGTTTGACTTTTTGAGTTGGATTCCATATTGAGAAATCGATCGTAGATTATAAATAACTTAGCGAAGACTGATACCAACTGAGTTACTAGATTTTTGTCTCGAGTCTATATACATAACAGATGACCTTCACTTGTAACCGTCCTTTGAGTATATCTAAGATGATGCGCTTGCACCACCAGAGTACAATGGAATATCTGACAGCTTAGGTTCATTCTCAAGGGCAACAATTCGTCCATCAAAATTGAATAAGCGAGTATCATAACGTTCTTCAAACTCGCTTTGTAGTTTATTAAAATGTGCCAAGAAATCTTTATTAATTATATCATATATCTGTTTGCGTACGTTGGAAATTTCCTCAAGTACATATAGTTTAGTAGCTGCATCATCATTCTTGGTCGGCTTTGCAACATTACACAAGGACTTTCCCCCAATATCGTATTGATCGTCAGAGGTGAGTTTAAAACCAACCCCCGGTGAACCACGTAATAACTGAACTTGTGTATTTACCCGCTGACGACCAAATTTATCAATTGTGTTGTTAACACGACCCATCCTTACTCCCAACTAATCTATTTTTTAAAACTATTATCCACTTATATTAAATTAATTTTACCTAGAGTATATTTGGGGAAATAAAACAATATATATCTAAACATAATTTATTTACAATTTAATTTTTTAGACATTACAATATGTTCATCAATGTCATTACTGGAAGTGGCAGCAGCGGCGATTTCATACTCATGGTCACAACCATTAAATTGTTCTGTTTCTTCTTCAATGACATCCATCTTAACATCATTGGTAGAAATGGCTGCATCATTTCCATTAAAATTTGTGTTCATGCCGTCATTTTGGGGCACCAAACCATAATTTACCAATAAGTCAATGGGTATATGTGGCATTTCGAGCAACATAGAACCCAATTCTTCGTCAATCATTTTCCGGCAAAATTCCTCTACACCAATGACACCATATAGGAATTTTTGACAAACATGGGCCCCAGCGAAAAAATTGACTGCATCCCTCATGTATTTTCGGTATAAATCCACATCGAATCCGATTGCAAAATTTAAAATATCTTCAGCCATCTGCTGTAGTCTAGTTAATAAATCATAAACATAGGAATCTTGGTTTTCTCTGATAATAGATTCGTCACACATCTTAAATAGAAAATATTTTTAATGCTTATGTATGTGCTTCCTCTCATGTGTCATCAACAACTATTCTATTACATATCCAACTAATACTTAATATGATAAACAATAAAAAATATTAAAATTATTTTAAAAATGTCTATTCCAAACAACCAAAATTTATTAATGCTCTTGTATTGCCTCCTGATGATGCATTTGTACTCTGTCCCAAATACGTCAAAGTATATTTATCACCTGACATATTCATATCATCAATAAAAATTTCAGTAAACGCATCAGCTACACGCTTAGGTAGAAATGTTTGAAATGTCACATCATTCCATTGATCGTATAATGTAGCAACAATAGTTTTCCCAAAACGTGTTGTTGTTGGAGTCATTTTTTTAATTACATAACCCATTCCCACCCCCAAGGTTGAAAGCTTTCTACGCTCCGGAAATTCAAAGTCTTTGTTTATCATATTATTAATTTCACCCAAGGTCTGCTGTGAAATGCTCATTGTTGAAATATGTAATAAAACAATTACCTTCAATAGACACTTTCGTCGGAACACAACACAAACACAATATATCTATTTACTGTTCAAGGCAGCAGATAATGTTAGCTAGAATGCTAATGTGACTTTGAAGGTAAAAATGAAATTGTTCGGTATTTATGGAAATATTCAAGGTCAAAATTAACAGAAAGGTGGTGTGGGGTGCCTGCACACGTGGGTGACCAAAGGTCGCACACCTGCATCAAATACCCGCCTCCGTTCAAGGTCACACCAACAACATATGCCCACGTTGGAAACCAAGGTCACACACAATAGAACACCTGCACACATTCAAGGTCAATGACACCCCAAGGTCAAATGAACACCTGCACTCTTCGACGGTCAAGGTCGTATGACGTCAGAGGAGTGGGGGGTGAAGGCGAACTGGCTTAGTTATACTACTCACCGGTCACATTAAATAATAGCACTTAATATATTTGTGTTGCAGGTAGCCACAGCGGCCACAGATTTATTTTTATTGTTTTAGGATTTTGACAACATAGTAAAGATATATTTTGATGTGAAAGTTTTGTTTACGCCATAGGTAGATTAAACATATGAGTGATTTTCTTAGTATTTTAACATTCTACAAGGAGCATTCCAAAACTTTAAGCCAATATAAGACAGGGCTGTTATAAATAATAGGAAAATTGTTATAGTGATTATGTGATCGTCGTTAAATTATTAAAAAATCGATGCTATACAAAAATAGACCAAGATCTTTGTGACGATGATTTTTGCGCGGACATACTTAAAGCAATTTTCTCTTGCGCCTGCAATGGCAATTATAATTGCACGTATTCATACGCAGTAAACCGTTCCCTAGCCCCCTATGTTTTTGCCGATGTACCTATTTGTTGTTTATTTTTCATACTTAATATTTTGTTTTTGTATTTAAATTATGTATCTTGTTATGATTTTTATGTAGTGAATTATTATAAAAAATTTTAAAAATGTTCATTTTAGGATATACTGCATTGAACTGCTTCTCCAAATTTTTGAAAAATACAGGTCCGTATCCTGCAAATTACATAAAGATGATTAAAAATGCTAAAAACGTTATTGAACGATATGTAGTACATCATTGAATTTAGAATAAAAGGGGCTCTTAAAATTTGACATTATATAATCAGGGCCGTATTAGAAAAAATTAAGTTGATGATGATTCCTTGAAAACGAAACGTCGTATAAAATAATTGTTGCGTAGTTTTTGGTTCATTAAAAGTTGCTGTGCATCAAAACACTAAGGTCATATCATATCTGGCAACTACGCAAAGCGTTGCGTGATTCTCCGAAGAATCGGCATGCTCGTAGGTGTTTCGCCTTAATCTACGCCATGCTTACTAATGTTTAGCTAGTTACGAGGAAATATTTATAAAGGGCCAATCTAAGCCCAGAACCTATTTTAAGTACTGTGCTGAATGCTGCCATGTACTATGTCGATAATTTAATTTGAAGGTACAGGAAGCAAGTCAATTCAAGAATCTCAGGAAGTTTTAGAAATACCCGAACTTGCACACAATTTGGCTTACATTAAAAGTTATTTTAAATTTATAGTCAGAGTATTCAATTTTTAGAAAAACAACAGCTACCCTTAGTTATTAAAAATTTTGAAGCTGCAGCAAATAGTATTACTGGATCTATTGGTCAAACAATGAAAGAAAAATTGGTAGAGACTATCTCAAAGGATAAAGGGTTTCAAACATTGCAAAAAATATCTACTATGCCAGCGTCAAACTGTGGTCCGCGGACCCCTTGGGGGTTTGTTCGGGAGCCATTACTTAGGGGTCCGCGAACAACTAAGTGGAAATAAATAACTAAAGGAAATTAGTTAGGCATGACTTCCTCTCCTAGAATCAATGCTGTAGTAATGTAGCGAGCGGCTGGGGGGTCCACAACAAAATTCTATAATCAAAAGGGGTCCGCGGTCAAAAATGTTTGAGAAACGCTGTACTATGCTATTGCAAGATTCGGATTTTGAAATAGATCTAGCAAAGATAACGAAATTTAAAAAGCACCAATAGCCCGTATACATGTAAAACGTAGTTCTTTTAGTACAAAAATATTCTAAAAGAATAGAAAAAAAATTGCAAATACAATAATGTTAACAAGAAACAATAAAAAAAACAAGCGTGTGTAATAATTAATATTGATTAATGAATCCACTAGATCACGCTGCACGCGTTGATTCCACACGTGGCGAAATCTGTCAGTCAGTTTTTAACAGAGATTTATAATATCGCAAACAATATGCATAATCAAACAATTTTTTTAATGCTTATTATATTGTTATGTATCGCCTATAGCCATCGGAAGACAATACTGCGTATTTCGTGTTCCTATATCACCAACACGGGTTCAAATCTATGGGTTCAAAGATCCCAAGTATAGATTGTTACGGAATAAAAGAGAAAAAACGCGGGGAATTCCCGAAAGTTCGTGTCTGTTCCTCCGTAGTATTATATAAAGGCAAGCTGGGCCGGTAATCAGTCAGTTAGATAGTTTGACAGTGTAATGGAAATGTGTCCGAGTTGGCATACATTTCATAATTAGTTTTTAAATTAGTTATTTTTGCGATTTACAGGGTACAACTTGGTATTTGCATAGACGACACATTGCCTGAGAATATAAAAAAATTGGAGAACCCTAACTATAAACTATAACTAAAATATATTTGGCTATAATTTTTTTTTAAATCACTTTGGTATGCCATCTCAGACTGAACAGTTCGGGTGAGTTGGGATACTATGCCACCTCGTCCAAGGGGTGGAAAGTTACTTATTAGATAAAGACAAAGGAAGATAAAACAATCTATTTTTATTACCCAAACGAACAACAAACAAAAAAACAGAAAAATAAAGTTAAAAGCAGAGTTCACATACATACTGCTTTGTTTTGTAATCGCAACCTGCACATTCGCAGTGGGCCCATTTTTTACAAGACGCGCAACATATCCACTTTTCTTTCGACTTAGAGCGAGAAAATTGTTCATTGCAAAATATGCAGGCGACGTCATCTTCCTCGTCACTGATATCGGATTTATCTTGCATCGTGGTTATCAAAGATTTAGCAATTGCACCAGCTTTTCTAGATGCAGGTTTAGTTTTGGAACAAGTTGAAGTATCCTGAAAAATATTTGATTTGGCTTTTTTGCATCTTTTCTTTGTTGCTCAGCATTTTTTTCTGCAGTCTTAATCTTGAAAGCTAGTATTTCTGGTGTTGTGTTTAGAATCCCGTATTTAGAAAGTGTGCTTCTTTTTCTTTTGTTGCTTGTATTCTCAGCTTTTGGTAACGGTGAAATATCTGACGGTAAGACTAAAATAGATGTTGTTAAAATATCCGATTTCTTTTCTGCTGTATTCTTTAATTTTTCATTTTGTTGACCAGATGGCCCAGCTAACTGCAAATTATCTTCTTTATCAGAGCTTTCTGTTCTCTTCCCTGTTCTATTGCATTCCTCTTCTGGCGTTTTATTATTAGAGTGCTCTTCATTACTCGGTACATCTTCAAAGTTTGTAGTCTCCGCAGGTTCGAACATCCAATCTGGAAATATGTTTGCATTAAATGGATATATACCAGTTTTATTAAAGCCTTTCTCGGCATTGGTCATAGTAGCCGCCTTCTAGTAGGCTGCCTTAAAAATTTCTCCCACCTGAAAATGAGTGACTACTCTTTCGGGGTGATGTTTTAACCAGCTAGTTATTTCCTGATTGTAGTAAGTCGAGAGTGGTGTGACATCTAATGCCTGTACTCAATGAGTACAGTGGGGCGGTAAATAGAATAAAATTATGCCTTTATTTTTGGCATAAACCTGGGCCTCTAATGATTTGTGGCCATCCAATATTAGCACTACTTTTTCGCCTTCTACAGGTCTTACAGTTTCAGCAAAAAATTTCAGCCATTTCAAGAAAATTTCGGAAGACGTCCACCCGTTCTCCTGTGCAAAACCAATTGAACCAGGGAGGCAGTTGTCCATTAGTTCATTCTTCATGTATTTTCGAGGAAAAATAAAGCACGGAGGCAAATAAGAATCCGAAGCACTCATTGCACAAATTACTGTTAAATGTTGGCCGCGTTCTGCACTGCTTAACACCCCCACTTGTTTTTTTCCCTTTGTCGCATAAATCTTACAATTCTTTGAAGCAACTGTAGTAAGGCCACTTTCATCCATATTCCAAATTTTTGTGGGGTAAACTTAATTTGCTCCAGAGCCTTTTCCAACTGTTCAAAATATTTTCCTATTTGTACTCTATTGAAGGCACGTGCTCTCGCAGAAGAGGTTGATTCGGGTAACCTAAGCGAAATAGTCGGATTTCGTTTAGTGAATCCTTTTAGCCAATCCCATCCCGCTTCCTTCTTTTGGATATTAAAAGAATGTTTAATGTTGTTTTGGACCGCAAGTTTATAAGCAAGTTTGCGTACCTCTATACTTGTTAACCCAAAGAACCGTAGTTCCATATGTTCAACGAGTTGACTTTCTACATCCTGGTCAAAGGTAGCTCTTTTTCCCCCCAAATAGTCTTTCTTTGCTTCCACACTAAATTTATTTGTGCCCTGGCAGCGACGTCGTAAAGTTCCGAAAGGTACACTGTAAGTTTTCGAGGCTAATAACCAGCCCATTGTTCCAGATTTGACAGCTGTAATTGCTGCTTTCATCATATCTTCATCCCATCGGAAGCGATTTCATTTTCGTTGATATATCCCAACAATTTTTTACTGCAATCTAAAACAAGCAAATCAATATAAATAATTTTATTATATGAGGACGAGTATGCCAACTCGCCCGGTATTAAAATATGCCAACTCATCCGAAATGCAATTCAAAAAATTAGACCAACGGTTGTAGCATAAAATTGTTAGGTTAGGTTTGCCAATTGACCATTTTTACATGACGTCACAACGCGGCAGCCATTTTGCCTGAGGGACAAACAAATCAAAACTTGGTTAGGTGATGTGTTTGTTGTGTTTCTATATTTTCTTTGGTGTTTCTGTATTTTCGGGATCGTTTAAGTGACTTTATGACCTTTTTTAAAATTATAAGGAACTGAAATACTTTACTAATGCCGTCATTTTGTGCAGTAGTGCTTTGTGGGACGAGACAAAATAGAGACAACGTAAGGTTTTTTAGAAGAACTGCTGTTCTGAAAATGCTGGTTGATCTAAACACAGGCAAGAGATGTGGATAAAGGCCATTAAAAGGAGACCATTAAGTGAATCCCAAATGAAACATGGACATGTTTGCTACAGACATTTTAAAACTGGTAATAAAATTAAAGATGACATCAGGGAATGAAATTCTAAAAAACCTTTTTTTATGTGCGCTTGCTGCATTACTTGAGAAGGACCATCCTGATTGGATTCCAAATAAGAATATGGGATATGTTAGCTCTCATTCTGTGGGTGATACACAGATTGATAGGTTTCAAACGAGCCACAAAAAGGAAAAAGCGATTGGATGAGGTAGGACAAGTAGATACGGATGAAAACAATACCTACATTATTCAAATTCAAAATTCAATGATTTGATTATGATACAGTTATTGATTTGGATAACAAATTAACAAGCAAAATTTTAAATTAAGTATTTCAAGTATACACCATGTAAAATGATATAAGAATATTTTACTTATTTTTTTTGGAATATACTTCGCAAACTCTCAAATTATGAAGAACCTATGATGGAAAATCATTTAAATGAAGCCACACAGACCGACAACAGTTCAAAATTTGTCACAAAGCTTATATAGTTTTTTTTATCAAAAATTAAAAAACTTGGAAATAACAGAAGAATCTTTTATTATACTGGGCTTCCAAAAAACGAAATGCTGTTTATTTTATTATATGATTATATTTATTTTATATACAATACATACAAACTTAAATAACTTAGGATAATAATATGCATCGTTATATTGTAAATACAATGCGCCTAGGTGTTGCCACCTGTATGTGCATATTAAAATAAACTGTATATTTAGTTCGTAAATATTAGTTTAAAGCTAAAATTATATATTAAAATTAAAAAGCTAATCTGTGAAGTAAAACAATTTTTTATTTAATATTCCTCGAAGGATATATAATTTATGGCTTAGGCATAGGATTTTTTACACAAATAAACCACGTGTTGATGACTTCAGGCAGGGAATGTAAATTTAAAGTCTCATGGATCTTTACCATCCATGATTTTTAATTTATCATTGTATCTGTCTTTCACACTTTGAGAAAACTTCATAATAATCACTCCTCTCCATTGTCTCAAAAACTTTAAAACACTTATAGGTATACACAGATTAAGAGTGGAATTAGTTTATACAATAAATTAGCTAAAAATCGAATACGTATTGTTCTTGTGGACTCGTGAAAGTCGAAAACTCAAATAATTTGCATTTAATTACATTAACTTTGTGCTGGTGTTTGTCCCTCAGGCAAAATGGCCGACATGTCAAAATCAGCTGTTTGAAAATGGTCTATTGTTTCATGTTTGTTAATATTTCAAAAAACATTAGGAGTTTTAGGTTTTCTACGAAACTAGATGAGCTTTCTAGTAGCCGAAAAAAGGCCAGTATGCCAACTCATCTGGTATGCCAACTCAGGCACATTTCCCCTACAGCAAATAATAAAGCGGCGATCGATAGAGTAGTGATACAACAAGTGTATTTGTATTAGTGAATTAGAGAAGTATTGGTTGGTGAACTGCAGTGGCGTAACAATGCAGCCCCGGGCCTGTGTGCAAAAGTTTAGCCGGGCCCCTGCACATATTTAATAAAATATCCAGTACATGACAAGGGTGGATCCAGGATTTAATTATTTGTGAGGGGGGAGGGGCTAAATATTTTTTTTTGAACACGAGACAGCAGCGATGCCGAATCCAGTTAATATGGAATATGGGTCCATGGGCCATGGCTTACTGATACAAAATGTAATTCTTGGGGATATGTGAGGTTCTTGGTTCTTGTTTAGAGAGTCTACATCAGCCACCCGCCCTAGCACGAAGCACAACATTTTTTTTTTAATTTATATTTTTACAAAACATAAAAAAACCAGAAAATAAACTAGCCAAACAAAATATGTATAACATAATTAACATAAATCATAAAATAAAAACACAATATAAATAAATACATAATATTATGGATGTATCTAATGTAATAAAATAAACAAGAGCGTGGAGAAAATCAATCAATCATCAAACATTGCCTAAAGTAGAGTTAAAACTTCTTTTTTCTTGCTTTAGAATGTGCAAAAGTTGACACTAAATTATCAATGTCCAATGATTGAGCAACTTCATTTTCAATAGAAATAATTGCCAATGCCGATAATCTTTCCTCACCCATAGTGCTTCTTAAATAATTTTTAATTAACTTTAATTTCGAAAATGATCTTTCAGTTGAGGCCACAGTAACAGGTATAGTAAGAAATATGTTGCATGCAGTCAAAATTTCGCTAAAACTACAGCAGGAAGAAAAATTTTTAATCAAAATGAATTCATTTAATTCAAAAATGGAACTAATTTTATCTAAATTAGTTCGAAAACATTCCCTAAAACAAAGTAATTGGGAAGAAATTGTATTTGAAATATCTTCGGGATAGTTCATGTATAGGGCCTGGCCCATTTCATATAATTCCTTGAGAAGGATTACATAATACTTCTGGGGATAACACACGAAATTTTGAGTAAACCTCGTTTAGTCCAGAAGTTCGAGTTTTTAACTGAACTATGAGTATATCTAACGTTTTAAAAAATACGTTTATTTTAATCCAATCTTTATTTGTTTGTATTAGGTAAGTAATGGTTACTTATTTCATCAAAGAATATTTTTGGACGAAATATTCTTTTTTTTGTAAATTCAGTGGTAGTACCCCATTCTCCCGCTAAATTAGTTGCTTCCGTGATAATTAAATTAAAATCATAACGCATTTTTTTTAAATTTTCGTACGAAGTTGTAAACAGTTTTGATGCCTGCTCAATGTTTTGCTCTTTATTTTGCAAAACCTTAGACACAGTGTCAATATTTTTCAAAATTTTTGTTTGAAAAACAATCAGAAAAACCGTTTCAAATTTTTCTAATTGATTTTTTAAAGAAGTTGCATCATTAACTTCGGGCCTGTTGGTAGAAGTTAAAATAATTTTTGAAAGAGCTTTTAAAACATCTACATATCTAAAACGAAGAGCTTCTAGAGCATCATGTCTTGACGACCAACGAGTAGGTGTTAGTTTTTTTAATGTTATTTTATTTTTGGTAAAACTTTGTAAGAGAGCCCATCGTTTAATACTATGTCCGAAAAATACATATATACTTTGAAGAAAGTCATAAAAATTTCTTACTTCTTCAACATTTTTAACGGAGTCGTTAAGAACTAAATTTAAATTATGAGCTGCGCAATGCACATATGAAGCATAAAGCGATACCTCCGATATCGCAGCTTGAACGCCTTTATAAATTCCGCTCATATTTGCAGCTCCGTCGTAGCCTTGTCCACGAAGCTTTTCTAAGGGTATTTCATTGTCTCTTAAAATGTCTAATATAGTAGTACTAAGAGCTGTACCAGTTTGGTTCTTGACTGAAACAAACCCCAAAAAAGATTCGTGGATTACAATTTTGGCTGGCTTATTTTCTATATAATCTGTGGTTACATATCGAACAATGGCACTTAACTGGTCAACCTTTGCAACATCCTGGGTATTATCGATTATAACCGAAATAAAGGGTGTACTTTTTATTTCTTTAATGATTTTTTGTTTAATAGCATTGCCTAGTATCTGAATTATTTCGTTTTGTACACTTGGGCTTAGGTAAGTGATTGAATTGTTTTTCTTATATTCTAGCAATTTTTTTAGTTCTGTGTCATATTTAGCAAGTAATTTAATTATCGATAAAAAAGCACCAGGATTTTTAGAGTTTTGGGTTTCATCATGTCCCCTTAATGGCATATTACAGAAAGCTAATGTTAGGGTGACGTCAATAACACGCTTCAAAATCTTCCTCCATACAGATATTTCTTGGCGAATTATTGACTCCAGTTCTAGATCAATCGTTTTATTTAATCTCCACTGGTCATATATGGCACATGATTCATTATGCCTAAAGTTTCCTTCATGTCTGCTGATTGCCTGCTGAAGATGTCTCCAATCATTAAAACCATTGGCCATATTATCATTAGCTTCTCCAAACAACCAACAAGGTAGACAATAACATTTGTCAAGGATTTGAGAGTAACAAAGTCATAAACGCTCAGTTTTAAGTCCTGATTTATTTGTTTGACTATAATAAAATATCGAAAAACTTCTACCATTACTGTTTTTAGGAAAGGGCCCCAGAGGTCTACAAGGCTCTTTATCAACTAGAAATCTTTTTTCGGGTTTGTTCGGGTTGTTGTTGATGTTGATAACTCGCTACTATAATATCCTTTATCAGTTTTAACACTTCACTAATACTAGTAATATCTGTAACATTTGTTGCTTTATAAGAATCGTGTGATTCTGAGTTTTCAATGACAATCTCAGATTCATATTCTAATTTTGGCTCATTAGGGCAATTTAAAGATGGAATATTTTCAACAGTTTCAACTAAAAAAATATATATATATTTTTAACGTTTTTAAATATATATTTGTTTATTTGTTATTTGTTTGTTTTGTTAGCTTACTCACTCTGGCTCTGGCTACTAGATCTACTAGTTGCAGAAAGCGCAGTAGTCACAGGAGACGATGTATTAAAAAAAGATGTAATTTTTGGCATCTTTCGCTTTCTTGCCTCCGCCTCTTCTAGCTCTTTTCGCTTTTGAGCACCGGATTTATATTTATAAGTACCTACTCATTCTAAAAAAAAAATCATACTTCCTACAAGACTTATACTAGAACTGCAGAAACAACATTTTTATTAACCCAATTGTTTTTACTGAGCGCCCTTATGGCATTTTTTATTGACAATATATAGACGGCGGCCTATTCACATTCCACATCATCAAAAGCGGCAGCCGGCAGCGGCGCGTTTGGTGTAGCTTTGTTATTTGCCGAAACGGGACAAAATTTAAATTCATAAGTACGTTTTTACCGAAGTGCGATAATTACTGTGAAGTAGCCGTAATAAAAATCTTTGCAGTATCTATTCAAAACTAGTAATAATTAGTAAAAGATGGTTGGCTTTTGGCTTCAGTTTTTTTTTGGGTAATACCTATAATAAAATCATGTTTCCTCGCCGCCGGGCCCCTACGGGGCCCGGGCCCGTGTGCATCGCACACATTGCACACCGCTAGTTACGCCACTGGTGAACTGGGTTTTGGGGACAAACCCCCCCCCCCAAAATGATTCGTTTTACAGAAAGTTTCTTGTAACTCTGGACACGAATTCGTTTTACAGAAAGTTTCTTGTAACTCTGGACACGAATTTCAATGCACTTGGCTATAATAAATACTAAAGTTAATTATCTATTAACAGAACTTGACCTTTGAATTTTACTAAGTGCCTCTAACCCCCCCTGAAAAATTCTCTAACTACGCCACTGCAATAAGTGAGTGTAGTAGTTAGTAAATTTGCTTTATTGTAAGTTGTGTTTTTTTTTTAACGCTTATTAGTTATTTTTAACAATTTATTCAGTATAGCTTTTATCGCCAAGCTTATTTGTCAGTTTTTTTTTTATTAATAAAAACATTAAAATGCAATATCAAATAAGTATAGTTCAATTTTTGATAGAGTTGATAGAGTTTCTTGGTTGGCAACTTGGCAAGACTTTTTCATAGAGTGACGGCTAGGAAATTTTCGTAAAAAGTCTTGCCAACCCATCAACTCTATAAAAAAATAGACTGTACTTCATTTTGATGATTTTAAACTTTTTGACTCCACTATATTATGTTTTAAAATTGAGAAAAAAAAATGTTTTTTGATTTCAAAAATTTTTATAGACCTTTGCATTTCAGACGATTCTGAACATTTTTTGTTCCGCTGTCTGTCTATCTGTCTGTCTGTCGGTCTGTAACAAAACGCCCATAACTCAAAAACTATCCACTCGACTTGAACGAAATTGAAATTTAGTACGCAATTGTCTTTAGTCTTTCAATTTTTTTTTGTTGCAGATTATGGGCATAAGAAAATTTTTCGAAAGACAAACGTCTTCACCATCTTTACCGTCTATACAACCAACTATACTAGAAGAGGATGATAATAATCAGTCTGAACCGCAGCCCTGTACAAGCAAGGATCAGAACATTCAACCAAAATCAATCATGTACCATGTGAAAATAGACGCTTCTGACTTGGGCCAACTAGAAGAAAACGCATCGCAACCAATTCTTAAAAGATTTCCACAAACTATGTTTGGTAATAAAAAAAAGGTCGTCAGCGCAAACTATTATAAAGATTTTGATTGGTTGAGGTTGGATAGAGAAAAATAGGAATTACTTAGAATGTTGGCAGATATAAGCTTAACACTGACTCGTCAAGGAATGGCTTTCAGAGGTCATGACGAAAGCGAAAGTTCATTAAATAAAAGAAACTTTAAGGTAATATGTAACCTAATAGCAAAGTATAACACATACATACATTCTAACTCGCATAAAAACTATACCAGTCCCCAAATACAAAATGAAATTATTGCCCTCTTGTCACGGGCGTCTTTAAAAAAGATACTCGATGGAATTAGGCATTCCGGAACTTTTTCAATCATGTGTGATGAAGCTCGTTCTTTCAAAAAGGAACAATTGTCTTTATGTGTTCGCTACGCATCGAAAGATCTAGAAATTCGTGAAGGATTTCTTGCATTTCTTGACTGTTCAGAAGACAGATCGGCCACGGATTTATTTACTTGAATCTACAAAAAATTGGAAGAGCTTAATCTTAGCGACTTGCAGATGGTAGGGCAATCCTATGACGGAGCTGCGGTGATGTCAGGCCATATAAGTGGTCTTCAAACATAAATGCGAGAGAAATATCCAGCTGCAATTTACACGCACTGCTTAGCTCATAGACTTAACTTGGCTCTGGTAGACTCCTGTAAAAATGTTCCATCAATATCGACATTTTTTTGTACTTTGGAGGCACTTTACGAACATTTTTCAGATCCAAACCAAAAAAAATATAAACAAATATTGAAGGACCTCAATATTGTCCCCAGAGAGTTGAAAACTCTGTAAGATACTCGTTGGGTGTGTCAATATACAACTTGCCACGCTGTTAAAACATGTTTCAAGGGAATCGTCACAGCACTGGAAAACGAAATTCCTCATACAAGTAGCAAACAGTCAATCACAGCAGTCGGGATATTATCCAGCATTAAACAACCATCATTTATAATAATTCATCTTTTTATACTGGACGAGGTGCAGTTTAAATATATTATCAAAGAGCCTCCAGGAGAAAGGTGCAACTCTGGGGAAAGCAGTTAAGGTTATTAAAAGTGTTATGACTTCATTAAATGGAATGAGAAATGAACAATATTATACCGATCTTCATATAAAAATATCGAGCTTTGCCTCAGAATACGAAATTTCATTGGAAATTCCGTCATCCAAAAGAAAAACGCAAGCCAGTAGCAAGCTCGTTGACTTCATCACCGAGACAACCGTATGATTGGGTTTGATAGATGCCACATGCTCCAGAGCTAACGTAGGAGTCAGCCCGGTGAGACCGCTTATGGCGGGGATCGAAGCATATAAGTAGGCCGTGCAAGTGACGTCACAGCCAGGCAGGTTACTACTCCATACGTTTATCCTTTTGTGCCAATCGTTTTGTGTCAATATCAGACTTACTTAGCTATATCTGAAAGTCAAAGACGTGAGTGTATTTGTTCGGGTATGTTCGATTTGATCTAGGCCATATCTGTCTTCCCTTTAATGAATCGGAGAAGGTTGATGCAGACAGAGACAGACATAAAATGCGAGCAGCACAAGTTCTTAAATTATTTTACAACCGAATATCCTTCGTCTGGAATGGAATAAAAATCAAGTAACATATGATATTAAATTCTAAAATAATTTTTAATTTTCTATTCTTTTCACGAAAACGGACCTTTTCGTTTTATTACAGGTAAGTGATTTATGATTGAAAAAATTTTTTACTAATTTTTATTCGTTATTGTTATTTTACATTATAAAATTGTCCCATTATGTCCCAAACTTTTCACGCAAACTAGCAACAAACACATTTTTAAAGAATTTTACTTAAATTTTACAATCTACAAGTCAAAAGCTACAACATAATATTTACAGCTTAGTTATATTAACCCGTAGTCAGAATTTTGATAATATATTATTATAATAATTATTTCTTTTCATAGTTTAATTGAGAATCCCATAATGACTGAACATTAAAGAGGACTTCGATCACTAATATTGCCAGGAGTATGCTACGAAACAAACAAATTGGAAGCCCATAATCATAATGATGGTGCATATATTTACTTGGTTAGTAGCTGTACATATAGTATTATATTTACCTTGATTTGTTTGAAGTTGAAGATGGTAAAATATTTTATGTAAATTATGATGTATTTCCTATTTTTTAATAAAACTAATTACAACCTTCAATCTCTGAATTCTTTATTTCTAGTTTCGTTACTAGTTCAATAATAATATAAAAGTATGTAAGGACAATTTTAAAGCGATATTTACAGCTGAAAACCTATGTCAAAATCCTAATATTTGATTTTCTCTACTTAGTAAATCAAATGAAAGGGTTTTGATGTTTTCTTTGCTTAAATGACACTTTAAAATATTGACAGTAATAAAAATTTGGACAAAAGTGTTGAAAAGCACGTGCGCGCCAGGCATAATGGATGTCGCCGTATCATGCCTGCTTCGATTATTTAACACGGCAGTTTGTCTTCTTCCTGGTTATAAGTATTCGTTGGTAGGAGTCATTGAGTACTGAAGGGCACACATATTTTACCGAATTATTGATACTGTAAGAAAATTTCTGAACAAAAGGTTCTCACCAGAAAGTATGGCGCTTGTCAATTCAGTAGATCATTTTTTTCAGGTAGATTTTGAAGGTTCAGAGAAATTCATTGAGCAATATCGCAAAATTTTGAATATCAACACTTTTGCCCTAAGAGCAGAAATGGCCGTTTTAAAAAATTGTATTTTACAATGTAAAGAAACTGTTGGTCATGAATATATCAAAAAAAACTTAATTGACTCAGAAAAAACATATCCCAACCTCTACCAACTTTTTAAAGTAGCTGCCATGAGGAGGATTTTCAACTGGTTGAGAACGACAATGACTCAAGATAGGCATTCAGATTTGGCTTTGTTGTATATAGAAAAGGATGTCGATATAGACTTGGAGAGTGTTGTAAATTCTTTTAGTGAGCAGAGTAGGAAGTTTCTCTTGTAAGAAATATTTTGTTTTTGTAAATATTTATCGCAGTGTATTACATTATATACAGTGAGTCCCAGAAGAAATGTCTAAATTCATTTAAAATTCAGCGGTAAGTTTTTTCAAAAAACGCTCTTACCCGTCGATTTTGATTTTTTAATTTCTTTTTTTTGTGGTAATTTCATGTATACAGGGTAGCTCAAAAATAAGTTACGACCATCAACTTCATTTTTTCAAATGAAAACATATATTTTTTATTTCATTTTTGAATTTTGCATTGAATTCTAAGCATGTTTCATGTACCATGTCCTATACATAAACTCAACAGTTATTGAAAAAATTAGGATTGAACATATCTATAAGTAAGACCTGTTTATTAAAAAAAAACACAACAAAATCAAATTAAATGTTGAAAATGTGCGCCATTTACGGCTTGACAATATCCAAGACGATCAATAAACTCTCTTTGCACGTTTCCAACCATTTCCGGAGTTATGACACGCACTTCTCTTCGGATCCTTTCTTTCAACTCCTGCATATTGTTTGGCCTGTTAACAAATACTTTTGATTTGAGGTAACCCCACAAAAAAAAGTCCAGCGGAGTTAGGTCTGGCGACCTAGCAGGCCATTCGATAGGTCCTCTCCTTCCAATCCACCGATTGGGAAAGGTTTCATCCAAAAATGTGCGCACAGTGGCCGCATAGTGCGGAGGAGCACCATCTTGTTGGAATATCAGTTCTTCGTCAGGGGAGTCTGGATCCAATGGATTCGGAAATAAAGCCACTAATGCTGGAATTAATTCTAGTTGGAGAAATTCGAGATATACTTGTCCAGTTAAAGACTGTTCAAAGAAAAATGGGCCAATTACTCTTTCGCGTACGATTCCACACCAAACATTTATTTTCTTGGAGTAGGTACTGGCTGTGAACCTCTATCATCCAATGCGGATTTTCTGTTGCCCAATATCGACAGTTTTGTCTGTTCACATTACCATTCAAATAGAACGTAGCTTCATCCGAAAAAATAATATTTTTTACTAAATTATTATCTAGATTGCACATATTTTGCATGCGTCCGCAAAACTCACTTCGCCTATCGAAATCATCTTCAAATAACTCATGCACTGGAATAACTTTGTATGGGTGATATTTGTGCTTTTGAACTACTCGGTGAACAACAGATTTCGGCATGTGTAAATCGGCCCCAATGTGCGACAGGGGAGTACATGGATTTTCTTCCAAGGAAAGCAAAACGTCAAGTTGTTCATTTTCATCTCGAGTAGGACGGCCAGATTGAGGCAAATCTCTAACATGACCGAATTCTCTAAACTTAGCCTCTATTCTACTCACCATCTTTTGACATATGGGAGGACGATCAGGATGGATTTCATTAAATAATTGGGCTGTTTCTATTTGAGTACGTGTTTTATCACCAAACCCAACCATGCATAGAATTTCAATTTTTTCCCGTTCCGTTAACTTCACCATTATTGTGAAAACCGCAACTTTGAAACTACGCTTGGCAATAATTATACTTATTTGAAATAAAATTGTCATACAGTTTCTATGGAAATAAACGGTGACAGTGAGACAGTACACTCTTACTTATTATGGAGCCCAAAATGCCATATTGCCAGAAGATTTGATCCTAATCCAATCCTAATTTTTTCAATAACTGTTCAGTTTATGTATAGGACATGGTACATGAAACATGCTTAGAATTCAATGCAAAATTCAAAAATGAAATAAAAAATATATGTTTTCATTTGAAAAAATGAAGTTGATGGTAGTAACTTATTTTTGAGCTACCCTGTATACACGAAATTACCACAAAAAAAGATATTAAAAAATCAAAATCGACGGGTACGAGCGTTTTTTGAAAAAACTTACCGCTGAATTTTAAATGAATTTAGACATTTCTTCTGGGACTCACTGTATATTAGGATTAGGTATATTAAAAAAACTAAAACCACTATACTTACTATTATAAGGCATTTTTTCTATTTATTTTTTCATTGCACAACAAATAAAAAAATATATATTTTTTAATCCACCATACACTGGGGCCCAGGCTCCCCCTGAAAACTAATGGCTACGCCGATAATAGCAGCATGTAAATAATAAATAACAATATTATTAAATTATTATCATTAAAACTTATTTTAATTTTCTCTCTCATTGCTTATAAATTTAATTTGCTTATTGATGCTATTTGATAAATTTTGTTCTTTTTTAGCACTTTTTATTTAATATTTTTATGCTTTTTTAAGTATTTTTTTCAATTTTTTTGTGGTTTTCTTATTACAAATTAATATAAAAAGTATGTTGTTTGTTATAACATTTTTACTTAATGTGTACTATAACTCCTTAAATAAGTTTAACATACTTACCAAGGGATGCTCCTAGATTGTATTTGACCATCGTTTCCCTCTCACAATATAAAGTGACGAGGAGTGCTGCGAGTTAACAGAAGCATTAAAATTAATAGAATGGAAAATTACATTCACTTAATAAAACCTAAACAATATTATGCCTAATTATCTATATTGGACTTATCATTTACCAGAACTCATTTTTATTTATTTTATTTTTATATTAAACCAACTTAAAATAATGAAATTTTTAGTAGGTATAATAGATAAATAGCCGTTAAGATCAAAATAATAAATAAATAAATTGATAATATATACTACTTAAACTAAGAAATTTAAATATAAAAATAAAAAAAGTGTTTAAGTGTAGAGGAATAAAGGTCTGTCTAAACAACGTACAGCATTTTTGCCTTCTCCTTTTGTCAAACTTTTCCTTAGACGCGTTTCGCTGTAACCCGACTTGTCAATATGGCTTGTCTTACAAATGAAGAAGCGCTATCAAGTGCCCGGAATGAATGTGTACGGCAGTATAATGTACCTTAACCACTGTGAAATGGACCACTTCTTATACCTTTAATTTGCCTGTCTGGAATATTTGGTCCGTCAATTACTAAGAACTGAACACTGCATCTGATCTTTTCTAAGATACTGCTTTGGGTTGTTAAATACACCTCGAGATAGAGGTGGGTCGCTATCGCGTAAGCTGCTTCTTTATAACAGTTATTTTGTGGTAGCAGCTGTCCGCTGCTACTTGCTTTTAATTATGGCTGCTTCGGAAAGCAGAACGCTTACAGCAGATAGCAGACTCAAGGAAGCTATTTATTAGCCGAAGCGGACTGCGAAGCGGATTCCGCTTCTTCAAACTGCTTATTAGTTGTTACTTTTCGCCGCAGTGTTCGATTAAAAATGAACAGATTATTTTATTTTTTATTACTGTTACTCCTATAAAATACAAAATTTGGTAATACAAATTTTCAAAAATAGACATTTTACTTTTTCTTTTATAAATATAGTACCTAGATATAATACATATACTGTAACGAGAAAAACATTCACATTAACCAACAAAAAACATAAAACAACAAATCTTTGTCCTAAATTTAAATAACACAAATAAAATATAAAATGAAGAGTAAACTTTAAGCATAAAACTGATTAACGAAAAATATATATTTTTTAAAAATAATATGAATCGTAAAAATATTTTAAAATATTAGATGTATTCGTTACTTCTAATTAACATCACTTGTTTTATTTTGTCTTGGGAAAGTCTATTCTGATATTATTTGTCCGGCTTTAGAGAATAGCCTCTGGCTTGGAACGAATATTGACACTGTCCCAAATTTATGAATAACAGTTTTATTTTCATTTTATTAATCAATGTTTCCGATAAAATATAGGGACAAACCTAACATATTTGAGATTTCTTTATAATAACACCTAAACATCAATTGGACAAACACAAGAATAATCAACACTGCAAAAGAAATAATTAACCTAGCTCGGCTGCAAACCAAAGTAAAAAAACATCAAATCGCTTAATCGCAGATCTTCCCGCTTCGGCTTTATAAAACAGCGTCGCGTCGGTCGCGTCCCACAGTCCAGACAGCCCATTCGTACAACTGCTTCTTTTAAGCTGCTTCAAAATAGTTGAAGCAGTAGCTGCTTCAACTGTTATTTAAAACTTATATTATATTGCCTTAGATGGGCACTTGATAGGGTGGCAAAAATCATTCTCCTTTTGTCAGATTCTAGCATATGCCTGATTTGCCATGATAAGGCGATACACGTCTAAGGATGAGTCCGAAAGTAGAAGGGCAAAAATTCGAACAAACTCATTTTAATTTAAAAATTACAAAGGATTGAACAATGATTTTATTAATTTATGTGATATTTAGAATATATGTTTTTACTAAAATAATAAATACTACTACTACTTTCGTATTTTATAAAATGCATTTCCAGCGGTGTAAAAGAACTTCCAAATCTAAAAACGAAAACAAATACTTATTATTGTATAATATTATTATGATTTCCTGTTGCATGTATTATAATACATATACCCCGCTAAACATTTTCGGTTAAGCTGAGCTTGTTGGGCAGGTATAATGTAGATAATATAATAACAGGTGATTGATTTAGACTTTATTTTACACTTTCACTACTAAACAAAGATGTTTGTGTGTCTGAAGCACCCATAATTGATATTTTAATTAGGTAGATCCCAAGTAACAATTGTAAGACACTTTTGATTTATTTATGGTTTAAAAGTGCTTTAATATGTTCAATAAAGAGATGTTGGTTTTAAAGTTACCTTAAAACACAGCTCTTAAAGACCACTTTATGCAAATAATTTAATACACTCTTTAAATTTAAAAAAAAACTACTTGCTCTTAATGCCCTAGTGATCTTATACAGGTGTTATAATACTCGTGACATTGGCTATTTTTAAACTACTTTGCCTTTTTAAAGGATTAATTAGCAAGTTGGGTTTAAAACAATCAATTTTGGAACAAATACTTTTAATGTAGTTGCATGGACTAGTATGGAGTACCTTTGATGTATTCATTAAAACCCATTAAGAAAACTATTTCATCTTGAGCCTATATGCTCAATAAAATTCTACATTAAATTCAAAAATATAATTTGTACTTTTTAAAGAATGCATTAAGAATATTTTAAAACTCAAAGGTTTTATTAGTAAATTTGGTTAAAAGAAATTACTGTTGAATTTTTTATGACTTTATTATAACTAATTTAACTCGCACCACATTCGGAGAAGACGCCATCTTCCCAATGAACTAATTTAGTGAATCCAAAGAATGAACCAGTGCCAATCCGCGCACCTACTTTATGCTTGAAGAAAATTACCAAAAACATATTTAAAATGAAAAATGCTAGCGACAAGTATTTTAAATTAAATAAAAGTGGTAATTTCCTACAGTGTTTGGAAATAGTATTACTAGACTATTTGTCCCGCAGGGTAGTGTACTGGGTGCACTTTTATTTATAATATACAGGGTGTCCGGGAACATGTGGGAAATCTCCCGGATATGAAAAAAACACGTGAAAAGAATACTATAGGTTCATATACACTTCTTTCGTATCGGCCTCCTCTTCGGAGATATGGGCTCCCAAAGAGCACCAATGGAATCAAGTTTTTTACACATAATTATTGAACCACCTGGTATATTTCAATTATTTTTTAATATGATGTATACCAGGTAAGACCCGTCAAATCGCTACCCAAGAAACTGTTGTGAATTACTCACAGCTGCAGGGACGGACTAGCTGTAACACTCATTGGCAAATTTTTTTTAGGCCCTGTATGATGAGAACTTTGGACAATGTTTTTTACATACCTTTAACTATTGGCTAAAAATTGAGTAAGTACTCTTCATTCATGTCGCTAATCCTAACCGTTTTCGAAAAAACGGCATTTCATATACACCATGTATTTGGCGTATTTCAGTAAAAGATACATCTTTGTTCGGATCAAATGTTCAACCTTCAAAATTCCGCTTTTTCATATTTAACCCGTGAGAATTTAGGGGACTGGTGTAAATAAAATGACGTTTTTTCCGAAAACGGTTAGGATTAGCGACATGAATGAAGAGTACTTAATTTTTAGCCAATAGTTAAAGGTATGTAAAAAACATTGTCCAAAGTTCTCATCATACAGGGCGTAAAAAAAATGGGCCCATGAGTGTTACAGCTAGTCCGTCCCTGCAGCTGTGAGTAATTCACAACAGTTTCTTGGGTAGTAATTTGACGGGTCTTACCTGGTATACATCATATTAAAAAATAATTGAAAAATACCAGGTGGTTCAATAATTATGTGTAAAAAACTTGATTCCATTGGTGCTCTTTGGGAGCCCATATCTCCGAAGAGGAGGCCGATACGAAAGAAGTTTATATGAACCTATAGTATTCTTTTCACGTGTTTTCTTCATATCTGGGAGATTTCCCACATGTTCCCGGACACCCTGTATATAAATGACATTTATAAGTCTTGAAAAAAAATGTTTTGTCAGTTTATTTACGGATGACACCCTAATTTCTGTTTCTGGTAAGAATTGGCGAGAAATAGTTACTGTTCTTAATAGTGAGCTCACCATTTTATATGACTGGTTATGCCAGAATAAATTAAAGTTAAATGCAACAAAAACGAATTGTATGATAATTGGTTCAAAGACACACTGTAAAACTTTTAATGACTTAAATTTATCGCTGTACATAAATAATACTCCAATCACATACGTAAGTGAAATTAAATATCTCGGGATAATTTTGGATCCGCAGCTCAATTTTTCTGCTCATGTTGATTATCTCTGTAAAAAGTTGGCAAAAAAGATTGGGTTTTTTATCGAATATCTTCCTGTGTTACTCAATGGACAAAAAGATTCATTTATAAAACAATTATTTTGCCGAATTTTAATTACAGTACGTCTCTGTTAATTTCACGTACGGGGGAAGAGACTGGTAGATTACAGGTATATCAAAATACTGTCATGAGGATTTTGCTCGGATGTAATAAATATACACCAATAGATTATATGTTAAGAGAGTTGGGCCGGTTGAACGTTGAGCAGTGGGTTGGAAGGGCGAACCTGATTTTAATATATAAAAAGGAAACAATTTATTGCCTCATTATCTCAACTCATATCTTGAGAGAAGTACCACTGTCACAATTATGGTATCAGATCGGCAAGAAATTACAACATTCACTATGTCAAATCTGTTGTTCTACAAAAAACTCTTTTTATGAGGGACTTCGCCGTTTTAATGCGCTTCCCGATGTGATAAGGAGTTCACCTAGTTTGGCTGTATTTTGTAGAAAACTTTTTGTGTATTTGCGAGAACAGAGTTTATGTTAGAATTTTGTATTTGTAAACAATGTATGTAGTATATGTGTAGTTTTGACTTATTAGCTAAATGTACAGAGACAGGCAAAAAATTCCAACTCATAAAATATGATTTGCTTTAAATTAACGCATTTTGCAAATTAGTTAATCTTTAGAACGTATTTCTTTGTAAAAACTTTATAGTATACGTTGCGATGACAATGGACGTACATTTTACCGACAAGACGGCGTTGAAAACACATCGCGGAGCGACGTATTTAACAAATGAACAAACAAATAAAAATGTTGTCAATGTCATATTGCTTAATTTATGACAGTGAAAAAAAATGCTAACGTTAGAACAAAAAGTATTTATTGTCCAATGTTATGGTTTAGGGGAAAATATCTCATACTCGTATGTCACAAGAATGTTTAACGAGAAATGGCCAAATATTACCGTTAACCGAATATCAGTTAAATCTATTGTTTAAAAATTTAGAAGAACAGGAAGCGTTTTAAATATTAAAAAGAAGAAGACTCCTATCAATGAAGAAGAAAATGTTGGGGCAACTCTTGCGCTGGATTCCGTTCGGCATTTTCCCAAAACATCGCTAAGGATTAGAGCATCCCATATTGGAAACATTAGTAAATCATATTTGCAAATAATTTTTAAAGCTAATAAAGTCAGGCCATATAAACCTAAATTTGTTCATACTCTAGAAGCAAATGATGATGCAAAAATACTTGATTTTTGCTTATGGGTTGGTCAGAAATACTTACAAAATAGAAACTTTTTTCATAATATTATTTTTTCCGATGAAGCTACTTTCTCAACTAATGGAGTGGTTAGTTCCCAAAATGTACGTTACTGGTCAACTGAGAATCCCCATTTTCGAATTCATTGCAGAAGACAGTACTCCAAGAAAGTTAACGTTTGGTGTGCAGTTACGTAAGTAGGGTTGAAACCATCATTGAGCTCCTCACGTCGCGACGCCTTCGACGCCGTCCCAGGGTTAAGCAGGTGTACAATAAGCACACGTGTGCTCTTCGTTTTGTCCTTGTTTTTTATGCACCCACGCCTGACCTTAAAACAGCAGGTGTGCTTTATTTGTTTCTTCTTTTTTATAGTACACAGGTGTTAAATTTTACCTTGACATTGCATCCCCATATGATTTTTATTCTTTGCGCCTCCAAACCCTTTACCTGCGACCGTGAAACACTGCACGTGTGCTTACGTTATTTGTCCTTGGTCGCGTGCTGTATTTTTTATTTTAATTGGATTTGAAAGAGATGCTATAAGAAAGATAGGTAAAAAAGGGTTTTTTGTTACTTTGTGAGCTATCATACACATGGGCAGGTGTCTTTTTCTGCCTTTATTTTGTTTGGGGGCCTTGAATTTATTCATTATCTTGCGTTGGTTGTTTACGTATATTCTATATAACCCTGAAAGCGTGCAGGTATTCGTTCACACCAAGCGCCAGGCGTCAAATTATTTCTATGACGAGACGCTACCCCAAATACGTTTACACCGAGCGCCAGGCGTCAAAATGCTATATCTAAAATAAATAAAGGATATTATCTCGTCGTATGTAATGATGGCATTCTTCGCGTGTGTTTAGAAGACTTTTTACGCCGAGCGCCAGGCGTCAAAATGGTATATCTAAAATAAATAAAGGATATTATCTCGTCGTATGTAATGATGGCATTCTTCGCGTGTGTTTAGAAGATTTTTACGCCGAGCGCCAGATAAATAAAGGATATTATCTCGTCGTATGTAATGATGGCATTCTTCGCGTGTGTTTAGAAGATTTTTACGCCGAGCGCCAGGCGTCAAATTATTTCTATGACGGGACGCTATCCCAAGAACCGCCTTTCAGCATATCTTATATTTTGGGAAACGTTCTAAGAAATACACTGATTTGAGGCATTGAACCAGTGCAGCTGTGTTTTTTTTTCAATAATCTTTACTAGCTCACTTGTGCTACGTTATTTTACTCCCCTTTCCACATTCAATTGATACTTATTGACCTTGAATATTTGCATAAATATGATACAAATTTGTTGCCACATTAAAAGTCACACTAGTATTGACGCTAACATTATCTGTCGCTTTGAAAAAAAGTAAATAAAAAAAGTAAATAGAAATATTTTATTTGTGCTTGTGTTGTGTTTCCTGAAAGTGTCTATTAAAGGTAAATAATTGTTTTATTGCATATTTCAACAATAACAATGAGCATTTCACAGCAGACCTTGAGTGAAATTAATAATATGATAAATAAAGATTTCGAATTTCCGGAGCGCAGGAAGCTATCAACCTTGGGGGTGGGAATGGGTTATATTATTAAAAAAATGACTCCGACAACAACACGCTTTGGGAAAACTATTGTTGCTACCTTATATGATCAATGGAATGATGTAACATTTCAAACATATCTGCCGAAACGTGTATCTGATGCATTTACTCAGATTTTCATCGACGATATGAATATGACAGGTGAGAAATATACTTTGACATATATGGGCCAGAGTTTAAATGCATCACCAGGGGGTAATACGCGCGCGTTAATAAATTTTGGTTGTTCAGAATAAACATTTTTTTTAAATTGAAATCTTCTATTGTTTATCATATTATTATTATTTAAGTATTAATTGGATATGTAATAGAATAGTTTTTGATAGCACACGTGAGGACCATATCCATAAGCAATAAAAATATTCTCTATTATTTAAGATGTGTGACGAATTTATTAAAAGAGAAAACCAAGATTCCTATGTGCATAATTTGATATTAAACCTACGACAAATGGCTGAAGATAACTTAAAGTTTGAAAGAGATGATGGATTCGATGTGGATTCGCAACGAAAATACATGAGGGAAGCAATGGATTTTCTATTTGGTGCCCATTGTTGTGAAAGATTCCTATATGGTACCATATGTGAGGATCAATTCTGTTTTGAAATGGTTGAACAAAATCTGGGGTATTTCTTGGTAGAAATTCCACATTTAAACATTAATTTATTGGAATATTATGGTTTGATTCCCCATGAGGATGACGGCAATGATGCAAGTACTTCGTCGAGCAATTATGGTGATGAAGAAGATAGTGGTTGTGAGCATGGGAATGGAGACAATAATGGCAGAATATTTACTTCCAATGATGACATTGATGAGCGTATTATGTCTAAAAATTTGAAATTGTAAATTATATGTATTGCAATGACTAAAAAAAGAGTATAAATAAATTATGTTTAGCTACATATTGTTTTATTCTCCCCCTAATACACTATATAAAAGTAATTTAATATAAGTTAGGTGATATTTAATAGTCCTTTTAAAGAGATAAATACGAGAGGGCTGAAATACAGGTATACAAACCTACCGTTATTTTTAAAAGAATGTGGGTGCTACTTCCTTTGTTATATGAGATAAAGTTATTCATATACAGGGCGATTTTTTCATGCGTACGTTGCGTGTACCAAAATTGAAAAAAAAAATGATGTTTTTAATTTTAAGAGAGTATGGAATAAAATGTTAATGGATTAGACAATTAACGTACATATATCTACATTTAAAAGTTCCAGATGTGTCTATATATTTTCAAAAAGTTATCAAAAAAATGCATAAAGATAGCTTCAAAAATAACATAATTATTGAATTTACGTGATTTTCTGTAAAATCAACATTTATTGACGGCCAAAATTGCAAATAACCATTTTTGTGTGTACCTACATATGGGGAAAAATGTATTGTGGTTCTAAGCACTTATAGACGGAGGATTATTTATTTGGTCATTGACTATAGACTTAAATAATACAAACTTTGCTTGTTCGTATTGGCCGATAGCCGGCTGATAACACTCATTGCAATCGTAATATGTGATTCTTTTACGATCTTTTCTTTGTATACCCCCTACGCGACTTCATCATATCTCGCACTTTTCACTCAGACCAGGGGAAGATTTCCCAAAAAATACGTCAATATGTAATAAACAGTATAGTCACTCTGGGTGACATCCTTTCCAAAATTATTCGTTGTCACACGGGTGACATGCTATCATATAGTATTTTGTGGTTCGAAAAAGGATTCCGGGCAATATGTTTAAGAAAAAATGAACTGCATCAATTTGAATATAGTCCTTAAATTGTAACATAATGATATGTAATAGAAAATTTATAATTGCTCTGTGTTTTAATTAATTATATTTTCAAGAGAAAAATAAAAAAATTGTAACATAACAATATGTAATAAAAGATACATATATACTATACTATACAACAGTATAGTCACTCCGGGTGACGTCCTTTCCCATTAGTTTTAAAATTATCCTTTGCCACACAGGTGACAAATCTACCGACAAGTATTTTGTGGTTCTAAAATACCGCTTCTAAAGCTTATATTTTCAATATTACCTGCCTTGTTTCGGTTTAATGTTATTATATTATTTAGAATACAGCATTTAAACATATTCATAAAATGTCATATAGAGTTAAATTTTTACATAATATTCACTGATTCGAGTTTTATTTGCATTTTGGACAGTTTAGACTCTTAAGACATGATTCCTGTCAAGGACCGTCACTTATTCGCACCCACTGATGTAAGCCGATTTTCTCGCATGGCACTACCAAGACCAGTGGGCAAAAACTCAAAACCATATTTTTGATAGTAATATTTTCTTCGTTATGAAACACAAATTACAAACGATTCTATAAAATAATCGAGAAATGGCTTAAAAAGTGTCGAAGTCGACGAAGAGTGATAATTGTTCCATATTCCGCTTTTTTTCCATTTGATTTATAATTTTTTCTGCTTATATACGTTATTGTTTTTTTTTTTTTTTTTGAGAAATTATCGTGAATTATGAATTTCTTTATCTGGAGGTATAGTCATCCTCACTTCTAGCTATGAAGAATGTAGGCACTTGTAGCACCTTAAACTTATCATGACTAATGTATTATATTTCCATGTTTTTTAATACTAAAAATTGGCAAATGTATAAACGCCCCAGCCAGGAATCGAACCAAGGTATCTGAATTATTTTACATTATTCAGCGCTTTTCCATTAAGCTACCAGAGCTTCTTAAATACACTATTACCTATTTTTAGATTAACATTAATGTTTTATACGACTGAAAAAATAGCATGATATTAAGAAGATTCCAATATTGAACAGAAGTAAATATTACAAACACATAAAGTCCACGTATGTACTACATCAAGGACTTAAGAGAGGTACTATTGTTGTTTTTTCAGATTTGATTTATATACATTATTTCTCTCCCACTGTGAATATCAATCGAACAAGAACTGTTTGACAACAATTATTGTGTAGATGTCTTCAACTGTAATGATTTAATAAATTTTACAATTTCCAACATTTTTACCAGCTAGGTGGGATTCCTCATTTAAAGTATACATAATATGGAATAAAATGTTAATGGATTAAAACATTAACGTATACGTTTAAAAAAATCGCGATGTGACTAACTGAATTTGAATTTCAGATAAAGTGGTCTTTGGTGGCACCGTACAGAAACTTTTTACGCGACTGGTGGCATTTAACGGGGTGTTAATGCTTTTTTTGCCATCAGCCGCCATTTTAAATCACGTAATTTGGATTCGCTAATTAGAGGAAACTATCATAATTTACCAGTTTTTATTTTTTTTTTGTGTAAATCACATATTATATTTTAACTAATTATTCATTAAAAACTTACATTCATCCGTAGTATAAACATAAGAATATGGTATACATAGGCATAATTCGTTGTAGAAATATGAACAAACAAAATAATTTATACACTGCATTTACCGAAAACAACCGCAAGTAAACTAATATAATAGAATTGGTGGAGAGTACTGGGAACTGTAAAATTCGTACCTGCTTAATTGTACGTTAAAGATCTGTGTCTGTGTGTCCATGTTGTCATTTTCTGAATATGTGCAATAATAAATAACATGCCAACTACAAAAAGCGGGATTAATTCTCATAGAAGTATGGTCCATTTATGTTTCAATAATAGTTTAACTATACATACCCACAACCAAACGTTTTTTAATCCGATTTTGATAGGATTCTGTATGAATATTTAATTTATTTAAAATATTTAACCCTTCATTCTACCCAATACCGATTTACTATTTTTAATATTGAACAAATCTTTCTCGGGATAATGTGAAGGTGATTTCATTCTCTCTATTATAGCAATTTCTAGTCAGAATTGGTCTATGTTTCTAGTATAGGAACCTTTTGTTTTCCTAAATAAGAATTATAGGTAATTTTTCGAATAACGTCCCTGTCTCCATTGTCAATTTGTTTAAAATTTTGAGCAGCACCATCCTCTCTCATTGTAGATCAAGATCAGGTTCCAAATGAGATGCATACACTTTCTGGGTAAGGTAGCCCCATAAGTAAAAATCCATTATTGTAAGGTCGGGACTTCTTGGCGGCCAAGGGATTGGTCCATATCTCCCAATCCAGCGCTCCGGAAATTGTCGATTCAACCATTCCCGCACAATAACAGTGGAATGCGCAGGATGACCATCTTGTTGAAAATATGCAGTTTGCCTGTCAATAAGTGGCATATTATTTAAATAATGAAAAAAAATTGAATTTAGCATTTCTAAATAACTATGCTGATTCATATTTACTTCAAAGAAGTACGGTCCAATTATTCCGTTGTACGTAACTGCACACCAAACGTTAACTTTCTTGGAGTACTGTCTTCTGCAATGAATTCGAAAATGGGGATTCTCAGTTGACCAGTAACGTACATTTTGGGAACTAACCACTCCATTAGTTGAGAAAGTAGCTTCATCGGAAAAAATAATATTATGAAAAAAGTTTCTATTTTGTAAGTATTTCTGACCAACCCATAAGCAAAAATCAAGTCTTTTTGCATCATCATTTATCATTATTTGCAAATATGATTTACTAATGTTTCCAATATGGGATGCTCTAATCCTTAGCGATGTTTTGGGAAAATGCCGAACGGAATCCAGCGCAAGAGTTGCCCCAACATTTTCTTCTTCATTGATAGGAGTCTTCTTCTTTTTAATATTTAAAACGCTTCCTGTTCTTCTAAATTTTGAAACAATAGATTTAACTGATATTCGGTTAACGGTAATATTTGGCCATTTCTCGTTAAACATTCTTGTGACATACGAGTATGAGATATTTTCCCCTGAACCATAACATTGGACAATAAATACTTTTTGTTCTAACGTTAGCATTTTTTTTCACTGTCATAAATTAAGCAATATGACATTGACAACATTTTTATTTGTTTGTTCATTTGTTAAATACGTCGCTCCGCGATGTGTTTTCAACGCCGTCTTGTCGGTAAAATGTACGTCCATTGTCATCGCAACGTATACTATAAAGTTTTTACAAAGAAATACGTTCTAAAGATTAACTAATTTGTAAAATGCGTTAATTTAAAGCAAATTGAGTTGGAATTTTTTGCCTGTCTCTGTACATTTAGCTAATAAGTCAAAACTTGGTAATGAGACGTAGGTTCTCAACCACAACAACTTTTACTAATTAGTTTTTATCCTATCTTTACACATAAGGGTACTTTGTTCTTAGCTTTTTTCATATTTTTCTAAATTCTGAACACCCGGTATATAAATTTGAAAAAATAATATACTTTTTGGTCGTTGGAGAACAAGCAGGAGTTTTTATGAAAAATAACTTTTTTTCATAAACCCACAAATAAAAAAGTTTTCCCTCTTCGATAGTCAATCAGTGGACACACTGTATATATATTTCTTTACCATAACAATAAAACGTGAATTATTTTTATTTATAGAGTGGTGATGTATTTTTACAGAACAACGTTCTTTAATTCATGAATTTCTATAATAAAAATAAATGGGGCTACACATCAGGTAGTTGATCTCTACCTATTTCTTTTCGAAAATGGTTGCATTTACTCTTGCGACTTGCAATATTTTAGTGCTTAGAAAAACTAGCATAATTCCAATTGTTTGAATAGAATACTATAACATGATTTCCACGCTTGAATGACATTGTAAGATCTAGTTTTGTTTAATATAACCCAAATAGTAAATCCAATTCTTATCAGTTATCATAAATCACCGTGGTTGGTACGTTTGGCTATTTGATAATGTGCACGCCCGAGAATAACAGCAATTTCGTTACATTGCATTGTTGGATGCTGGTATATTTCTCAATAACATGACGTGTGACAATAATCCCTCTATTAACTTATACTTTTCTTCGTCAAATATACGAAATATTATATAAAAATTACACAAAACAACAACAAATTATTTTTTCACCGACAATGAGCGACGTCACGTGTTTTAATGATATTATTTGATATTGTTCGGATTCTGTATCAATATTTAATTTATATAAAATATATAACCCTTCATTCTAACTAAAACCGATTTACTTTTTTTAATATTGAACACATTTTTCTCGGGATAATGTGAAGGTGATTTCATTTCATTTTTAGTCACAATTGGTCTATTTTGACATAAATATACGGAGAAAAAGACATACGACTTTTTTGTCGTAACTGGCTTTTTTGGCCTAATAACCCTGAATTTGGGGCACAAAGAACAAATTATTTCATCACCGGCAATAAGTAACGTCACGTATTTTATTGATATTTTTTTGATTTTGATAGGATTCTGTATGAATATTTAATTTATTTAAAATATTTAACCCTTCATTCTACCCAATACCGATTTACTATTTTTAATATTGAACAAATTTTTCTCGGGATAATGTGAAGGTGATTTCATTCTCGCTATTATTGCAATTTCTAGTCAGAATTGGTCTATGTTTCTAGTATAGGGACACATACGACTTTTTTGTCGTAACTGGCTTTTTTGGTCTAATAACCCTGAATATGGCATTTGGGACACAAAGAACAAATTATTTCATCACCGGCAATAAGGCAATAAGTAACGTCACGTATTTTATTGATATTTTTTTGATTTTGATAGGATTCTGTACCGGCAATAAGGCAATAAGTAACGTCACGTATTTTATTGATATTTTTTTGATTTTGATAGGATTCTGTATCAATATTTAATTTGTTTAAAATATTTAACCCTTCATTCTACCCAATACCGATTTACTATTTTTAATATTGAACAAATTTTTCTCGGGATAATGTGAAGGTGATTTCATTCTCTCTATTATTCCAATTTCTAGTCAGAATTGGTCTATGTTTCTAGTATAGGAACACATACGACTTTTTTGTCGTAACTGGCTTTTTTGGTCTAATAACCCTGAATATGGCATTTGGGACACAAAGAACAAATTATTTCATCACCGGCAATAAGGCAATAAGTAACGTCACGTATTTTATTGATATTTTTTTGATTTTGATAGGATTCTGTACCGGCAATAAGGCAATAAGTAACGTCACGTATTTTATTGATATTTTTTTGATTTTGATAGGATTCTGTATGAATATTTAATTTATTTAAAATATTTAACCCTTCATTCTACCCAATACCGATTTACTATTTTTAATATTGAACAAATTTTTCTCGGGATAATGTGAAGGTGATTTCATTCTCGCTATTATTGCAATTTCTAGTCAGAATTGGTCTATGTTTCTAGTATAGGAACACATACGACTTTTTTGTCGTAACTGGCTTTTTTGGTCTAATAACCCAGAATATGGCATTTGGGACACAAAGAACAAATTATTTCATCACCGGCAATAAGGCAATAAGTAACGTCACGTATTTTATTGATATTTTTTTGATTTTGATAGGATTCTGTACCGGCAATAAGGCAATAAGTAACGTGACGTATTTTATTGATATTTTTTTGATTTTGATAGGATTCTGTATCAATATTTAATTTGTTTAAAATATTTAACCCTTCATTCTACCCAATACCGATTTACTATTTTTAATATTGAACAAATTTTTCTCGGGATAATGTGAAGGTGATTTCATTCTCTCTATTATTCCAATTTCTAGTCAGAATTGGTCTATGTTTCTAGTATAGGAACACATACGACTTTTTTGTCGTAACTGGCTTTTTTGGTCTAATAACCCAGAATATGGCATTTGGGACACAAAGAACAAACTATTTCATCACCGGCAATAAGGCAATAAGTAACGTCACGTATTTTATTGATATTTTTTTGATTTTGATAGGATTCTGTATCAATATTTAATTTGTTTAAAATATTTAACCCTTCATTCTACCCAATACTGATTTACTATTTTTAATATTGAACAAATTTTTCTCGGGATAATGTGAAGGTGATTTCATTCTCTCTATTATCGCAATTTCTAGTCAGAATTGGTCTATGTTTCTAGTATAGGAACCTTTTTTTTTCCTAAATAAGAATTATAGGTAATTTTTCGAATAACGTCTCCGTCTCCATTGTCAATTTGTTTAAAATTTTGAGCAGCACCATCCTCTCTCATTGTAGAACAAGTATTTTCAATTTTCAATGCTATGTTCTTCTTCCTTCAAATTTTAATTCTACCATGAGACCCAAAATGATTGATTTTAGTTTCGTCACTAAAAATCAAATGTCACCTCTTGATTTTTGGACGTTGGCGTACAGTTTTCGTATAAAAAAATTAAATTCATTCTTTTGCAACTGTTATGAAATTAGGTAGTCACGAAGATTAAAAAGGGTCTAGTATATAAGAAGCAGATTTTGCCTTGTAACTACAAAATAATTTTGACAGTTAGTTGTCACGTATTGAAGTCAGTCAAAAAAAAAAAACATGAAAATAAAGATTTCAAACAACACACGAAACACCCTATATTTCAAAAGCTAATACGTTTTCCAGAATATGGCATTTGGGGCACAAAGAACAAATTATTTCAGCACCGGCAATAAGTAACGTCACGTATTTTATTGATATTTTTTTGATTTTGATAGGATTCTGTATCAATATTTAATTTATTTAAAATATTTAACCCTTCATTCTACCTAATACCGATTTACTATTTTTAATATTGAACAAATATTTCTCGGGATAATGTGAAGGTGATTTCATTCTCTCTATTATTCCAATTTCTAGTCAGAATTGGTCTATGTTTCTAGTATAGGAACACATACGACTTTTTTGTCGTAACTGGCTTTTTTGGTCTAATAACCCAGAATATGGCATTTGGGACACAAAGAACAAACTATTTCATCACCGGCAATAAGGCAATAAGTAACGTCACGTATTTTATTGATATTTTTTTGATTTTGATAGGATTCTGTATCAATATTTAATTTGTTTAAAATATTTAACCCTTCATTCTACCCAATACCGATTTACTATTTTTAATATTGAACAAATTTTTCTCGGGATAATGTGAAGCTGATTTCATTCTCTCTATTATCGCAATTTCTAGTCAGAATTGGTCTATGTTTCTAGTATAGGAACCTTTTTTTTCCTAAATAAGAATTATAGGTAATTTTTCGAATAACGTCTCCGTCTCCATTGTCAATTTGTTTAAAATTTTGAGCAGCACCATCCTCTCTCATTGTAGAACAAGTATTTTCAATTTTCAATGCTATGTTCTTCTTCCTTCAAATTTTAATTCTACCATGAGACCCAAAATGATTGATTTTAGTTTCGTCACTAAAAATCAAATGTCACCTCTTGATTTTTGGACGTTGGCGTACAGTTTTCGTATAAAAAAATTAAATTCATTCATTTGCAACTGTTATGAAATTAGGTAGTCACGAAGATTAAAAAGGGTCTAGTATATAAGAAGCAGATTTTGCCTTGTAACTACAAAATAATTTTGACAGTTAGTTGTCACGTATTGAAGTCAGTCAAAAAAAAAAAACATGAAAATAAAGATTTCAAACAACACACGAAACACCCTATATTTCAAAAGCTAATACGTTTAGGACCATATGAAGTTACTTTTTTTGAAAATGGCCTCATTTGAAATAACGTAGCACTCAAGGGGGTCGTAAAACACGCCTACATCGATCCAAGGTTACCTAAGCTAATGAGTGAAGATCTTTTCATATACAAGGATAAAAACCACACCTGATTTTCTGAAAAACGATTATTTTTTCAATGTAACTAATGACCACCTGACTTCAAGGCTAAAGCTTACCTACGCTCGTACGCGGCCAATGTCGTGCGTCCCTGAGAAGAGGGTGAAAAAATAATGTAGAACAGAAAGGAGTCGAAAAACACCTGCATCGAATCAAGGTTACTGAAGCTACCGAATCATATACTAGGAAAAAATACACCTGGTATTCTGAGAAGCGAGTCTTTTTACCTATAAATTTTTAACATCGGCAATCAAAGACTAGGAAGCTACTAAAGTGCTATTATATTCTTAGGTTTTTTTAAACCTATTTACGAATAGTCATATTTTTTCTCTAGCTCTCTCTTACATTAGTTCTAGTTCCTTTTCGAGGGAAATAATTTTGAAATTATATTCAAATATTTGCTACTTTACATGAACAGAAGCGGTTTTCCCGAATAAATTCTCGTCTAAGTGCATTGGTAAAAAATAAAATTTTGCTAGTGAAATCTGTCCTAATTTATATCAAAACACAAAAACCTTTCACATACGTGATATCATATACATAAATGAAATAGCTAGTATCAAGAGCTGACTATACTTCAATTATACCCTATCGTTCTGATATTAAGGGTTAACATTCTAACTAAAAGAAGCACGTAGGGGTTTATTATAAGTATAAATATAATTTTCTTTCCTCACTAATAGAGTAAACGGTTTTTAATATAATAATTTTGTCTACAATCGAAACTTTTTATTAAATTACTATAATGTGTATTTCTTTAATTTTTACAACAGACTAATTTTTTATCAAGAATCGCAAATTTATTGAATTTAACAAAATATCATCTGTGAAGTACTAATACCTCGTAACCCCACAAAGAATCGAAATTGCGTTTTTGGTGGCATTTGGTAGTGTAAGCCAAATTCTACAACTTCGCACATAGACCAATTCTGACTAGAAATTGCAATAATAGAGAGAATGAAATCAGCTTCACATTATCCCGAGAAAAATTTGTTCAATATTAAAAATAGTAAATCGGTATTGGGTAGAATGAAGGGTTAAATATTTTAAACAAATTAAATATTGATACAGAATCCTATCAAAATCAAAAAAATATCAATAAAATACGTGACGTTACTTATTGCCTTATTGCCGGTGATGAAATAGTTTGTTCTTTGTGTCCCAAATGCCATATTCTGGGTTATTAGACCAAAAAAGCCAGTTACGACAAAAAAGTCGTATGTGTTCCTATACTAGAAACATAGACCAATTCTGACTAGAAATTGGAATAATAGAGAGAATGAAATCACCTTCACATTATCCCGAGAAATATTTGTTCAATATTAAAAATAGTAAATCGGTATTAGGTAGAATGAAGGGTTAAATATTTTAAATAAATTAAATATTGATACAGAATCCTATCAAAATCAAAAAAATATCAATAAAATACGTGACGTTACTTATTGCCGGTGCTGAAATAATTTGTTCTTTGTGCCCCAAATGCCATATTCTGGAAAACGTATTAGCTTTTGAAATATAGGGTGTTTCGTGTGTTGTTTGAAATCTTTATTTTCATGTTTTTTTTTTTTGACTGACTTCAATACGTGACAACTAACTGTCAAAATTATTTTGTAGTTACAAGGCAAAATCTGCTTCTTATATACTAGACCCTTTTTAATCTTCGTGACTACCTAATTTCATAACAGTTGCAAATGAATGAATTTAATTTTTTTATACGAAAACTGTACGCCAACGTCCAAAAATCAAGAGGTGACATTTGATTTTTAGTGACGAAACTAAAATCAATCATTTTGGGTCTCATGGTAGAATTAAAATTTGAAGGAAGAAGAACATAGCATTGAAAATTGAAAATACTTGTTCTACAATGAGAGAGGATGGTGCTGCTCAAAATTTTAAACAAATTGACAATGGAGACGGAGACGTTATTCGAAAAATTACCTATAATTCTTATTTAGGAAAAAAAAAGGTTCCTATACTAGAAACATAGACCAATTCTGACTAGAAATTGCGATAATAGAGAGAATGAAATCACCTTCACATTATCCCGAGAAAAATTTGTTCAATATTAAAAATAGTAAATCGGTATTGGGTAGAATGAAGGGTTAAATATTTTAAACAAATTAAATATTGATACAGAATCCTATCAAAATCAAAAAAATATCAATAAAATACGTGACGTTACTTATTGCCTTATTGCCGGTGATGAAATAGTTTGTTCTTTGTGTCCCAAATGCCATATTCTGGGTTATTAGACCAAAAAAGCCAGTTACGACAAAAAAGTCGTATGTGTTCCTATACTAGAAACATAGACCAATTCTGACTAGAAATTGGAATAATAGAGAGAATGAAATCACCTTCACATTATCCCGAGAAAAATTTGTTCAATATTAAAAATAGTAAATCGGTATTGGGTAGAATGAAGGGTTAAATATTTTAAACAAATTAAATATTGATACAGAATCCTATCAAAATCAAAAAAATATCAATAAAATACGTGACGTTACTTATTGCCTTATTGCCGGTACAGAATCCTATCAAAATCAAAAAAATATCAATAAAATACGTGACGTTACTTATTGCCTTATTGCCGGTGATGAAATAATTTGTTCTTTGTGTCCCAAATGCCATATTCAGGGTTATTAGACCAAAAAAGCCAGTTACGACAAAAAAGTCGTATGTGTCCCTATACTAGAAACATAGACCAATTCTGACTAGAAATTGCAATAATAGCGAGAATGAAATCACCTTCACATTATCCCGAGAAAAATTTGTTCAATATTAAAAATAGTAAATCGGTATTGGGTAGAATGAAGGGTTAAATATTTTAAATAAATTAAATATTCATACAGAATCCTATCAAAATCAAAAAAATATCAATAAAATACGTGACGTTACTTATTGCCGGTGATGAAATAATTTGTTCTTTGTGCCCCAAATTCAGGGTTATTAGGCCAAAAAAGCCAGTTACGACAAAAAAGTCGTATGTCTTTTTCTCCGTATATTTATGTCAAAATAGACCAATTGTGACTAAAAATGAAATGAAATCACCTTCACATTATCCCGAGAAAAATGTGTTCAATATTAAAAAAAGTAAATCGGTTTTAGTTAGAATGAAGGGTTATATATTTTATATAAATTAAATATTGATACAGAATCCGAACAATATCAAATAATATCATTAAAACACGTGACGTCGCTCATTGTCGGTGAAAAAATAATTTGTTGTTGTTTTGTGTAATTTTTATATAATATTTCGTATATTTGACGAAGAAAAGTATAAGTTAATAGAGGGATTATTGTCACACGTCATGTTATTGAGAAATATACCAGCATCCAACAATGCAATGTAACGAAATTGCTGTTATTCTCGGGCGTGCACATTATCAAATAGCCAAACGTACCAACCACGGTGATTTATGATAACTGATAAGAATTGGATTTACTATTTGGGTTATATTAAACAAAACTAGATCTTACAATGTCATTCAAGCGTGGAAATCATGTTATAGTATTCTATTCAAACAATTGGAATTATGCTAGTTTTTCTAAGCACTAAAATATTGCAAGTCGCAAGAGTAAATGCAACCATTTTCGAAAAGAAATAGGTAGAGATCAACTACCTGATGTGTAGCCCCATTTATTTTTATTATAGAAATTCATGAATTAAAGAACGTTGTTCTGTAAAAATACATCACCACTCTATAAATAAAAATAATTCACGTTTTATTGTTATGGTAAAGAAATATATATACAGTGTGTCCACTGATTGACTATCGAAGAGGGAAAACTTTTTTATTTGTGGGTTTATGAAAAAAAGTTATTTTTCATAAAAACTCCTGCTTGTTCTCCAACGACCAAAAAGTATATTATTTTTTCAAATTTATATACCGGGTGTTCAGAATTTAGAAAAATATGAAAAAAGCTAAGAACAAAGTACCCTTATGTGTAAAGATAGGATAAAAACTAATTAGTAAAAGTTGTTGTGGTTGAGAACCTACGTCTCATTACCAAGTTTTGACTTATTAGCTAAATGTACAGAGACAGGCAAAAAATTCCAACTCAATTTGCTTTAAATTAACGCATTTTACAAATTAGTTAATCTTTAGAACGTATTTCTTTGTAAAAACTTTATAGTATACGTTGCGATGACAATGGACGTACATTTTACCGACAAGACGGCGTTGAAAACACATCGCGGAGCGACGTATTTAACAAATGAACAAACAAATAAAAATGTTGTCAATGTCATATTGCTTAATTTATGACAGTGAAAAAAAATGCTAACGTTAGAACAAAAAGTATTTATTGTCCAATGTTATGGTTCAGGGGAAAATATCTCATACTCGTATGTCACAAGAATGTTTAACGAGAAATGGCCAAATATTACCGTTAACCGAATATCAGTTAAATCTATTGTTTCAAAATTTAGAAGAACAGGAAGCGTTTTAAATATTAAAAAGAAGAAGACTCCTATCAATGAAGAAGAAAATGTTGGGGCAACTCTTGCGCTGGATTCCGTTCGGCATTTTCCCAAAACATCGCTAAGGATTAGAGCATCCCATATTGGAAACATTAGTAAATCATATTTGCAAATAATGATAAATGATGATGCAAAAAGACTTGATTTTTGCTTATGGGTTGGTCAGAAATACTTACAAAATAGAAACTTTTTTCATAATATTATTTTTTCCGATGAAGCTACTTTCTCAACTAATGGAGTGGTTAGTTCCCAAAATGTACGTTACTGGTCAACTGAGAATCCCCATTTTCGAATTCATTGCAGAAGACAGTACTCCAAGAAAGTTAACGTTTGGTGTGCAGTTACGTACAACGGAATAATTGGACCGTACTTCTTTGAAGTAAATATGAATCAGCATAGTTATTTAGAAATGCTAAATTCAATTTTTTTTCATTATTTAAATAATATGCCACTTATTGACAGGCAAACTGCATATTTTCAACAAGATGGTCATCCTGCGCATTCCACTGTTATTGTGCGGGAATGGTTGAATCGACAATTTCCGGAGCGCTGGATTGGGAGATATGGACCAATCCCTTGGCCGCCAAGAAGTCCCGACCTTACAATAATGGATTTTTACTTATGGGGCTACCTTACCCAGAAAGTGTATGCATCTCATTTGGAACCTGATCTTGATCTACAATGAGAGAGGATGGTGCTGCTCAAAATTTTAAACAAATTGACAATGGAGACAGGGACGTTATTCGAAAAATTACCTATAATTCTTATTTAGGAAAACAAAAGGTTCCTATACTAGAAACATAGACCAATTCTGACTAGAAATTGCTATAATAGAGAGAATGAAATCACCTTCACATTATCCCGAGAAAGATTTGTTCAATATTAAAAATAGTAAATCGGTATTGGGTAGAATGAAGGGTTAAATATTTTAAATAAATTAAATATTCATACAGAATCCTATCAAAATCGGATTAAAAAACGTTTGGTTGTGGGTATGTATAGTTAAACTATTATTGAAACATAAATGGACCATACTTCTATGAGAATTAATCCCGCTTTTTGTAGTTGGCATGTTATTTATTATTGCACATATTCAGAAAATGACAACATGGACACACAGACACAGATCTTTAACGTACAATTAAGCAGGTACGAATTTTACAGTTCCCAGTACTCTCCACCAATTCTATTATATTAGTTTACTTGCGGTTGTTTTCGGTAAATGCAGTGTATAAATTATTTTGTTTGTTCATATTTCTACAACGAATTATGCCTATGTATACCATATTCTTATGTTTATACTACGGATGAATGTAAGTTTTTAATGAATAATTAGTTAAAATATAATATGTGATTTACACAAAAAAAAAATAAAAACTGGTAAATTATGATAGTTTCCTCTAATTAGCGAATCCAAATTACGTGATTTAAAATGGCGGCTGATGGCAAAAAAAGCATTAACACCCCGTTAAATGCCACCAGTCGCGTAAAAAGTTTCTGTACGGTGCCACCAAAGACCACTTTATCTGAAATTCAAATTCAGTTAGTCACATCGCGATTTTTTTAAACGTATACGTTAATGTTTTAATCCATTAACATTTTATTCCATATTATGTATACTTTAAATGAGGAATCCCACCTAGCTGGTAAAAATGTTGGAAATTGTAAAATTTATTAAATCATTACAGTTGAAGACATCTACACAATAATTGTTGTCAAACAGTTCTTGTTCGATTGATATTCACAGTGGGAGAGAAATAATGTATATAAATCAAATCTGAAAAAACAACAATAGTACCTCTCTTAAGTCCTTGATGTAGTACATACGTGGACTTTATGTGTTTGTAATATTTACTTCTGTTCAATATTGGAATCTTCTTAATATCATGCTATTTTTTCAGTCGTATAAAACATTAATGTTAATCTAAAAATAGGTAATAGTGTATTTAAGAAGCTCTGGTAGCTTAATGGAAAAGCGCTGAATAATGTAAAATAATTCAGATACCTTGGTTCGATTCCTGGCTGGGGCGTTTATACATTTGCCAATTTTTAGTATTAAAAAACATGGAAATATAATACATTAGTCATGATAAGTTTAAGGTGCTACAAGTGCCTACATTCTTCATAGCTAGAAGTGAGGATGACTATACCTCCAGATAAAGAAATTCATAATTCACGATAATTTCTCAAAAAAAAAAAAAAAAACAATAACGTATATAAGCAGAAAAAATTATAAATCAAATGGAAAAAAAGCGGAATATGGAACAATTATCACTCTTCGTCGACTTCGACACTTTTTAAGCCATTTCTCGATTATTTTATAGAATCGTTTGTAATTTGTGTTTCATAACGAAGAAAATATTACTATCAAAAATATGGTTTTGAGTTTTTGCCCACTGGTCTTGGTAGTGCCATGCGAGAAAATCGGCTTACATCAGTGGGTGCGAATAAGTGACGGTCCTTGACAGGAATCATGTCTTAAGAGTCTAAACTGTCCAAAATGCAAATAAAACTCGAATCAGTGAATATTATGTAAAAATTTAACTCTATATGACATTTTATGAATATGTTTAAATGCTGTATTCTAAATAATATAATAACATTAAACCGAAACAAGGCAGGTAATATTGAAAATATAAGCTTTAGAAGCGGTATTTTAGAACCACAAAATACTTGTCGGTAGATTTGTCACCTGTGTGGCAAAGGATAATTTTAAAACTAATGGGAAAGGACGTCACCCGGAGTGACTATACTGTTGTATAGTATAGTATATATGTATCTTTTATTACATATTGTTATGTTACAATTTTTTTATTTTTCTCTTGAAAATATAATTAATTAAAACACAGAGCAATTATAAATTTTCTATTACATATCATTATGTTACAATTTAAGGACTATATTCAAATTGATGCAGTTCATTTTTTCTTAAACATATTGCCCGGAATCCTTTTTCGAACCACAAAATACTATATGATAGCATGTCACCCGTGTGACAACGAATAATTTTGGAAAGGATGTCACCCAGAGTGACTATACTGTTTATTACATATTGACGTATTTTTTGGGAAATCTTCCCCTGGTCTGAGTGAAAAGTGCGAGATATGATGAAGTCGCGTAGGGGGTATACAAAGAAAAGATCGTAAAAGAATCACATATTACGATTGCAATGAGTGTTATCAGCCGGCTATCGGCCAATACGAACAAGCAAAGTTTGTATTATTTAAGTCTATAGTCAATGACCAAATAAATAATCCTCCGTCTATAAGTGCTTAGAACCACAATACATTTTTCCCCATATGTAGGTACACACAAAAATGGTTATTTGCAATTTTGGCCGTCAATAAATGTTGATTTTACAGAAAATCACGTAAATTCAATAATTATGTTATTTTTGAAGCTATCTTTATGCATTTTTTTGATAACTTTTTGAAAATATATAGACACATCTGGAACTTTTAAATGTAGATATATGTACGTTAATTGTCTAATCCATTAACATTTTATTCCATACTCTCTTAAAATTAAAAACATCATTTTTTTTTTCAATTTTGGTACACGCAACGTACGCATGAAAAAATCGCCCTGTATATGAATAACTTTATCTCATATAACAAAGGAAGTAGCACCCACATTCTTTTAAAAATAACGGTAGGTTTGTATACCTGTATTTCAGCCCTCTCGTATTTATCTCTTTAAAAGGACTATTAAATATCACCTAACTTATATTAAATTACTTTTATATAGTGTATTAGGGGGAGAATAAAACAATATGTAGCTAAACATAATTTATTTATACTCTTTTTTTAGTCATTGCAATACATATAATTTACAATTTCAAATTTTTAGACATAATACGCTCATCAATGTCATCATTGGAAGTAAATATTCTGCCATTATTGTCTCCATTCCCATGCTCACAACCACTATCTTCTTCATCACCATAATTGCTCGACGAAGTACTTGCATCATTGCCGTCATCCTCATGGGGAATCAAACCATAATATTCCAATAAATTAATGTTTAAATGTGGAATTTCTACCAAGAAATACCCCAGATTTTGTTCAACCATTTCAAAACAGAATTGATCCTCACATATGGTACCATATAGGAATCTTTCACAACAATGGGCACCAAATAGAAAATCCATTGCTTCCCTCATGTATTTTCGTTGCGAATCCACATCGAATCCATCATCTCTTTCAAACTTTAAGTTATCTTCAGCCATTTGTCGTAGGTTTAATATCAAATTATGCACATAGGAATCTTGGTTTTCTCTTTTAATAAATTCGTCACACATCTTAAATAATAGAGAATATTTTTATTGCTTATGGATATGGTCCTCACGTGTGCTATCAAAAACTATTCTATTACATATCCAATTAATACTTAAATAATAATAATATGATAAACAATAGAAGATTTCAATTTAAAAAAAATGTTTATTCTGAACAACCAAAATTTATTAACGCGCGCGTATTACCCCCTGGTGATGCATTTAAACTCTGGCCCATATATGTCAAAGTATATTTCTCACCTGTCATATTCATATCGTCGATGAAAATCTGAGTAAATGCATCAGATACACGTTTCGGCAGATATGTTTGAAATGTTACATCATTCCATTGATCATATAAGGTAGCAACAATAGTTTTCCCAAAGCGTGTTGTTGTCGGAGTCATTTTTTTAATAATATAACCCATTCCCACCCCCAAGGTTGATAGCTTCCTGCGCTCCGGAAATTCGAAATCTTTATTTATCATATTATTAATTTCACTCAAGGTCTGCTGTGAAATGCTCATTGTTATTGTTGAAATATGCAATAAAACAATTATTTACCTTTAATAGACACTTTCAGGAAACACAACACAAGCACAAATAAAATATTTCTATTTACTTTTTTTATTTACTTTTTTTCAAAGCGACAGATAATGTTAGCGTCAATACTAGTGTGACTTTTAATGTGGCAACAAATTTGTATCATATTTATGCAAATATTCAAGGTCAATAAGTATCAATTGAATGTGGAAAGGGGAGTAAAATAACGTAGCACAAGTGAGCTAGTAAAGATTATTGAAAAAAAAACACAGCTGCACTGGTTCAATGCCTCAAATCAGTGTATTTCTTAGAACGTTTCCCAAAATATAAGATATGCTGAAAGGCGGTTCTTGGGATAGCGTCCCGTCATAGAAATAATTTGACGCCTGGCGCTCGGCGTAAAAATCTTCTAAACACACGCGAAGAATGCCATCATTACATACGACGAGATAATATCCTTTATTTATCTGGCGCTCGGCGTAAAAATCTTCTAAACACACGCGAAGAATGCCATCATTACATACGACGAGATAATATCCTTTATTTATTTTAGATATACCATTTTGACGCCTGGCGCTCGGCGTAAAAAGTCTTCTAAACACACGCGAAGAATGCCATCATTACATACGACGAGATAATATCCTTTATTTATTTTAGATATAGCATTTTGACGCCTGGCGCTCGGTGTAAACGTATTTGGGGTAGCGTCTCGTCATAGAAATAATTTGACGCCTGGCGCTTGGTGTGAACGAATACCTGCACGCTTTCAGGGTTATATAGAATATACGTAAACAACCAACGCAAGATAATGAATAAATTCAAGGCCCCCAAACAAAATAAAGGCAGAAAAAGACACCTGCCCATGTGTATGATAGCTCACAAAGTAACAAAAAACCCTTTTTTACCTATCTTTCTTATAGCATCTCTTTCAAATCCAATTAAAATAAAAAATACAGCACGCGACCAAGGACAAATAACGTAAGCACACGTGCAGTGTTTCACGGTCGCAGGTAAAGGGTTTGGAGGCGCAAAGAATAAAAATCATATGGGGATGCAATGTCAAGGTAAAATTTAACACCTGTGTACTATAAAAAAGAAGAAACAAATAAAGCACACCTGCTGTTTTAAGGTCAGGCGTGGGTGCATAAAAAACAAGGACAAAACGAAGAGCACACGTGTGCTTATTGTACACCTGCTTAACCCTGGGACGGCGTCGAAGGCGTCGCGACGTGAGGAGCTCAATGATGGTTTCAACCCTACTTACGTACAACGGAATAATTGGACCGTACTTCTTTGAAGCAAATATGAATCAGCATAGTTATTTAGAAATGCTAAATTCAATTTTTTTTCATTATTTAAATAATATGCCACTTATTGACAGGCAAACTGCATATTTTCAACAAGATGGTCATCCTGCGCATTCCACTGTTATTGTGCGGGAATGGTTGAATCGACAATTTCCGGAGCGCTGGATTGGGAGATATGGACCAATCCCTTGGCCGCCAAGAAGTCCCGACCTTACAATAATGGATTTTTACTTATGGGGCTACCTTACCCAGAAAGTGTATGCATCTCATTTGGAACCTGATCTTGACAATTTAAAAATTAGAATTAGAGAAGCGATTCAGGCTATCCCTTTGCAAGAGATACGAAATGCATATAAAGCATTTATTAAGAAAGTCCAACGATGCGAGGAGGTTGGTGGAGAAACCTTTGAATAGTTTTTTTTTGCTGATAACCTGCCTTTTTTCACTTACATTTGTTATACTTGTTACAATTTTTTACTCTTCATTCGTTCTCTAATAAATTCGTTTAATTATGAATAGTGCACGGTTTTATTTTAAAACGTATTGATTTTTTAATAACATGGGTAGTTACTTAGCCGTTTTCGACAATTCCTCGTATAAAGATAAATATTATACAAAGAAATACGTTATAAAGATTAACTAATTTGCAAAATGCGTTAATTTAAAGCAAATCATATTTTATGAGTTGGAATTTTTTGCCTGTCTCTGTACATTTAGCTAATAAGTCAAAACTTGGTAATGAGACGTAGGTTCTCAACCACAACAACTTTTACTAATTAGTTTTTATCCTATCTTTACACATAAGGGTACTTTGTTCTTAGCTTTTTTCATATTTTTCTAAATTCTGAACACCCGGTATATAAATTTGAAAAAATAATATACTTTTTGGTCGTTGGAGAACAAGCAGGAGTTTTTATGAAAAATAACTTTTTTTCATAAACCCACAAATAAAAAAGTTTTCCCTCTTCGATAGTCAATCAGTGGACACACTGTATAATATCAACTTAAAAGAATGCTGCAATCATAAATCCACCAAAACCGGCACAATTTGTATGGTTAAATTGCGCCTTATTTTATATAAAAACAGAAACCAAAATAATATATCATTAATGAAATATAAGTGCATTACATCCTCTTAAATAACTGTTGATCGATATTTTTTAAATATTTTTTAAATAATAAAAAAAATCATTAAATTGCTAACCATTGAGTTATCTAGAAGTATTTTATTATATTTTCTCAGAAAAGTGCTATCTGTTGGTAAATTATTTACGATAATAGTTTGCATTTGAACATTATTTATGATCGCTTACATTTGAGGTTAACTATTTCACACAAAAGTTGCCCGACTATAGTAAACAAAATAAAACTCTTTCAGGATTAATTTTAATGTCTTATCTTTTACTATTAAAGGAATATAATGTAAAGATTTTGTTTTGCCACACTTTTTTATCTACATGGTAACAATATCTAATAATAACAAAATGCAGTTATTTAGCCTTTTGTTGCATTTTTGTTGTTCTATTCTCACACTTTGTCCAAAATAAAAACAAGTTGATACAAAGGCAACATCAAAATCGATAAGTATCTAAAGCCTATTATAATAACTAAATTACAAAAACAAATTAAATTAAAAATCTCAAAGGCAATCAAACTGACTTTATGTCTTAAATACTAATAAACGAAGTTAATACACTTCTTTTCTTACTATCAAAGTTGCCGAGCATCTAGCAGGGTTAGTAAAATTTTGTTTCTGTTTTCACCAAAATGTAGTTATTGTTATGCTCTTTAAATACAATAATAAAATAATGTGTCTTGTCATTTAAATTTATTAAGAACATTTATAAAAACACAATCATGGGTAAACAGCATCCTATAGAAGTCGCATTGTGAATTAACGATCACGATCATAGTCGGATATTTAATGAGTAGAAAATTATATTTAAAATGGCTTCCATAATATCGTACCTCGTCAACTTTAGTGCGACACCCTGTATTAGACGGATAATTTTGTTCATAATATTGTTGTTATAATCCTAGATGTGTCCCTAATCTTTTTCTCTATCTTTATCATTTTTGATCATTTCTTCTAAAAGCTTCACAGTACTGCCGTGCTAAGACAAAAGGTCGTAACTGACAAAATTTGTGATTTTCAGGTTTTTGTATATTTGGAATGTATACGTTCATTTGAAAACTTCCCACCACGGATTTATCGAAAACCACTGATTAAAAGAAAAAACGCCGAGACACGTCAAAAGATTTGCCAAAGGGGACAACTTTTTAACCAAAAACTACTTCACCCCTTTTTACCCTCTCGCCCCCGGGGTCATCCCCTTAAAAATTTTAAATGACAAGGGGTAGCAAGTAATAGCTTGTTTGAAAGGTCTTTCAAGGTGCTTTATTTTGACGTTTGATTTTTTTAAATCGCTCCATTCGATTTCGAGAAAATTAGAAAAATCTTTATTTATCTTAATTTGTTCAGATAGAAAAAAAGCACACGAAAATATCACTTTTATTTCAATAAGTGTTCAAAATGTTGCCCGTTATTGGCAAAACAATGATATAGGCGATTTTCAAATTCCTGACGGACATTTTCAAAAACATGTTGTGGGAGATCATGGCAGCTTTCGGTGATGCGTTGACGAAGTTCATCCAAACTGTTAGGTTGGGGAGTAAACACAATAATTTTCAAATGGCCCCATAGAAGGCCATGCTATAGGCCCTCTTCGCCCTATCCATTTATCTGGAAACTCGTCGTCTAGCCATTGCCGAACCGGAAGAACATAGTGAGGAGGAGCCACGTCTTGCTGGAAATATATTTCAGCCTCATCAAGTATAGGGTCTCCATCGTCTTCGATTTGGTTTTCAATGGTTTCAGTGATAAGCGGATGATGGTATTTTCCAACATATCTAAATAAATGCTTCCATTTAAATTCCCATTAATAAACAATAGCCCAATCACTTTGTTTCCTAAAATGCCTGCCCATACATTAATTTTTTGGGGGTACTGAGTATGCCCTTCTACAAAAGCATGAGGCTTTTCATTGCTCCAATACCTGCAGTTATGCTTATTAACAAATCCATTTAGATAAAATGTGCATTCATCACTGAAGCAGATATTCTTTACATGAATGGTATTATCATTAATTGCTGCAGTCATTTATTCACAAAACTCAACTCGCCTATCGAAATCATCTTCGGTTAACTCTTGCAATATTTTCATTTTGAATGGATGAAATTTATGTAATTTAGTAACTGTGTGTACAGAGCCTAATGAAATACCAGTCGCATCAACAATTTTGCGTAATGAAGTATTAGGATTTATGGCAAAATGACCCAAAACTTCAACTTGAGCGGCTTCATCTAAAACTCTACGATGATTACGTTTTTTATTTGCAACAGATCTGGCGTTAATTGTAACGGCAGCTTACCGAGCACATTGATTTTGGGCACCATAAATTAGAATCATTTCCATTCTTTCCGCTAGTGTGTAAACCATTTTGGAAGTAAAATCTGAATCAATAAATTAATTTTCACTATCCCAAGATTGTCACAAAGGTAACTGACAGCAAATTAAATTGTTTGGTTATATTATTGTAAGTAAAACACTTTTTTACTTCCACCAAGTAGCGACCAATAATATTAAAGAATTAAATTGTTTTTTTTCCTTAGCAACTATAAAAAACTAAACAGGTTTAAAAAACTAAACAGGTATAAGAATAAAAACAGTTCTCCCATGTTATCTGTGTTGATAAAAAGAAGGCGGTAAAAATTTTTCTAATTTTCTCGAAAACGAATCGACCGATTTTAAAAAATCAAACGTCAAAATAAAGCACTTTGAAAGACCTTTCAAACAAGCTATTACTTGCTACCCCTTGTCATTTAAAATTTTTAAAGGGATGACCCCGGGGCCAGAGGGTAAAAGGGGGTGAAGTAGTTTTTGGTTAAAAAGTTGTCCCCTTTGGCAAATCTTTTGACGTGTCTCGGCGTTTTTTCTTTTAATCAGTGGTTTTCGATAAATCCGTGGTGGGAAGTTTTCAAATGAACACCCTATATATTTAGTTCTGTCAGTATACCAAGTCCAAAATTCATATCTCTAGTAGAAATACTCGAAATAATGTAACGATTTTGTCGTCTTTGCCAAATATCCAGTAAATACCAAGTCGAAATGTCTTATTTAATTTGTACAAAACCAAAATGTCCTATCCCAGCAAACAATTTTACACTGGGCCAATGTTGGCGTCCATACCATATACCTCGATATACAATGTCGTCCCGATGTTGGCTTCCGACATTGGGCCGCCTCCTATAGGAGACTGCGGCCGACGGATGGGCCAATTATAGGGTGCCTATCGTTGGCAAATGTCGGACCAATGTTGGTACATTAAAAGAAATACAGTATATAGCCAATGTTGGTCCGACATAAAGCCAATTATATATTGCCAATTGTTGATCCATAAAAAAATTACAATAGTGCCAATATTGGTTCAATGATGGGCCAATAGAGGGTTTAGTAATTTTGACAGTTTCAGTTAATTCAAAATATGTGTTACCATAACTAATATTTTCTGAATAGTAATAGTGCTTTAATTGTAAGTCCACAATGGGGTTGCAAACCAAAATGGAAAGTGTCAACAATTCTTTAAAAAAGTTGAAGCTGCTGTGAGCAAAGTCTTGTTTATTCCTAGTCCTTTAGACGTTATGTCTTGAATGATTTTCAATTCTCTATAAAACTATATAATTTTGTATAATTATAGATTAGATTTAACAAAGAAAAAAATGTAGTTATTCTGAAAACGTTTATTCCAACAACACAATGAGAAAAAAAGTTAAGTCCCGCCTTTGTTTTTCCTCACGGTTCGTCCCCCCTCTCTGTCCCCAGCATTTCTCAACCATACTTTGACTAAATCTTCTACCTCGCGCTGACTTGCTCCTTTACAAAAGTGATTCTTTCTTACAGTCCCTGAAATGTACATAATCACAGTTATATTTTGTTAAAAATTGTATTTTTCTCCATTTAACGTAAAAGCGGTTAAAAAAATTCATAACGAAGATATCTCTAGGAAATGAAACAGAAAAACGATATGAATTTTTTATACCTAACCTGAGAAAAACAACAAAAATCTGACTCATGTAAATTTATTACTTAGCTTACTTGTTGTGGACAATCAAGAACATTTCAACAGTTAATTAAGGCATATTTAGCATTAATTTTGACTTATTTCTTAGTTCATTATCAATTTACAAAATCTCTTACCAATGATAAGATTAACCACATTTGAAAATTCCATAAATCCTCGTTTCTTATAGCGACCCATCCAATTGCATTCTAGTGCTAATCTGTTTGATATTAACTTTGAAAGTAATCGTCGTGTACAATCTGGTAAATCTTTGCCTCCGATAATAGTTAATGTGTCGCACTAAAAATAATATTTATAAGATTAATTAGGAATAAAAATATTTAAAATACATTTCATAAAATACAGGAAGACTTTATACTTACTACATTTGAAAATATTGTCTGTTCAGCCAATATCTCATTAAACTTTTCAAGGTCTTCAAATGACTGCGCAGGAAGATCCTTGGTATGGTCATTATTTTCAACTCCAATGACCCACAACATCTCTTTGAATTTGACTTTGAACAAGTTTCATTACCAAATTACACGTTTTGCTTACTTTTTCTACTTTAAAGAATATTGTCTTAAGAAGAGCTACAAAAATTAAAAAGAAAATAAAACAATTTTTCTACATATTGCATTACTAGGATGCTAATATATTACCTATAATATCATCCTGGCTTGTTTGCTGATTTGGTGTTTCTTCTGATGATTCCAATAAAGCAGGAATTTTATTAGCTTGTCTAGAAACAGGGAAGCTTAAACTCAATGAACTAGAAGACGATGAAGAATCATATTTCATCTGCACTAAAAATAATATTAATCATTGGCGAAGTCGAAGGGCGGTTTCCGATTTATAGGGATTTTCGAAGATTTTTTCGGATTTTAAAAAAAATTAAGCATCTATAAGTACCGAGAGGTTTTATGGATTTTTTCGGATATAAAAAAATGTATACACGGATTTTCAGGAGTGAACCCTGAGATGTCGAAATACAAAATAAAATTTTATATACCTAAATATTATTAAAAATAATATGAGGGAGGTCAAAATGGCGGAATGGCAGGAAGGAAGAGAAGCTTTTAAACAAAAAAATAAGCTTACATGCACAATAATACACTTTAAACATAATATATATACGTTATATGCACTTACCTATTGTTTTCTTGCATTTTAGATTAAAAAAATAACAAAACTGGGAACCAAACAATAAATTTTTACTGAATTTTCAATTTATTACCTGTCGAAAACTCGAAAATGCAAAAAGAAAGAACGGCTCACACACAGAACGAGACGAAGTGTCGATGTGTACCACGTGTGTACTGACCGGCGGGCTGTTTAAACAATGTTGCCAGACTGCAGTTTGAAAAAGTTTTATTTGGTCGGAATTCTTCAAAACTATTGAAGATGGCTATAAGTTTTGCTTGGTTTTTGCTAGATTGTTTCATATTTAGTAGTTACGGAATCTATTAATATAAAAACAGCAGGGAGACAAATTTTTAGATCGAAAACAGTTCAAAGCAGCATATTCATTCAGCCTATGAACATTAGTAAGGGAAAATATTTTACATCCGGCAACAGTTGCAATTCGAGTATGAAGTAACTGGTTGTATCTGAACTTGGGGGAGAGGTTTATCTCTTTCTAATACTTTCCCTAGACATCTTCTGTTTCTATCAAATGAGTCAGTTCAGGTCACAAACCTTAAAACGAAAATCAGTTCGTAGTTCGAAGCATAATATTCTCGTTCTTGGCGGGTAAATTTAAAAATGTTTCGATGTTGCAAACGCTTTAAATTCAATTATGTTTTAGTAGTCTTGGCTCGTAAAAATACATTTTATTGGCCCAAGCAGTTTTGCTACAAATGGGATAATGGGAATAACTCGATCAAATAATATTTGTACATTAGAATTTTATATTAAAAAAAACCAAAAAAATAATGTCTCCTACTATGACAAAATGCAAAACATTTATAAGTATCAAAATGTTATAGAAACAGTAGATATATCTTTCTATTGCATATCAAATGAAAGGCATCTGTATATTGGACCAATGTATTAAGCCAATGTCGGGCAAATTTGGTAAAAACGAAACGGGTCCAACATTGGCTACCCAATGTTTATGGCGAGCAAACATTGGGTAAATTATGGCCCTATATATGGTTACCAATGCCAGAAGTACGCCATCAATGCCAGAACTAAACCGATGGTTGGCCAATGTATCAATGTTTGCTGGGATGTGTCACTTAAGACATATTGATTTAGCTTATTAGAAAAAAAATACAACAGTACAAGGTGAAAATGACTTATCTATCACATACAAAGTCGAATTGTCGTATGTTTTTCTCATACGACACTTGGACCAAGTCGCGCCGCGCCGCGGTCAGCGGTTAGTCCAAGAAATAAAGCAAAAGTGTGGTTATGTTATTGTTTTTCCGGTATTTTAATTGTAAAAGTATCTTGATTTGTTTCTTATTATAATAGTAGTTGACCAGTATTTTAGTATTCCGGATTATTCGTTAGATTCATGTGTTATTCTTGATCAGAACTGGTTTATTGTTTTAATAAAATGGTGTATTGTGTGTGTAAATGTTCAGAAGTCATCAATAAAGAAAGACAAAAAAGTATTCATTCTCAGTATTGGAAACTGACCCAAACCCAAGAACATCAGTTCATATTTAGTGCTGCAAAAAAACCTCAAAAAAGAAGAACTGTGTAGGAGAAAACTCCAGAAGGAATAAAACGATAAAATATTTTTTAAAAGATGAACAAGGCACAGATTTTCAAGTACTTATGTAAAAAGTTTTTTTTGGGAACGTTAGGGTATCAGGATAAAAATTATCGCATGGTAAGGGATGTTCTCTCAAAAACTTCACCTGAGGAACTTACCGTACATACTTCAAAAAAGGGTCACCCATCAGAATAAAAAGTCGAAAGGAATGCCATATTGGATCATATTAAATCATTTAATCCCACAATTTCACAGTATCGGCGGGAACATGCCCCAAATAAACTATTCCTGGCGATATAAATATTAAAGTCATGTATGAAGACTTTCTGGTCAAAGATTCTGACATCAAGATTTCCTACGAACTCCATAGACATGAAGTGAAAAATATGAATATATCCTTTGCTGTGCTTGGTAACGAAGAATGCTGACAATGTGAATCCTCGATCACAAGCTGATATAATATCGATATTTAGTAAATTTTTGCTCCTGAAGAGAGATGCGATAGAAATGACATTATGTATGGATAATTGCGCAGTACAGAATAAAGACTGGGCTCTGTACTCGTTTCTTATCTACTTTATAAACGCAGAGCAAACATCCGTGAAGAAAATAAAATTAAAATATCTGGAAACGGGTCACACCTTTATGAGCGCAGACTCTTTCCACCACAAGGTGGAGAAGTCTTTGAAACAAAAAGGAAAGGTTTTAGACTTTGATTCGATCATCAAATAGTGGTAAAAATATCTATATAGAAATGAACTACAATGATTTTCTGAACGTAAAAGATTTTTCTTCCTGATTCAAATTGATAAAACTCAACCAAAAGCTTACCTTTCTAATATTTGCGAGGTAATATTTGTCAGGGGACGTTACATTATTCTATACGACAATTTTCGAGAGTGCTCCGATTGAACTGGACTTCCTCACTTCCAAAGCATTAAAGGAAGGTGTTCCTGAGCAAGAAAAAAAAATAATCTCCTAGAGGCATCAGTGTAAATAGAAAACAGAATCTGATAAAAAAAAAAACTGATAGCTATGGATATTTCACAGAGTAGAATCATGTTTTGGCAAAGTTTGCCCGAGAATCATGAAGATACAAATCTTAATAACTAAAATATTTATTTTAACGTTAATGTTAGTATTTTTCAGAATTAATCTTTATTTTACATTCGAGTTAATAACGACTTAATATTATATTTGCAGTTTTTTCATTCATTGTTTTATTTCTCACTGAACAATCATATTTTCCTATCTCAACCCATGATAACAATGTTTGTAACATTACATTGTAATTCACACGATATATTCCAAAATATCCTTAAGACAGTATGTCGTAAGTTGTTATCATATTTATCCACAATTTTATAGCAACGCCCTTATTCTCCGTAAGCATTTGATCCAGATTAGATGCTCAATCCAGCTTAGATCATATTTTTGCTATGCACCGTAAACATGTTTTAAAGGCTATAAATCGCGAATTTCAATGATTTATTAATGCACGTCAGAACAGAGTTTGCCGTCAGGTCAAACGAAAGTAGGGTTATCTCTTGCGTCATCCCATTTTCCACGTCATATTTGTTGAAAATCCACTGTTACCAATTTGTTAACTTGGATTCCCAAAACCGATTACGGTGCATAACAAATAAGTCAGATTCAACTAAGCTGGATTTACCCATCCCAATTAAATCCTAAATACTGCATACTGCATATTTTCTAAGTCGAAATGTCGTAACATTCAAAATTTCAAATATCTCTACTAAAGTACTATTTGGTATATTAATCAACTCATACGATAGATCAGATGTATTTCATTTTTCCGTTTAGTCCAAAAACATTTTGCAAATAACTGAAATATTCAAAGATTCGAATTGTCATCGATAACACGAAAATATCTCCGAATTTTATTTTTATCAGTTACGACCTTTTATCTTAGCACGACAGAGTACTACACAATAAATAAACCAAAAGGCTGTTTTAGAGATTTTTATATTGAGAAAAATAAAAACCAATAGAAGTAATTAACAACAGAAACAAAAATTTTAGTATATGTATGTCCACCTTTCGCAACAATGACGACTCGCAATATGCGCGGCAATAATATAATAATAATAATTATATTCTAATTTGAGGAACAGATATAATTATATACTTCTCCACCTCCGATTATTTTATAACGACATCCAGGTCGACATATGCATTATTAGTGTTTATTTGAAATTGTGTAGCTCTTACAAGGAATAAGATACTGTGATATTTTTTTTAATGTTCTACAGGGTGTTTTGAAATTGTGACGAAAACAAAATTTAATTTAGACAGAATACTACCAGTAAATGTATTTACAAACGGATAAAAAAAATTTTGTATATTTTTTCCTATATCCCAGTAATATGTTATGATTGCAGTGAAAAGAATCTATTTTGATATAGGCATGTTATTATTCCTTCATGAGTTTTTGATTAAGTGTTTCAATTTTGACGATTACGATTCACCAATTCTTTTTTTCTTCGCTACATATTAATATACGATACACAGTTTATTAATGCATTCTAGATACCTAGCTAAAAGTCACAAATTAAAATGCTTTTTTTTTCTAAACTATAAAATTGCAGGAACGTAAAATTTTGGAGATAAAGCAATAAAATTAAACTGGAAAGAAAAATTCAGGAAAGATACTTACTCCCAACCACCAACGAACATTTAAGGCGATATTTTGAAAAAATATCACTTTAACATTTTCATCAAGAAAGAGTAGAATTTTTAGATATTGCTTTCGTTGTTGTATATTCCATTCGTACCAAGGAAGTTCGCATACGTTACGGTAACATTTCTCCCACTAGAAATAATCATAATATTAAGATTAATATTTTTGGTTCCTAGCAACGAAAATATATCAATTCTAATGTCATTTATAACCGTTCAGACTGTAAAAAAAAAATTTAAAATAGGTGATCTAAATAATTTGAAAATACCTATTCGGTTAGTAAAGGTCAAAATGCAAGATATCGGTTGCATCAAAAAGCGAGCCTTGTATTTTGTTCTACATAATATATATTTCTAAAAACTTACATGAAGTTATATTTACTTATGCGTATTGTGAATACAACGCTTAACTTTTGGTGTACGATATATTAGTTTAGTTTGTTAGGAATTTATCCAATATTATTCCAAAATAAAAAGTTTTTCTAAATAATATTTTATTAGTAAAGTGGGCTCAGTTTTTGACAAGCCCTTCCCACAAGAGATAGGCTTCCATTCAAAAATTTGAGGTGAAGATGTGTGGAGGTTAGAGGACAATAGACTTGAAATACGAAAACCTTTGCAATTACAGGCTTTAATTAGCAGAACTTTACAGCATTTATACAACAAGACTAAAATATATAATTTGAAAAAATGGAGAAAATAAATGTTATGCTTTTATGCCAAACTTTAATTCTCCCCCAGTTTATTTTATGAATTTTGAAAAAACTTCGGGTTACGTCGAGATCTTGTTGACCGACGCAGTTGTGGTATCTCTTGGTTTGGCTCTTCATCGGGTTCACATGGATGGTTCTCCGGTTCTTCTGTAGGTTCACATGGGTTAGGAACGTAATCTCTGTTCTCCTCTTTATTGGAACTATTTTGAGTTTGTTCGGGTTTAATGTTTGTTTTAAAGAAATTAATATCTCCTCTTGGAGCCAAATGTTTAATAGAAACAGTGCTTTCTCTGCCATTTTCATGACATATAAGAGCATAGTCTGGATTAGCGTCCACTAATTTGACTTCCTCGACCAGAGGATCATATTTGCTTCTACGCCCAAATTTATTTAACAAAACAACGTCTGATTCTTTCAGCCATGAAGGAATCGATGTTCCACTAGTCGATCGTCGTTGATAATTGATCGTTCATGTGGAGTGCAGTTAGTAGATGTAAAAAGTAAACTTCTAATGGAATGTAAGGCATCTGGTAGAACCATTTCCCATTGTGTAGATTTTAGACTCCTAGATTTAAGTGCGAGGTTAACGGCCTTCCAAATTATTCCATTATACCGTTCTATCTGGCCATTTCCTTCAAGATTGAGAATGTTGTAATTACATGAATAGAAGATGAGGCTGATTTAACGTTTGCCGTTTTAGGTTTTAGACATACCTTCGAAAAATGTGGCAAAAAGTGCAGGTTTTATCGCGTGCTGGACATAAAGAACGTTGGTGTCTTGAATTTCCACAAAAGTAACACGTTTGTCTACCCATAGCACTAGCAGATGTTAGCTGTTCAGAAGTTGAAGAAGTAATTTCATTAGTTTCATTAGAATAAGTAGCATTGATGATATTTTGAGGTAACCCATATGTTTCAGATTGTTTCTGGGAATTTTCTAAAGCTCTTGATTAATTTACAGCATCATCTAATCTTAAATTATTGGATTCTAATAATCTTTGACGAATGTCTGGTTGTAAAAGTCCATTTATAAAAGTATCTCGTATAAAATCATCTTTGTTTTGTTCAGCAGTTACAGATTTAAAATTACAATTTTTGCTTAAATGTCTTAATACCTGTACATAGTGGTCAATTGTTTCATTTACTAGCTGTTTCCTGGTGGCAAGTAAATATCTTGCAAATACTTCGTTGGTGGGCTTTATGTACAAATTGTCTAAAATTTTGATCGCTTCATCGTATGACGTAACTTCACTAATATATTTATAAACAGAATGTGAAATAAAATTAATCAACAGTTTTAGCTTGTTTTTATCTTCGATTGGCTTGTCGTTTGATGAATTATTGTCCAAAAAACTTCTCCATCCTTGTTATTGTTTAATGAACTGCTAATTGAATTGAAATATTTTCATATTTGCAATTATAGGCTTTAATTAGCAGAACTTTACAGGATAGAATAACTTTACAGTGTCAAATAGACAAACATATAATAATTGTAACCAGTAAAATGAATTAGGTAGAAAGGTAATCACAAAGCACTTATACAACAAGGCTAAAATATATAAGGAGAAAATAAATGTTATGCTTTTATGCGAAACTTTAATCTACGTTTTCAGTGTATTCTGAATATAGTCTACGTACCTGATCTTCATAGTCTTGACCTATAATGGCACCACCTGTCGTCAAGTAGAAAGCATATAATATTATTACTGCCGCGGTATATACTGAGATGCCATCCTTAAAATTAATAATGGATTGAGTGACGAAATTTACACAGCCACCGCTTTGCATAGCTGTCAAGTATATATTTGTTCTTAGCCCCCCTCCCCCTTAGACGTCGTTTTCATCGGTCCATCGATGTCCATTACAGGCCGTCGTTCTAAAACCGAAATGTTTGGGCGAAGACTGTCACGATTAGTGTTGTAATGGGTCGAACGAAAATTCGCTTAAGTACTCGATTATTGAAATAACCGATATCGCTCGATTATTAAAAAAACTGTTATTAATTCAAGCGAAAATCGTCGATTGCTACTTATTACTTTATACTCGATACCCGAGCTTCGACGCCGACCGAAAGGTGCCGCCTGGTATTGTGATCGCTCGAGGTAAAAAAACTGCTCGTATATTCGAGCAGTTTTTCCGATAGGAAATACTACTCTAGTTATAAATTCAAGCGAAAATCGAAAATCGTTACCTTTCACTTGATACCCGATTTTCGATTGATTGTCGACATACGTATTTCTTAAAGGCACATAACGAGAAGGTGCGTATAAAAAAAGTATGTCAAATCCCTTAGTGGATTCATCGCGACATGGGTTTTGTTTTGACTGGTTAGCCAGCGGTGATTGTAAATTTTTGAAAAATTAAAGGATCTAATTTTTTTTTAAATCAGAATTATCTGTTCTTCCTTAATAAAAACTATAGACTAAACTTCTAAAACTTACAAAAACAACCCTTGGTGTTTTATCAACACATTCTGCTTAGTCATAAAAATTTCAGTCTCTCGAGTAGAAAGTACTCGATTATTAACCCTAGAATGCCAACCCTAAATTTTAGTACATAAATACCAACCCACGTAATAATGACGTGTTTAAAAAAAAAACAATGACTAGCCTGACCTAAAGCAAATTGTTCACAAACCTACTCGAATTGCCGCCAGTAGTTCAACTCTTTTGGATCTTATAATAGTACCTGAGGAGCTCGACTTAATTACCTCAGACACAGTCTCTGTTCCCAGTATCTCAGATCACGATTTGGTTTTTTGCGAATTTCTAGTACCTGAACACAAATCTGAACCTATAGTCAGGACATACAGGTACTTCAAAAATATTAATTATGATCAGTTTTATGCCGACTTGCAGTCTATTCCCTGGCGCAATATTTTTGAAATTGATGACATAGACAGGAAAGTGGATTTTTTTAATAACAATATTATAGCACTATTAGATATTCACATGCCATTAAGAACTGGTAGGTTCACAAAACAGAACGAGCCGTGGATAACTGATACAATACGCGATATGATTAAGACAAGAAATAAGGCTTTAACTCGTTTTAAAAGGACTAAATCGCGTGTGCACTGGGACTATTACAAAAACCTGCGAAATCTGGTGACGCTAACAATTCGTAGGGAAAAAAGGCATTTTTTGAAGCTAGATTGCAAAATCCTTCTAACGCATGGCAAGACTTAAAAAAATTTCGGTTGTTGAATGATAACAAGAATGTAGATATCCCAGAGACCCTTAAAAAGCCTGAGGAACTTAATTTATTCTTTACGGTTAACCCCCCTTAAACTATTAATAATGCGCATCTTATTGGTACTTATAAGGGTTTGTTCGGTACATGAAAAAGTATCTTCTATAATGAGCTTCAGGGAGGTGTCTGAGGTGGACATTTGTAAAATAATATCAGGTATTAGATCTAAGGCAGAAGGAATGGATGGCATAAGTAGTTTAATTTTAAGATTGGGGTGTCCTTTTCTGTTGCCATATATAACTCACATTATTAATTTCTGTATTCGTTACTCAAAGTTTCCACAAATCTGGAAAGAGGCTTTAGTTACACCACTTTCCAAAGTTTCATCGCCACAGGAATTTAAGGATCTCCGACCAATCAGTATTTTACCGTGTATGGCTAAGGTATTGGAAAAGATAGTAAATGCATAGTTATCCGAACATATCGAAAAAAGTAGCATTTTGCCAGAAACGCAATCAGGATTTCGGGAAAATCACGGATGTGCCACGGCCCTGACTAATGTTACTAACGATATTTTTAAAGCTATCGATAATGGAAAAATAACAGTTTTAGCATTGTTGGACTTTTCCAAAGCCTTCGACACTATTAATCATGAATTACTGTTAGCGGTTTTACATCATGTTGGTCTTTCTGAGAGTGCAGTTCTCTTCTTCAAAAATTTTTCAACAAACAGATTTCAATCAGTTCGTGTCGGCAGTATGGTATCGGCTCCAGTTTTGATTCGTAATGGGGTACCACAAGGCTCCGCTTTATCGCCTTTTCTGTATGCTATTTACACATCATTACGCTCAAATTCACTTAAACAATGCTCAGGCCAGTACTATGCTGACGACACACAGGTTTATAAATCATTCAATAGGGCCGACACTGTTGAGAGCTGTAGAATTATAAGTACGGAACTGGACTCACTAAATAAACTGGCATTGGAACATTCCCGTATACTTAATCCTAAAAAGTGCTGTGTAATGATATTCGACCGAAAATCTGATGTGGATGCGGTTAAAAATCTAATTAAGATTGACATTGACAATACAGCGTTACCAGTGAAGGACAATGTTCGCAACTTAGGTGTGACTTTTGAGTGTGCTTTAAGGTTTAATGCGCATGTGTCAAGCTGTATACAAAAAGCTTTTATAAGACTTAAATTACTATATCATTTGCGCCATTTTTTATCGCGAAACGTAAAGAAGCTTCTATGCGATTCCCTCGTGCTCTCGATATTTAATCATGGCGATGTTGTGTATGGAAATTGTATTAGTGCTACCGATAAGCAAAGAATTCAACTTGTCCAAAATTTTTGTTTAAGATTTATTTACGGAGTAAGAAAATATCAACACATTTCTCATAAGTTAACCGAGTCAGGCTGGTTGAGCATGGCAGAGAGGAGGGAACTGCATCAAGCATGTTACTTTCATAAAATTATAAATTTAAAATGTCCAACATACTTATACAACCGAATTATATTTAGAACGCATGTGCATTGCCGTAATATTAGATTTAGAGGTAAAATAACGCCACCATTTCATCGAACCGCCATTTTTGAGCGGAGTTTTTCCTACACAACATTGCTAAGTACTATAATTCTATACCTGACAATTTTAAAAAGCTTTCACTTCCTGCTCTTAGGCAGCAGTATGCTAAATTTGTATCAGGTGGACGACATATTACTGTATAGATTAGTTGTGTTGCATCTGTTCTCTTTTACTCCTTTTTTAACACTAGGACCATCTATACACCACAGATTATTATTTTCTTTAAAATTTAAAGAAAAAAATTTTAAACATTTTTTATGTTTTTTTTTATTTTTGTTTCATTATTAATTTAATTTAAGGTAAATTACATATAGGTTAAGTACGATCAGAGGGGGGATTCTAGGATGCCTCATCTGGACTTCGCCTTTTTCTGAATATAAATGCTTTTCTTTTTTTTACAGGTACTGTACTAGATATGTTTGTTTTTAATATTCAGAAATAAAGACATTATTATTATTATTATTACTTTCGTGAAAGTATTTTATTTCGATTTTATAGCTTTAAAAATTGTATTAACAAATAAAAAAAGCTATTTTCTGCAGTTTTGATGCATTTCGGACAAACTTTAACTTGATGCTCTCCACATAAAGCCTTCGGGCACATAAAGCAATACGTAGTTGTCATTCTTTTTTTGCGTTAATATTAATTAGATCCAAATCATCATCAGTATACGTATTTTTTTAAGCTAAACTCTTTCGAGCAGTCATTATGTATCCAAAACCATAAAATTTATTAAAAAACACTATACACTAAAGGTTTAACTCTATTTCAAATATACAGGTCGACAACTTTAACTGTAGCTACAAAAGGAATGCGTGCAAAAAAAATTCTTGGGATAACAATGTTGTCACATATATTCAATTTTAATTTAATAACATGTTACCAAGTAAACCCTAAAATTAAATTTACCCATTTAAAGTAAATTGTCATAAGTATATAATAAACTAATATTATATTATAGTTTCAATGTTCTTAAAACTTTCTTTTCATACTATTTATTTTAATATTTAAATGCAAAATAAAATATTTTTTCATTAAAGTACTTCTAATCTAAAAATAGGGCAACATGATACAATATCAACGGTAACCATGGGTAACTGGTGGCTAGAGCTAATTTGATAGGTTATATCCCAGACAGAGGATGACGTCACGCGCCTGGTGACACGCCTATAGTGCCAGCGTGCTTGTTCGGAGATGTCCAATATGCTTCATCCAGTTGCGTAGTGATAGGGTTTGTTTTAAAACTGTGATAATGAATGAATATACCCTGGTAAAACCCTTCATAGTCAAACCCGCGAAGTGATTGCCAATGTGAACAGGGTGTGTGAAGAGGAATCACAAATTAATACATTTAAATTGCCACTTAAGCGAATGCTAGAAAGGCTCGCAATGTATACGGGAGTAAGCGTGGGTGCAGTAAAAAACATGCACAAAGAAGATACTGAAAGGAAGAAAATAACCCGAATCAATTGTTGTAACCTCCTGTCAAAAAAGGGACCGTCTCTCTGCTGTCGAAAAAATCGAAGGCTTCGACTTTGGCATTGTTAGGAGAACAATACAAAAGTTTTATTTGGAACTAAAAGTATTTCCAACCTTAGAAAAGTTGCTACAACAGCTGAGAAGTGACATAAACTTTCCATTTTCCCGTGAAACTTTGAGGTGCATGTTGAAATCAAATGGATTTTATTGGCGAAAATGCAAAAATAAGCGAGGAATATTAATGAAAAGGCCACTGGTGCACATTGCACTGGTGATACAAATATATTCATATATATTATTACATTATTAAGATAATAATAGCACGCCCATGACTCGGCCATGTTTTAAAAGATATTGCTTCCCCCTTACCGATACCGCGTAGCTATAGACTTGCTAGTCGAACTGTACACGGTATGGCCAATCTACGTAATATTTACATGTCGACTTTTACTATTTACTAAAAAGCAGACTGGACAAAACTGGAATCAAACCAAATTATTCCGCATCTAATAGCTATAAGAGTGGGGAAGGCACTTGTGGCCCGCTGACGCATTATAACGTTCAGTTATAGAACAGTGGGGGGTTCAGTTAAAACTACACGTAAAATCTACGTACGTTGGCATTCTAGGGTTAAAACCATCTGTTTTTCCCAACACAAGTCACGATGGGCAGCTGCCGGTGCTTGATTTTAGTCGCGACGGTGCGTCGTTCGTAATTAATATCTAGGTGGGTTTGTTCGGGTTTTCTTCCATCGTGGCAGTTTAAATTCATTATCGTCCCGTCTTTGGGGTTTTAACTTGTTGGATCTTGACTAAAGCGATATGTCGTGAAATATGGAATATGCTATTAATATTTGAAACATCCACCGCAGAAACAAATACACTACGTCAATTAAGTAGCTGTTGTTTCGTTAATAATTGACTAATTTTAATAATATAATTGATAGAAAAAAGAATCTAAAGTTTAGGGCAGAGCAGTTTACGTCTTGATATGTCTAACTGTATGGGATAGTGCATAAAATCTAGATGTATATAAATTTCGTACAATTTAAATTTCACATATCTTAGAGAAAACTAAACCAATTAGAGATGTATCTGGGTTAGACTTTTGCCAAATTAAAAATACAAATCATTTCGATAAATAAAGTCTCTAATACAGAGTGCTACTCAATTATGTTTCCACTTAATTCATTTACTTAACTTTAAAGATTCGAAAATAACGTAACTTAAAGTACAAAGTTCAGCTATAAAATGAAGTAGGTACGGTAAGTAAATAATGTCACGAATAAGCGTGGCACGACGGCCTGTCACGAACACCGAGGAACCGATAAAAAAATCAGAATCTCAGTATAAGATGAGAAATCGGTAGTTCTCGTGTAAGAAATTTCTTCAGATAATTTTGATAAATAGATACTCATAGGTTTTCATTTCTATAATAAATGGTAAATTGTAAAGAAAAAAACTTTAAACTTGAAGAATGTTTTATGGCTCCACCCCAGAACCTAATAATAGATAAATGTCTACAATGCATATACTTACGAAAAAATAAGCGCCCAGAGCGCATACGCCGTAAACTCCATTGGACATAATAAAATACATTAATATATTCTTTAGAATAATTCTATTATCAAATAGCATTCTGCAAAAAAATAGAAATTAAAATTCAATAAAACATGTTCACTCCCTGTATAACGCATCATTATGACATGATATTGTTTTCAGGGAGCTACCTAAGTCAAATTTACTAAATAATAGTTCGGTTGCTATTAACTATGGGACTTAAGTGAGAACTCAGAACATCATGCATATGAGCGGTGTAGAACAAAATACGGGAATCTCCATTTTTATATGTTTTGAGTTTAGCCAACCATATTTTCCGTAAATTTAATCTCTATCGAACGAAACTATAAGTAATGAAAGAAAACGGAAATATCTTTGTTAAAATATGCTTTAAAACCCAACGTTAGAATGAAATATGAGAATGTCCCCTTCTTGGTTAGTTCAGTTGCGGCTCGTGACCTATGATAGAGGAGGTTCACTAGTAGCGTGAAATTATTAAGAAAAATTTTTTGGTGTAACGAATATAAACGAACAAACCCAAACGCTTTTTTTCTTAGGCGTTCTAAACGTAGAAAGAAAAAAAAGTAATCAGAAAAAGCATCAGGTGAAACAAATTATTATTTATTTTTTAATTTTACATAAGAAAAACTTTCAGGAAAGCAAAAGGTTTTTTAGTGTGTACAGTGCTTAAATGTAAAGTTCATTCTTCTGTTCTTATTTGCAGAAAATGTATTAATAACAGCCTTTTTTACTTCAATATTTTGCTCCAAACTCAAAAGTACTAAAATTATTTTTTAAATATTCCACCATCAAACTATTTTTTTTGACGTTGCCAGCGTCATTACGTTCATAATAGATATGTTACGGAAGACGAATATTTATTAGGTTATTACGCCTCTCACGAATCTATTACGTTTTTGTAATTATCGATAGATTTATAAATTTAACAGTTGACTTCTAAAAAATTAAAAAAGGTCAATCACTTCACCAGACAAGACCTTTAAAAATATAAATTTTAATTAATTATCAAATCTTTTTACAGGGCTAGAAAGACAATTTAATTATTTTCCTTTCAAGGTGTAACATATTATTTTACGACTGGCCGTTTGGTTTAAAATTGAAATTTAATATTATTATGCAATACTGCTGATTCTGAGAGGGCTGCAGGCCTGCGGATCACGTGATAGCAGGCGCTAACGGCGGTTGATATCGAACTGCTAACCAATGAAATGATTTTATTAATTAATCCGCGGACTATAAAACGCCGCGTAGGGCCCTTTTGACTTCAGAATTGTGAGAACAATCATCGTGCTCAAGTGCTAAAGCTCCGGACAGGGTTCCCCTTTAAGCATTGAGTGAAGTGAGTCCCCCTGGTTAAAGGCATCGGTCAGGAGACCCCCTTTGTCAGCTTCGGGATCTCGATTTTCGCCGTTCTCATTTATTCGAAATTCACTTTGTATTGTAAGAAGTTATCACTTGCACTTTGATAACGAAAGCGATAGGAAGGCAAGTCGCAGAGTCGAATAGTCCTAGTTCCAAATAAAATCACAAAATAGGGGGACTTCGGCCTTTTAGTCTACCGCGACTAGGGTGTTCCTGATTGAACGGCCTGTCTGTCAGTGGTTGGGTAAGGGCACTTTCTGTTTACGAAGGCCCTTTATAAGTGAGACTGGTTGTGGTCGCCAGTTAATAAATAAAGACTGCTAAGAAGAAATTCGTTTGGCCCCTGACAGCTTACCATAAAGTAAAGATTGTTTCACGAAAAATGGATATAACTTAATGACTGCAGTAAAAGTAAAGATTGTTTCACGAAAAATGGATACGACTTAATGATTTCCTGGGTAGGTCCCATTGTGTCGACAAGAGCTTGGCAATAAACAAGTGAAGTATGAAGGGAAGGACTAAGGAAAACAAGTAATGATATGATTATATTAATGTAATCAAATGAAATAACATTTTTTTTAAATATTACTAGTCATATTTATTTACATTTATAATGTCATTCTATAGATAGTTCTGTTTCGCTATCGCTATCCTCATCAAAATTAATTACAATTACAATAAATCTATTACGCTTCTTTCTAGATTTAATGGAATTTGACGCGATTCTTTTCACTGTAGCCAGAGGTATCTTAGTCAAATCAGACGTTTCAGTCGCAGCAGCTAGCATAAAGTCCTCTGTTGAGTAAAGAAGTATATACTCTTTTTACAATTTCCCTTGCATCGAGAGATAAATGCATTTTCTTCACTGCAACACTAGAAGAAGCACCATCAATGTTTTTCCATGGACGCCACATACTGTTTTTTTATACGTTTGGTAAATAATATCGGTAATACAACTAAACTCTTCCAGCAAGAAATAAAAACTAACAAATTTTACCACAAAACGATATTTAAATATAAATTAAGCAACCTAACCTACCTGATGTGCCTATATTTAATTATAATTATTACAATCCGGTCGTTTCCACATAATAATAACAAACGATCATAAATAATGGGATCGCCCCAGGTACTTTTACTGCATTCATTAAGTTATATCCATTTTTCATGAAACAATCTTTACCTCTGGCCATCCCATTATTTAAGACCGTTTGTTATTATTATGTGGAAAGGACCGGATTGTAATAATTACAATTAAATATAGGTACATCAGGTAGATTGGGTTGCTTAATTTATATTTAAATATCTTTTTGTGGTAAAATTTGTTAGTTTTTGAGGAATGGTTCAAGAATTGTCTTTTACCAAACATTCCTCAGAATAGCGTGATAGTAATGGACAATGCGAGCTATCACAGTCGCCAATTACATAAAGCTCCAAGCTCAAATAATACAAAATTGGAGATTCTGAACTACATGGCGGCGAATGATATATATGTTAAATCACTATCACTTGAAATAACTTTTTAAAAAATATTTTATTTTTTAATTACACAATACAAAATTCAAATGGTCTGAAGTTAATGAATAATTTAATATGGTTTACATCGGTTTTTATAGACAAAATATATGATTATTCAGCTACTTCAAGTTGTTATAATTGCAACATGAGGTAGTTGATTACATAAAATATATGGTGTATTGAATTATGCTGACATGACATCGGGGTTACTTGTGGTCAACGCTTGCACGTGGCTAGGTGACATATAACAACTCCCCCTTTAATAAAAAAGTCGGTGCATCGCAACGACTTTTAACGTCTATATGTGGACTGGAGTTCCAAGGGTTCTTCTTCCAGGGTTTCATCTATAGGACGTGTGTTGGGTCGTCTCTTTGGCATCAGGTTCCGAAGCTTCTGATGGACTGTTTCCACCACCGGAGGTGGTGGTGGTCCAGAATTGTCGTTTGTGATAGCTAATCCTATTCTCGTGTGTCTTTTACGTCTGCATTTGCATAAGATGTAAAGAATCATTAAGGCAACTATCATGGTTATGGTGAAGATTGTGAACCAATGTACATGTTTGTTTACAAAAGGCTCGTTGATCAGCTTGTCCAGCTCATCAGAATATTGATTGAGCTTGTGTTGTGCGATATTGAGGTCTTCTACGTTGATATTGTTTAATTTTAGTGGTTTCAGGTTCGGAATGTGTGGCTTATCAGGAAGATGCTTGCAACATTCAAAGGGTATCATCACTGGATGGGTTTGGTAAGTCAACGTTTTGTCTTTGTCGATGGGGTATCTGGCATGTACCCTGGTATTTCCAATAAAGGCGGTACATCCTGGCTGTAGTTTTAGAAGAGAATTGGTGTTTAGGAATTTGGTGACAACATCTTTGTTTTCGCATTTGACTGTAATTGGCAGAGGATCAGAAATTGTAACCAACCAGTAGTTTTGGCTGAGCTCTTGAACATTGTATTCCTTGGCAAGGAGTAGTGATGTTTGGCAGGTCTTCGGTAGTTTGCTGAGGTGTTTGAGAAGTTGGGCTTCACACATGGCATCGCTGTCAATAGGGTATGGAAGAATGTTTGAACAGATCTTGGTGCTGGTACCTAGTTGTGTGCAGTGGTCCAGGTTCCGCAATGATATGTACAGTAATGAATCATCATCTCGCGCAATATATTTTTGAGTACTAGGTAGAATATGATGAGACCTGTTCGATTATCTAATATCGGGATTGGGTAAAGTCGATAGAGGGTGTAAGTCTCAGGATCAGTAAGTGGGATTTTTAGTACAAAAATTATTTTTGAATCGGATTGATAAGCTTCTAGTTCTATAATATCTAAGTATTCAGCAATATTTGAACCGTATGTCGGCAGGGGTAAATTGTTTTTTACTAAAGACCGCGAAATGTCTTGTAAGGAGGAAACCAGATCTCTTGGAGTTATGATTGAACTGTGGAGAATCTTAAGGCGTGCAAAAGTTATTGCGTTCAATATATCGTTTAAGGAATCCTCTAGGAATATATAACTTTCCATTAGTGTTTCACATACGCTTATTATCTTTATTTGACCTTCGTAAAAAATCATAACATTTGAGACATTGAGGAGGGCTTTCCGTATTTCTATTATATCGTGATTAAAGGTTTCTTCGTCTATTTGAAGTTTTTGGATGGTGCTATTAAAGTTCCTAATTACTGAAGTAGTTACCGAAATTTGGTTTTTTAACAGATTCTCTATTTGATGTTCGTCGTGGATTACTTTTTCTATGCAATCGTTAAAGTATTCGCCGTCCGAGGCATCTAAGTTACCAGTTATGGATTTCCAGACAGTACCTATTCCATTAAATATACCGCGTTTCGTTCGCAAATCGTACCATTTAGTATCAGTCATAATTTCTTTATATTTTTGGCTTACGGAATCGGAAATTTGTTTTAGGAGGCTAACATGCGTTTGTACTTCGACTTTAAAGGGTAACATTTTGGGAAGTTGGAACATTTCTACCAAATTAGAAAGAATTTTATCATTGTTTGAGATCGCATCTTTAAGCGGTTGTAGCTCTTTATAGACCAGGAGGGTCCATTTGTCGTTGGAGATTTTGATGGTATTTTCTTCACGGAAAAAGAGTCCTATTGTGTTATTGATAGGTGTTATGGAGTACTGCGCCGCCGCGGCTGATAGGAGCCCGCAGAGTCTGAAAGGAAGAGACTATTCGTAATAGGGCTTTAATCTATCAAAATTAATTTTGGATATTTGGTTTGTTTGGAGATTTTGCACGGTTGCTGATGTTTTGAAAACTTCTTTTATTTCGAAGGGACCATTAAATTTATTTTGCGCTTTATCCTTTATTTGTGACTCTTTGACGTATACTTTGTCTCCGGGATTATAATCGGGTATTTTTTCGGATACTGATCTATCAAACCTAACTTTCGATTTTTCTTTTTGTTGATTAGTTCTTATTCGTGCGACCTTTTAATAGTATTCCATGCGATTGCTTAGGTCTCTGATGTATTTAGAGATTAAGTCCTTCTGATTGTATAGGGTTTCTGGAGGCCTATTGGACGTATGTCCGAAAATAAGTTCGTAGGGTGTAAAACCGTGGGTCTTATTTTTGGTATTATTGTAGCAAATTACGGCATATGGAAGAATATTGAAGGGATGTTCGTCAGGATTCTCTGCAGTATGGGCTCTTAACATTTCAGTGAGGGTAGCATGAAATCTTTCTAAAGAACCGTTTGACTGAGGGTGGTTAACGCTTGAAAAAGTTAGTTTTACGTCGTAAAGTTCACACAGATCTTTAAACAAGGTATTGTCGAACTCACGACCATGGTCGCAATGGATTCGCAGTGGCGTACCGTAATGCTGGAAAAATACAAGCAGTGTGTTTACTACCGTAGAAGCTTTTTTGTCTCCTAAGGGATAGGCCTGAGTGAATTTAGTCAATTCGTCTCGAATTGTCAAAGCGTAGTTACGCGTCGGATATTCAAATATGTCGATGTTGATCCTTTCAAAGGGAGTTTTTGGTGTTTCGGTTATCACGAGAGGGGTGCTTAAGTTTTTCCGACAAATTTTTACTTTTTGGCAAATTTCGCAATTTTTTACCAATTTTTCTACGTCTTTGGTAAGACCTGGCCAATTATATTTTTCTTTAACCCGTTTTACGGTTTCATTTATTCCACGATGTAAATTACTTTTACCTTTGTGGTACTGGTCTAATATAATAGGGATTTGGTCCTCGTCGGGGGTTCTGACAATATTTTGGCAAATTTTTAATTTTATTTCTTTATCGTTAAAAATAAATGAAAGGATTTCGAGTATAGGTAAATTTAGATTGTTTTCTATGCAATACGTAGTTGTATTGTCGAATTCGTTTTGACCATTGTACAGAATATAGAATAGATGTGAGACTACGTTATCAGGGTCGTATCGTAAGGGAATTATAAAATATTTCCTGTCTTTGACACTTTTGCTTGATAAAATGTTTATTTGATCTCGGGAGAATTCGGGATTTTCCTCGAAAATATCGTCAATAATTTTATAATGGAGGTCTTCCATTTTATTTTGCCAGAAGAATGTAACTATATTTTTGTGAGTTTTGTCTAAAAGTTGGACGTTAGAAATTTCGAATTTTGAATAATCGATAATCGATTTTGTTTTATATAAATGCACAAAAGTGTTATATTCGTCTTTCAATTTATCCGTATCGATTTCCGTTTCGCTGGTTTCGTCGTCTTCAGGAATTTTTTGTAAACCACTCGTAGACGGCCTATTATGGTCTTCATTTGAAGCAAGAATACTATATTTAGATTGAAATTTAGCGCACTCTTGAAAATGGTTTATTTTTATTCGCGATAAGGCGTCGGCGTTTTTATTTATTTTTCCGGGTTTGTATTCTATTTTATAGTCGTACTCTTCCAATTTAAGGCGCCACCTAGCTAAACGACTTCCGGGGTCTTTAATGGAGAAAAGCCAGGTTAATGGCCGATGGTCGGTAACAAGGGTGAATTTTCTACCAAATAGATATGGTCGGAAATGTTTTACGGCCCAGACAATGGCAAGTAGTTCGCGTTCGATTGTCGAATATTTGGTTTCTGCAACACATAGCGTTCTAGAAGCGTATGCAATGGGAAGATCTTTTCCTATTGAGCCTTGTGAGAGTACAGCGCCGATGGCGAATGCACTGGCGTCTGTGGTTAACAGGAAGGGTTCCTCGAAATTAGGGTATATGAGTATGGGGTTAGAGATGAGAGTTTCCTTTAATTCGTCGAAAGATGATTTGCAGTCCGAGTCAAAAAGGAAGGGGTGTCTTTCTTCATAAGTTTCGTAAGAGGCTTAGAAATTTTTGCAAAATTTTGAATGAAACGGCGGTAGTAGCCTGCTAGTCCTAAGAATGATTGGATATCCTTAGATTTTTTTGGTTCTGGAAAATTTTGAATACAATCAACTTTTAATGGATTGGGCTTGACGCCATATTGGGTAATGAGGTGTCCAAGGTATGCGACTTCTTTTCTCAAGAATTCACATTTATCGGGTTGAATTTTAAGGTTTGCTTTTCGGAGACGTTTGAAAACTTCCGTTAAGCGAGAAATATGTTCATGGATAGTTGGAGAATAGATAATTATGTCGTCCATATATACTAGACAACGTTCATTTTGAATACCAAGGAGAATGTTGTCCATGACTCGCTGGAAAGTGGACGGGGCATTTTTAAGGCCAAATGGCATTCGTACAAATTCGTAATGGCCATTCTCGACCGAAAAGGCTGATTTTGGAATATCACGGGGCTCAATTTCTATCTGGTGGAATCCAGAAGCGAGATCTAATGTTGTGAAGTACTGGCACTTCCCTAATTGATCCAAGAGGTCAGAAATGTTTGGCAGAGGGTATTTATCCCCTACAGAGAGCTCGTTTAATTTACGGTAGTCGATTACGACGCGCCATTTCTGCTTTCCAGAAGCATCCAGTTTTTTGGGAACCACCCATACAGGTGAAGACCACGGTGATATAGATGGGCGAATAATTCCTTCGTCTAACATTTTGTTAATTTGGGTTTTAACTTCGTTTTTGTGTATTTGGGGATACCTGTAAGATTTGGTGAAAACAGGGCGTGCGCCGTTAGTTTCGATTGAGTGTTTTATTTCATTCGTGAAAGAAAGAGCATCTCCCTCCCTCAAGATAAAAAATGTCTACAAAATCTGAACATAAATTTGTGACAAGCTCATTTTCTTCTTCGTTCAAGTGTTCAGTTCTTAGTTGACTATGTATTAAAGTCATTCTGTCCTGCGGACATTTTTGTTGTTTACTACCGGTATTAAGGCTCTAAAAAGGCTCGGCAGTGTCATCTACCGGTTCCAAAAGTAAATTAGAAAAATCGATTTCTTTTGGAATGGCGTTCGCGTTTATAATAGTCGTATAAAATTCACCATTTTCATTAATTTTTACTAACGCGTTCGGCAATCTTACTTTTTCGGTTTCTTGTGCGGTAAGTATAGCGTCTGTACTTACAAGGTTACATTTTAGTTTAAAGACTCTCTCTGTGCGAGGTTCTATTGAAATTTTGTTAAAATTTTGGTTATCTGGAATGTTTTTGTTTTTAAAAGTTACAGGGTTGTCAACTTTATAAAGAGGGATAGTTTTAAAGTTTGTAATCAATTGTTTAGATTTCAGGTCAATTACACATTCGTAATGTTCCAGGAAATCTAAGCCCAATATGCCATCAAAGTCAATATCTAAATTATAAACATAGACCTTATGGGGGTTTCCTGTAATAAACGGGACTAGGGTTGACTCTTTAATAGACAGTTTTTGGTCAGTAATGCCTTGAATTATTATGTTTTCGGGAAATCTTTGAAAATTTTTTACTGTTTGTTCTTTGAAAATAGAAATACCGGCTCCAGAATCAATAAGAAGATTAAATTTTTGTGTGGCATCCTTGATATAGTAAAGGTTTTTAGAATTAACAGTGAGAAGAGGGCTTAAAGGAATGGCTGTTCCGGGAAGTTGAGGTTTGGGTTCATATCGTCTAGATTCATTGTCTGAATGTGACTCTGGATTTGTTCTATGGGGTCGGTTTCTAGGTATGCTTCTCCAGGAGGGTGTTGTTGCACAGGGGGTGAAAGAAAATTTTGGTTATCTTCTTGATTTAAAGATTCTGCGGAATAGTTGTCGGCTTGGAGATAATCAGGGTAAGGAGTCTGATAGTTTTGTTGATCTTGATAGTCATTACAGTCGTTGTAATAATAATCATTAGGGCAGTAATCGTATTCATCTTGTAAATATGCATTGACATTGACATGATACGTTTTTTGAGGGTTAGGCCTGAAATTGGGATTTTTATTCGTAAATGGAGGGCGGTTTTGATTTGTATGGTTATACTGTTGAGGCCTTAATTGATTCTGATATTGACTACTGTTCTGGTTAGGAAAGTTAGATGTAGGGACTTGATTAGTTTGCCTCTGAAATCCTGAATTTTGAGGTGGGGCATAACGTGGTTGTTGCACTGGCTAGCGGTATGACCAATCCGGCCACAATTGTAACATTTTAAGGGTTGAGTTGGTAACCTTCTTGGAATTAAATTGGGCTTTGGAGGACTGGGTCTATCTGCTTTCTCGAGATATGATAGTTGGAGTTCTCTCCTAATGCGCGAATGGGCGTCTAAAAGACCCTTCGGGTTTCCGGCACGAATAAGTTGTCCTAATTTGGGTTCAAGTCCTACCAATAAGGTATTTAGAGATATAGTATCAATTAAAGACGCTTGAGCCGTTTTTTGGTCAGTGGTGAGTGTCGCAGATTTTTGAATATTCGCGTGTATTTTTGCGTTCAAAACTTGTAAGCGATTAAAGAAAGTAAGGGGTGATTCGTTTTGTAACTGCTTAAGTCCTGTATGTGGGATGAAAGATCCCTAGAATCTCCAAAATGCAAATTTAGTAATTGTTTTATTTCTATATATGACAAAGGATTTCTAGAACTAACGAGCTGTGCAGCTCTTCCTCTAAGTTTATTTTTTTTGATCCGTCGTCGCCATATTGTACGCATGATCGCACGCATTTAAAAATGTTCCTAAAAAGATCTGATCACCTTCAAATTCGGGAACAATAGAAAATATTTCCGATAGTTTGTACGGTTCAATTTCCGGTAAATTGGTAACGACTGCGTCGCCAGGGGGTAAAGTCATTTTTATTATTTTAATTTTTCACTAATTAAAATAACACTCTAAAAAGGTAATAAATTTATCGCTTGGATAAAATCAATCAAAATTTTTTTTTTTATATAAGGGATGAAACGTTTAGAAAATCGAACAGTTAAAATAATAAAGAATAAACGTGATGATTCATTAACTTACAAAAGAAGCATCGATGTGGTCGTTTTCTTGGTTGATAGCTACCAGGGGCTTCACTATGTGTTCCTTCCGTAGTATTGCCAAGTTAGAGCGGTCTCGATTTCTACAAAGGTCCTTTTTCCGTTAAGGGATTGGAATCCGCCGCTACCAGTTAGAATGGCTTCGTGTTCTGACAGCGTTTGAGGAATCCTACCGATGACTGCGCCAATTTGTTAAATCACTATCACTTGAAATAACTTTTTAAAAAATATTTTATTTTTTAATTACACAATACAAAATTCAAATGGACATAATAACGGTCTGAAGTTAATGAATAATTTAATATGGTTTACATCGGTTTTTATAGACAAAATATATGATTATTCAGCTACTTCAAGTTGTTATAATTGCAACATGAGGTAGTTGATTACATAAAATATATGGTGTATTGAATTATGCTGACATGACATCGGGGTTACTTGTGGTCAACGCTTGCACGTGGCTAGGTGACATATAACATATATATTGAAGAAAGTTATAAAAAAAGTGATCTTTTAGAAGTTTTAAAGACATTTTGTATAAAAAAAAGTATATGTTTGTGACACATTGGCAGAAGAAATTGGACTATACAATTATAATTAATTTTGATGAGGATAGCGATAGCGAAACAGAACTATCTATAGAATGACATTATAAATGTAAATAAATATGACTAGTAATATTTAAAAAAAATGTTATTTCATTTGATTACATTACTATAATCATATCATTACTTGTTTTCCTTAGTCCGTCCCTTCATACTTCAGTTGTTTATTGCCAAGCCCTTGTCGACAGAATGGGACCTACCCAGGAAATCATTAAGTCGTAGCCATTTGTCGTGAAACAATCTTTACAATCGAAAACCGCAGAAATCTATGCTGTATCGTTAACGATCGAACAGATAGAAAGTAACGTTATAAGAGCCTACCTTATAAAAACTTTAAACTTTAAAAAAACAATTCGTGGAATTTTTTGAAAAAACTTTGTGCGACAGTGACTTAAACAAAAACTTTAGTAGAACATTCAATGCCTACGAAATAGAGTGCTATCTCTTTGAGATTTTGTCAGTTTTAAAACTTGTCGTTTTTAAACCAAAGTAATTTTTTTAATAACTTAGAAAAAACAACTTATAATAATCCGAGACGATTATTTTTAAAAGTTGGAATTTTAAACCAAAGTAAGTTTTATAAAAAAAAGCAGCTAGTTTGTTCGGGTTTATAAAAAGAATTGAAAGGTTGCCTGATTCTTAAAATAAAAGGTATTATTCTTAAAGATTAAAAAGCGTGGACTTTAAACAAGTGCTGACTTGTTCGATATTTTAAAAAAAGTTATAAAACTTTAAACAACAGGGAAACTTTGCCAATTTTGTAAAAAAGGTATTAACCTTTTAAAAGAAAAGAGCTTTGTTAAGATAAATCTTAATTAGAATTAGAATATCTATGTAGAAGAATTCGAATTCGAAAAAGGGTTTTAAAGTTTTTAAAAAAAGATTTTGGAAAAATGTTGAAGTGAAAAGTGAAATGATGAAGACGTTTGTAATATTTTTTAAACCAAAGTCCAAGAAATAATTGTGAGAAGGAATAAAAAGTTTTTGAATAAATTGATTATTCAGAAAAAAGGCCTAAAGAATATTTAAATAATATTTGATTATTTAAATAGAAGTTTGTTTCTTGAGAATTTAAATTATTTTCTAACTAAAGTTAGAAAATACAAATAATCACATAGTTGATTAACAGAATCGGAATTGGAAATAAATTACTATTTTATTATTCTTGAAGGAATAAGTGCTCATGTGCTCCTATGGACGAACCGCCACTGGGTTAGTACCAACATCTCCCATCAGATTGACTCGTCGCTGTTATGTGACACATGATCGGTTAGACGTCTACTTTAAAGATCAATACACTTCTTTTCCGTCCTGCTTTTTTAACCTACTCTGAGCATCAGGAAAAAATACATTCACTTTTCACATACCACTTTTCTGAATTAAATGACAACATTACCTCCTTTTAAGCATAAAGAAATAACTATATTTTTCTACTCCTAAGTAAGTATGCGAGTACCATCGTGCCGGTAAAAAAACTAGGACAGCAAAATTTCTTATTTTCTCCTTGACTATTAGGATTTTTTTACTTTCGAGTCTGGTACCAGTAAAATGTCATTTACAAATTTTGCATGTCAACATAAATTGTCACTTTATCATTCACTTATCGAATGTAATACCACAAGATGTGTCGGGATTACCGAATAATACTTTTACCTGACACGAAACGCGTTACCCGGCAACAACACTACGACTCCGAAGGAGGAGTAGTGTTGCCGGGTAAGGCGTTGAGTGTCAGGTAAAAGTATTAGGTAATACCGAAACATCGAGTTGTATTCAAAGGATTATACAACGAAATAAAGTACATATATCTTTCTGAGTTAAACATTTTTATTACAGTAATTATTTAAATAGCATCGTCGACTTTAGACAACAAAATTTTACCAAATCTTTCTTTTGCCATTTTGTAACAAGAACTGACAGAAATTACTTCTGAAGTAATTTGTCAAAAAATGACAATTACAACAATGTGACCACCAAGTGATAATCACTTAAATGATTATGACTTATTAATCACATCCTTCTATATGGGAAAAATATACATGGAGTTGTATAATCAAGCAAATTTTTCTTTAAAAAATATGCCACAATTAACACCCCAGCAAGAGGCTATAACTACAGTCGGTTGCTTTTATTAGGGATATTGCAGACGAACTGGGAGTAAACAAAAATACCGTGTTGTTGGCAAAACAAAAAATAGCAATGCATGGGACTATTATTAAAGCAGGTTCAGGTCCCCCTAGAATTTCTACTGAAGATGAAGATAGAAGACTAGTTAATTATCTAAGGGATCATCCATTCGCAACTGCAATAAAGGCGAAAGAAGAGACGAACTTTCCAGGTTCTGCAAATACTGCTAGAGACAGGGTTCGAATTTCCGATATACGAAGTCATTGTGCTACTAATAAAATATTTTTAATGGAAAGAAATAAACAAGGCAGGTTAGAACTTGCACATGAATATTTAAATCGGAATATTTTCTGGGAAACAGTTATATTTTCTGACGAGAAAACTTTTCAATCGTGTAAGAATGGAAGAATTCGAGTGTATATGCTTTCCAGCATGCGGTATGATGAGATATACACTCACAAAACAAACCAAAGCGGGCGTTTCTCTATAAATGTCTGCGGTTGGATTAGCGCTAGAGGTCCAGGAATTTACCAAATCGTGGGAGGAAGACTAACTGCACCTGAATACGTTAATATCCTAAAATGAAGTGATGATACCATTGATAAACGCTGCATATGGTAAAAATTTTACATTTCAGCATGATAATGCTCCAATGCACACAGCACGCATTGTGCAAGATTTTCTCCTAGAAAATAATATAGCAGTCCTGGCCTTCGAAGAGTCCCGATTTGAACCCGATCGAAAACATTTGGAGTAAAATGGTGAAATCAATGTATAAACATGATTTTCGGCCACGAAACAGAAATGAATTACGCTACAGGATGAAGTAACAGGCGAATTATGCAGAAACCTAGTTTTAAGTATGCCGCAAAGACATCAAGAAGTAATAAACAGGAATGGTTCTATGACTAGATATTAAAAATGTTTTGTTGCTTTGACAAATTTTGCGTTTGTATTTTTGTAACCTTCTATTAAATTTCTTTTATTATTTAGTTTCGTTTTCATTTTCAGGCAACGTTATATATACCTACTTTAAATAAGGTATTAGACTTTTTCTTAATAAAAATGCCCAATATACAGGGTGTTATGGAAATGACGTATTATATTTAAATGGGTGACTCCTGGGGTGTCCTAGAGAAGCGCTACATATTTTTTTTTTTTTAAATCGAACGTTTAAAAAGTGGGGTAATTCACCCATAAACCCACACACAACTCCTCGGCACAGTCACATTAAACTGAGCAGCTGTGTAATAAACAGATGTTCTAGCGCAATGTTGCCAAATTGTTCGTGTAAAACTGTAGATTCTTATAAAAATAAATATTTAGCTACCTAGTATCCAAATAGAAGTGAATCCAGGTGCCAGTATACTAGCAAGTAATCCAGGGCACATAAATCTTCAGTTTTTTTGGTTTTAGTGGGTAAAGCTTATACCCCACTAAAACCCCTTCGGCGTTTTTCTTCCAATCTCAGAACATGACCCTGTATATCGTCAGAGACACAAAACAAATAGTGAAACACTGAACAAATTACCATAAATCACTTAAAGAAACACACACATGTTTCAAATTAGTTTTTTTAAGATAGGCCCTTGTCACACAAAATCGTTACACACTAATGCATTCTTTAACAAACACACAAATAGGACACAATTTGCACTAAAACGTTCAGCAATTGTTTTATCTTCTGCATCCAATATCTTCGACTTTATCAACTATTTCTTTATTCATCGTACCCCATAGAAAAAAATTGCATGATGTAAGATCCGGTGACCTTGCGATTTCCAGTCTCTTACTAAAGGAACATTTTCTAATATGCCTTCGACTTGATTTTTCTGTATGTACTAAACATTTTCCCACTTATTCGCACTGTACAGTTGATTAAATATCCCGAAAAAATTCTTTCGCGCGAAGCCGCTTGTTGTCAAGCAAATGTCAACTTCTATCCTGTCGATTTATACTAGAGATGTGGCTAATCTTTCGTTTTAAAATCCCGCTGTGAAACGATCGATTTAATTTTTTTAAGATTTTCGAATGAAATAAAGCACCAGAGCAGAGCAGTTTTTTAATCTTTATTGGTATCTACAGCGAAAACAATAAATAAGTGCTGTAGATTATTATAATTATTTATTTCAATGGTGAATGGTGAATGCGCAGGAATCTACCGGAAAAGATGCATTGCATTAATACATTTCTAGTTTTTGACAGTTCGTGTTTTAAATGCGTCATTTTTAGTTCAAATAGATGTTATTTAGGTTATTTACATTTTACAATGTGTTTTATAATTAAAAACAAAAGTTCATACAAATCTAGGCGAGACAACCCAATGTTAATAAAAAACGATGTCTCCAAGTGAATTTTGTGTGTGTTTTGGCCAGTGTCCATGTGAAGTTTTCCGATTATGGGTTATGTGATGTGCCGGTTTCTTTACTAAAACGCTGTATAAGTTTTTATAGTTGACATTAATTTTTAAATAAGACCGACAAGGTAAGGGTATGTGTGTGGCCTAAATAAAATTACATTAAAAATTCAATCAGCCAATGAAAAGTCAAAAGGTCATTGACATTTGACCTAGTTACGTAGTTGGGTATTTCAAACTTAAAGAGTGTAAGGTGTAATTCTGACAACACCGGTGAGAATTCGGATGTGCCGCAGTGCGGTACAGAGGTATTCCTGGTTTGACGTCAGGTCATTTTTACCGCTAAATGAATTGAAAGGGCCATTTAAGGATATTTTTCTTCAATTTGTATTCATCTCAGGAATTGCCGGTTTAAATATAATACGTCATTTCCATAACACCCTGTATTTACTGCCGCCCAAGTTTATAAAAGAAATAAGATATTTTGATGCCACCTCGTATCGAAAAATATAAAACGTTAAATTATGTAACCTAGGTTACTTCCTAAAAGTTATGTGTTTTTACCTTTATAGCTGTCGAGCACCTTTTATAGTCTATGAGATATGTATATCCGTTCCCACTTATGAGATTTTGTTGTCCTAGTTTTTTATCGGCACGATAGTACATACTCAGAAAATGTTTTATTGGCATTTCGATAATTTAACATAAAAATAAATATGCAGTCGTAGAAAAAGTACAGTGCACAACTAGAGTGGTAAGCCTCTTTCGAAATCGTATGTGGTAGGCTTCCTACCATCCTAAGTAGATAATACTATAACTTTTTAGTATCAGTCGCTTTGACAGATACCTATCGGCAGTTTGGATTTGGGTGCGTCAAACCAATTGACGCAAATTTTAAAGACGAAAAGAAATTTATTTTTTATTGGAATATATCAAAGTTGGCGCCAGTGTGGTTGGACTAAAAGGGATATGTTGAAAAATAAATTAATAAAAAAATTTAAGGCGTTGGTTTCATGGTTAAGATAACTCTTTATAGAAAATACTTACAATTTAATTGTTCTTTCATTTGATACAATAAATTTCAAATTTAGCTTTGCCAGTTCATTTATAGCCCATGAGGATTCCTTTATCCTTCCTTGTAAATATATTTTTTTCATTTTGACTATCTCTTCGTTTAGAGTGTAAAGATCGTTTTCTATAACTATTAGTACCAGCATAATGTACGTGATATCAAAATACAAATATATAGAATAAATTAATAATAAATGTTGTACTATGCATGAAAAATATGCCATTGCCACATTCCACTCTAAAGCTGCGATATATGAAATTGATCTTGGAACTTCCAACGTCAACCCTATATAAATCAAAACTGCGAAAATATGTTGTATGAAAATTGAGATTGACACAGTTAAAACAAGTTCTGGATGTAGTTTTTCGGCATGAAGCAAGTCAACACATAACTGTATATAATCCTTATTTATTTTTTGAAGAATCGTCATTTGTTTTATCATTATGAAATTGCAGACAGCAACCTGAAAATAGTCATTATTTTTTAAAATGAACAACCAAAGAAGGGTAGAGCTATTTATATTTGACAATGAGGACACACTATACGGTCATAATATAAGAATCTTACCCAGCCGCCTAAATTGCCAGAACCAAATAATCGCGCGAGGTCGCAAGCACAATTCCCTCTGAATCTCCGCGCTTTAACTCTTGATAATTTCACTCAATGGTGGGGAATTTACTTGAATTGCAAATGTGATTCGAACAATGTTAAAAAAAACAACACGCTTTATGAATGGATAGTTTTAACGATATCTTTGGTTTATTTTTCATCTGAAGGTATTGACATATATAAGGTGTTAAAAATTCTGCCTTCACCATTAGGGAACGGTAAGATTGAAACAAGAAGAAACGGTTAAATTGGGGCAAAGGTTCGTAGTTATAGTAATATCACAAAAAATCAAGAATAAAAACAGATGCGCACACGCACCACTCCCGGAGTGCCCTAAAGGATTTTTCCTATAGTGCTTGTGTTCATCATAAAAAAAAATATGCTTTCAACATATTTGAAAAAATCTAAAATTTTGCGTTTCGGTTTTTAGTTTTTCCTGACTTTGTTCGAAGAAATGTCCAAAAATAAATTTCACTTTCTCATTGCTACTTTGAATTCTCCACAAGATGGCATCATCAGACCTTCTATGCGACTTTTCGTCTTTAGGTCACCATCATCAATTTAATTTAAATATGGGCCTGAATTTTTTTGTTTAAATTATAAAAGACGACGGAAGTATAAGTTCAGGTATAAAACACTTACTGGTTTTCTGACGTTTTGTTCCTTAAATTGAAAATGTTCATTATAATACCCCTAGTACGTTCCTGCAATTTACATTTGTTTCGAAGAAACTGAAGGTTTTTAAATTATTATTGCTATTTCTGTCTTTAATTGTTATTGCTATTACGTACTACTACTGTTTTTTTTTTATTTCAAACTAATAGTAACAAACCCGAACAAACCCTCGACAACGTCGTTCTACACTCGAGTCTCGAAACATATGTCGTAGTATGAAGTGACGCGCGGCCGGTATTCAAGCAATGGCGAAACACGCGGTGTGATCTGACAACACTGTTAGTATACTCTAGTGACCCACATTGTTGCTAAGTGAATCCAGATGGAACGGCGCGACAGTATGTGGGTAAAAAGGGTTTTTATCTTAGTATTTAGATATTCGATTTAAAAAAAAAAGTATATATTATATAAACTTTCTCTAGGACACCCAAGGAGTCACCCATTTAAATATAATAAGTCATTTCCATAACACCCTGTATATACTATATACAGTGTGTCTCCCAGACCAACGCATGAATAGATCAATAGTACTGAACTTTTTTGAGTTTGCTTAATATTTTGAATTATTTTCAATACATCCTCATTTTTGAAAATTTTAAATTATCTAAATGTCTAATATACTGATAAAAATAAGCGAAAATAAAATATTTACTACTTTAAAAAAAAAACAAAGATGGTTGCGAAAAAACGAAATGGATTGAAAATTTAATTAAATTATCTTATACAGGAGAAAAAGTGACAATGAAAATGTAAAATTTATTTTCTCATATCTCTTCAAATAGAATCAGAAAACAAAAAGAGCGGAATCATAAGAATACGGTTCTGCCCAAATATCTTGTATCCCCGTAGAATGTATTCTAATCTGGGACACCCTGTACCCTGCATGTATTTATATGGGGTTGACTATTCCATAGACGCATATATTTTAATATCTATTTGAAATGACATAATATGACAAGTTTTGTTTATAATTCAAAGCTCGGTGAGGTCCATGCAATTAAAATATGAAATGTTCACAATTTCTGTTTAAAAATGCTCATTCTGAATAATGTATAAAATAAATGATGAAATAATGAAATTTAATTTTTTATTCGAAAAAATAGGAAATGGGAAATAAACCAGAAAAATTAGGTTTTAGTGAGAAAGGCGATTTGAATGAATCTACTAATTAACTTGCTAAGACTGGTTACAACAAAGCTCTGCTAAGAAGGAAACTTGCTAAAGAAATTCGCCTCACGGTGACCCTTAAATTGTTTTCTTGCCTTCGACTTTACAATTTATGTACCGAAATTTGATCGGCGATAAGTGGTTACCCTATGTATACCTATATCGTTTCTATAGGACATGTTTTGTTGAAGCCCGCTAGGTACCGAGGAATGTCTAATTGGGTTTTATGGCCGATGTAAAAATACCCTTCGTACTCCTGCCCATGAGTCATAAAACACTGTCTCTAGGGTGTATTATCAAAGACGGGCGTGCAAATAACTGGATGCCAAAATTTTAGATAATCCTTGTATCACTTAATCATATGGCGTGCCATAAATTCGATGTATTTCCAAATGTAAAAAACACCAGTTAAGTTTAGTTATATGATACATGTTCTAAGAATTTTATTAATTTGAATTTTTAAAATAGGTAAACCTCAAAAAGCGTTCATCTTCAAAAAATATAAATCTGCAGCCCTATAAGGTTTTATTTTAAAATTTGTTAATTTTGGGTAAGTCAAATCTTTGAGTATAAAGTTCGTTTTATTTTGAAAAAGTCAAATTCAGAAAATCAATTTTATTATGATCTTTAGTGATACGCCACTGGCGGGTCTCGGAACAACCGATCGCGTTACGAAGTATTAGGAACATAAACATTGTTGTCATTCGAAGGTAAGAGAATATGTACTTTAAAATTGTAGTATTTTTTTTTCTAAAAAGATTGAAAAAGAAGTGATAACAAAGATATTACAAACTACAGATAGAAATGTTTATATTTCTAGGCTACCCAACAAATGCAAACGTCCTTTCCCAACCCTCCTGTTATGATTGCAGCATAGCCAGATTGTCATATTTATCGCTAAAGATACCTTAGCGATAAATATGACAATCGGGCATAATTAAAAATTTGTTAATTTGACAATTACAACTGAGTTAAGGTTAATCCACAATTGCTCTTAAAATAAATTTATTTTCCAATAATTTTACTATAAACTGTGAAAAGGATGAGAAAATCTTTAAATTAATAGATTATTATACTTAAAAGTATCTAATGAATCTGAACTCACTGCACTGCACTCAACTGCACTCTGGCAACGTCGATTACTATTTTACTATACGATCATGTACAATGGGTGTGGCCAAAGAGCTAGGAGGGGATATCCGAATGAACCATAGTCTAACAGTGTTGCAATAGTGCCATTATTATAAAATATGGTTTATTTTCGTTTATTCGTGATTTTTTGTGATTAATAGTGAAAAATCGTCTTTATTATAAACAATCATGGTGCATTCATATGTAGTTTGTAAAAGAGTAGATCATTTAACTAAGAATTTATCTTTTCATCGGTAAGTATAGTTATGTTTTAATATGTAAGCACCTCCGATATATCCATTGGCGTTTAAAAGGTTATGGGCAGGTCCGTGGAGCTAGTCCGGGCAAAAGAACCCCATTTGACGATGAATTTTGTGTTGGTAGTGTTGACACCACAGTATTTTTATTAATTATTTGATATTGTGATGTGTTTGTGCTTGGTGATTTAATTTCAGTTGAGTTGGTTTATTTCTTAATATAAATCTTGCATTTGCATGATGGTTGTGTCTTGTGCGGCCATAAAATGCTTCACTAAAAGATGCAAGGGTGTTAAATTAAAATTTCACAGGTTAGTAAATATATTTAGAAATTTGATTTTGAGTTTGCATCACTATTGTTTAAGAACGTACCTAATGTTTATCCATTTCTTTAGGATACCAAAAAATCGGTGATACAATAGTTATTTGTGAGAAACACTTCACAAAAGATGATTATGAAGTTAATGCACATGGGAATAAAATACTGAAGAAAGGAGTAAAATATTTTATATCTTTATTTTGCTATATTTATACAACGTTTGCAGTGTAACAAGTGCGTGAAGACAGGTTTTATATAAGAGTGAGGAGTTTACAATACGAGCGTGTTGCAAACCGAACGAGTGCCTAAAAGTAGGCTTCACGTAAGTGTTTTTTTTTATAATAACACTTATATTACGAAAGTTCAATATACAATTAACAATATAATTAATCTCTAAACAGTGCTTAAAACACTGGTAACGAGAACGGTTATGTATATTAAACAACGCCAATTCAACTACTTATTCTTCAAGTGAAGTTTCAGCAGCCTTACAAATGTTGGTAAACTCTAAACCGTAAAACATATTACTACTATTACTCAACACAAATCTAATTTTTTCATTTCTAAATAAAATTAGTTTTGTGTGAATACTTCTTGTACGGTTTGTACGTTCTGAATCAATTTTTTTTAAGGTTTCATAATAAATTCTGATCTTAAAGTAATTTTTTAAGATTAGTTTAATTAACTGTATATGATGATCACTCATACATTCGTTATCAAAAATGTGATCTCCAAAACCATCCCAGATTGAAGAGGGTAAAGTTTCCATTGTTTCGATCATTAATATCTCATTGAGATTTTTTCTATTTTTATTAAAAATATACTAAATAAACTAAACTTTTTGAATAGGTAAAAGCGAAATGTACAGAATCTCAATGTCAATTATAGTCCCTTGCCGTGCTTTTTGTCCGTACTAGCTCTGTCTCTTTCTCGGACCTTTCTTTCTAATGTTGGCCGCAAAGAAACGAACTTACGGTAAACGCGAAAGGCCGGTCCATTTCCTTTTAAACGTCATTGGATATTACCAGACTTCAACATTGTTGCCATTCATCCCAGAAACATGTAGTTCTCTCTTCCACCCATTACTGATTTTCAATAACATTTCACACAATCACAGATTCACTTTCCAACCGTTTTATGAATGGATGATTGGCCCTGTGATTTCGTACAATAATTCAAAGCGCCATTTAAGGTTATTTTTCTTCAATTTATTTTCATCTCAGGATTTGCCGGTTTAAATATAATAAGTCATTTCCATAACACGCTGTATATTATATAAGTCGCATAAATTTCATTTTTCAATAATAAATAAAGTCCCAGCATAATAAGCTTTAGTTTCCAAAAATATTTTGAAACAGTAAATAAATTAAATTAAACTCATATCTTTCAATGATAATAAAAATTGTACCTTAGTCTGGAATAAAAGTAAGGTTGATTTTTCAAAATCAATATAAAAACACATGCATGATGGATGATCACATGCATCGACAACTGAAAACTAAATTTTAAATTTTTCCTTTGGATGTTCTGATGATTGCGCATGTGATGTCACAAAACCTTTCCAATAACAATTTTCTGCGTATTTAATATAGAAAATTTCTAGAACCAAGTTGACCCAATACTCACGTAGGCAATTAGGATTTTATGTTTACAGAATTTGGAAAAATGCTATCAAGGCTAGATCATCAAAATATGGGTTGTTTTTAACCTTTATATGACATTTTAAGAACTGCGAGATATATTTTCTATCATTGTATATATACGTCATGTTTAGTGTTATTATAAATACCTCCCGCGAACCATTGTGGACTCAGTTTTAAGTTTTATAGTTTATAGTTAGGCATTCCACGGTTTTTTAAAGTTTTACTGGATCTAGTCTAAAGTCATGAGAAACAAATTATAGTTAAGTAACCCGCACCTGATGAAATTACAGTCAATCCACCTGTTTATCATAAGGATTTTTTTTTTTAATAAAAAGTCAGTGTTTCGTTTCGAAATACAATGTATTTAAAAACTGCATTTATATAAACAATTCGCTATAAATTTTGAGGGCTTGCTAAAATATTTTGTATACTTTGCTGTTTATTGAATGGAAAATCAAATATAACTAAAGGATGATAATGTGTTTTAATAGCAGACAAGGATTAACTCAAGGTAATAAAGAATTTGGCCTACTGATCTGAAGTGCTTTGCCCGAACAAACTTTGGGGGTTGTATTCTAGATAAATATATAGATAGCAAGCCACTACAGCCACTTTCCATAACACGATTTTATCACATTCTTAATGAATTCGTATTATACTTAAACTTTTTATATTTAAACACGAGCAAACCCAAACTTAGGGTTTGTTTCAATGAGTTACGTTAAACAACATTTCCGATTTAATTCAGTCTAAACTGTTTTAAAATTTTAGCTGAAACTTAGTAATTACTTCCACTCCTATAAATGAAGTATGCATTTTGCTGTTGAAAAGATGATTAAGAAAAAAGTTACTTAAAGTATTTAACCATCCCGTTGAAAAACAAACTCAATTCCACAGGTTTCCTTAAAGTTAGAGAGATGGTGACAATAGGGGGTCCGTGAAGTGGAATATCAGTGATTTGGTTATTCGTGGAGTTTAGGTCCCCCTCTACAACTTTTATATCTGATGAAATGCCGTAGAGCGTTGCTGAGAGGCGCTGTACCGCTTTAGATAGGAAATTCTCAATCAATTCAAAATTATATCGAGCCATGTCTGAAAATGAATTTACAGCATCTGCGTGACCCCAAAGTCACGGGAAACACATTTTCTAACAAGTCAACCCTTGCATTTACTTTTCCGAGCGTGTAAATTAATTTTCAGACATGGCTCGATATGATTTTGAATTTATTGAGAATTTCCTATCTAAAGCGGTACAGCGCCTCTTAGCAACGCTCTGCGGCATCTCAACAAATATAAAAGTTGTAGAGGGGGACCTAAACTCCACGGAGAACCAAATTACTGATATTCCACTTCACGGATCCCCTATTATCACCGTCTCTCTAAGTAATATAAAACCTTCCTTGACCGAATGTTTAATTTGTTTTTTGATCGGCCATTAAAGTAATATTTAAGTTTATAAGAGGGAGGAATTTCACAGCAGATTTGTCTTATTTGAAAACTAAAGAACACATAGGATAATAATTAACATAACAACATAATTTAACTTACATAATTTCGGAGAACTGTTATAAACATGTGGTTGAATAAGAACACAATATCCTTTTCCATGTATACTATATAACCAAGTTCAATTATCGTTAGAACTAGAGTTAAATACAGACTGATCCATAATGCGTTATATTTCCATTTTGATTTAATTGGTCCATCGAATATAAATAGGTTTATACTTAACAAAAAAAATTTTCCTAAAAATAAAATGCTCTAACGTAGGAAAGAAATCAAATGTGGAATCTCTTGATTACCAATTAGTTTTTGTCAGTTTATCCAAGAATGAAAAAAAAGCACGACTAACGTCACTAAAAAGTGTTTTATATCAAACGCGTGTTGAAAAAATTCATTTCAACTCTAGAGTTGAAATATTACATTTCAATGCATATAATAGCCAAATAAACCCGAACAACATCTCGGTGTAAATTGGGATGAGTTTTTTCCTAAAACTTAGATTCTCTGTGGTTTTTTTAATAGAAATTATGAAATTAGTAATTGTTTTTAAATAACTAAAGGTAAGAGCATGTCTGAAATAAGTGTTGCATTTTCTTTTAAAGTGTTTGAAAGGTAATCATTCAAAAAGTCAATGACGTTTGTCCCAATTACTTTCTGTGCTTGTGACGAATTTGAAATTTTGCACCCCCCCCCCCCCCCCCCCCCCCATTCAAAATGTAACGTTTTAACCAGTTTAAACGAAGATGCGAAAGCATACTATATGTTTTATCCCCCCCGAAACAAATTCCTATATACGCCACTGTACACAATAAATAGTAATTAGTGTAAGCAAATAGGAGAATAGCTATTATTTTCATTTACAACCAGGTAAGTAAGCTAAAATGTTCAAATAATTGCAAACAGTATTTGACGTTGTAGGAAAAATGGTGCACATTATTTGTGTGAAAGTGACTTTCTCAAACTATAGGCGGATTTCCACACTCGGCTAGTGCCTCATGCTAAATACCACCACTTTCAACACTCATTATGTAATACAGTAACTGAGTAATATTTGTTTGTAGTTTTTATCCATTTTGTATCATGTCTATACGTCATAAGAAGTATTATAATGGCCGATCCGCACCTATGCATGTTCCCTCTGCATTTTTAACCCTGCGTTAAAATTGAAATAGGCGGATTTCCACACTCGGCTAGTGCCTCATGCTAAATACCACCACTTTCAACACTCATTATGTAATACAGTAACTGAGTAATATTTGTTTGTAGTTTTTATCCATTTTGTATCATGTCTATACGTCATAAGAAGTATTATAATGGCCGATCCGCACCTATGCATGTTCCCTCTGCATTTTTAACCCTGCGTTAAAATTGATTTTGTTTTTCACTCGCGAAATAGGCCAAGTTCTAAATATTTGCATGCCCCCCATGAAATTTTGTCAAAATTCCCGAGAAATTTCTGCCGATGGAATTGATTTATAAGTAATATAACGTCACGCATTTGACAACAGAATAAACAAAAAATACATCAGTTTCCGTGCTGCTTTTGGGGATTGCTAATTTGAATATGGCTGCAACTTTTGGAACTGTATCAAAATCAGCCGATCTTGTGTTCTATTACGGACCCCGAATACAACAATAAAACAATCATTATCCGGTTCCTTATTGATCAGGTATATAAATTTCCTTTATTTTGTAGGAGCCATGGCCGAACCCACCATCGCCTTTGTATGTGCCTAAGTAAAACACTAGCTCCTACTATAATTGCAATCAATAGTAGGTAGGTCTTCTGCATCCATGTTATTCTTAAGACCTGACTGAGTATGAAAAATTCAATCACTATCAATTGTCAAGTCGCTGTCGGTTTACCGTATGTCAAAGTGTACTAATATTAAAGCAAAAAATTACCAAGAATCAAATTTAAAATTAAAATATTCATAAATGTGGAAATATCAGGACTTTTGATGCATATACCTTAAAAATCATATCATGATGCAGCTATGATTCAAAAATTGCAGGGCAGGTCTTATTTTCTTATTGAGCGTCATAAGTTTGATGTCTAATGACCATTCGCACCATTTTCGATTTAATGCAGGATTAAATAATCTGAAAATTAAATCTTAATCTTGAATTATTATTTTTTATTTGCATATCAACACAAAAATTAAGAGATTAACAAATTCTGGATTAGAGCTTTCGATGACATGGTAACGTATGGTCGATTTAGGGATTTTTTTAAATTGCGTTTCTGCACTGTCATTATGTCAATAAAAATGCGAGGACCAGTAGAATCGATAAAAATGCGAGTACCAGTAGGACAGGTAGAACCGACCTATCATTCCAGTCGGAAATTTTGTGAAGTTTGTGTTAAATAAGAATATTTATTTTTAATTATTAACTATCAGTCAGTCAAATTTCACGATCCTAGGTAGAGATATTTGCAATTTCTATAAGCACAGCGAATACTGTGCCTTTCCTCAGCCTACATGGAAGAACTGCAAATTCATCAAGCTCCTCCAAATACCACTCCTTTTTTTTTATGTTCAAACACAAGCACTATAGGAAAAATCCTTTAGGGCACTCTGGGAGTGGTGCGTGTGCGCAAAAAGCGATTCACGTTGGTTTTGAATGGTTGGAGGTTATATTCGTTGGGAAAAACGACCTCGGGAAGGTCGTTCCACAAGGATGTAGTCCTCCAGATGAAAGAATTCTTAAATAATGAAGTTCGAGGAGTATTAAGCTTAACCACATATGGATGGGCGGCAGTGGTTCGTCGTGTATTTCTGCTATTCGTCACTCTGGGCGGAATTAAGAGGGCAAGGTCAGCCGAGCACCTTCCATGAAAATATCTGTAAAAGAGAGTCAAATCCCCAACCTGTCTTCGATGTTCTAGGCTGTCGAGGTTCTTCGTCAGCTCGTGGTCTCCGATCAGACGAATAGCCCTCCTTTCGATGGAATCCAGTAGCCGAAGAGTATGTTTGGGTGCAGAGCTCCAGACATGAGAGCAGTATTCTAGTGATGGTCGGATCTGGGCTTTGTATAGTGTCAAAAAGTTGTTGAGGTGTGTACAACTTTCTGGTTCGGAAGAGTACCCCAAGCTTCTGAGAAGCTACCTTGGCGATTGCCACAACGTGGTTATGCCAAGACATATTTCCTCCCAGATTGACGCCCACCAAATTAATAGATGAAGCCAGTGGGATTGCGTGTCCAGCCATGACTATTTCCGGTTCTGTAATGTTAACCGTTTTAGAGAAAACTGCTGCCTGGGTTTTTTTAGTCTTAAATTCGACTTGGTTACTGTCACCCCAAGCCAAAATTTCTTCCAGGTCTTTGTTGAGGCGTGATACTTCATGCTGTCTGCGAAGATATGCGCCGTCAGCCGATGTTTGCGCATTCAAAAAGAAAGATGAGATAAGTGTGCTATCGTCAGCAAAACTAAATATCGGATTTTTAGTTTTCACTAGAAGGTCGTTAATGTAGCGTAAGAAGAGAGTGGGAGACAATATGAATGGTGAAGGTGTCTGAGAGAAATCCGTCGATCGCCACTTGCAGAGAGCGGTCCTTAAGAAAGCTAGACAACCATGCACAGAATCGACTGGGCAAACTAGTCTACTACTACTAGCCTACTAGTCTTCGTCTTGGAAAACCAAAATCGACAATATTAAGGACCTCTAAATCTTCTTCAAAATCATAATCATAATTCAATTTCAGTAGACTTCAAAGCAAACCAAACCACAATTAGGCATTCCAATGATATGTCCAAAATGACAGATGATGGTAAAATAATGTGGCCGGTGGGATTTAACGGGTGGCTCAATGGTTTTTGCAATGAGATTAGGATTCACTTAATTTTTTTACAGGCAATTTTCAGTCCTTAGCATATAACTTACTAAAATAAACTATTTACCTGTTCAAACGATTATAACTTGCGAAATGTATATTAGATTATAGCTGCAGTATTCTAATTTGAATTTTAAAATGTAACGCCGGTCGCGCTTCAATAATTTCTTTAGCTTTTTATATTTCCCGTTATTTTACTAAAGTTACTTTTATATGTAAATAATTTACACTCCTAGTACAATTCATATTGAAAAAATAATGTTTAATGATCAACAGTTTAGTTTGTCTAACGCAGTTATTAACTATAAGTTCGGTCCTCGCAGCTGCATGTGTCGCCGGTCACGGCAGAAATTGCTTATAAATATCGCCACTACACGTCGCCCTAATAATTTTACAAATATGACGATACAGTGGCGTAACTACCGTCGGTCTGGCCGGTTAGATTGTGAACGGAAAAAAAATATATTTTTTTAAATTGCTGTGCTCTTTTTGTACAATTAAAACAATCAAATAAAAAGTAAAAAAGCTGATTTTTCATATTCGTTATCTACCTTTTACATTTTTGATGTTCTCAATTTCAAATTTGCGCGCCCTCGCGGACATGCATATATTAGGTTTGTTCCAAGACCCTATTTTTGTATCGTTCTAGTTTGCACAGCTCTGATTTTGTTCCTAACCATTCCGGTCACAATTGCTACTGCTGAGAAATCGCGTTCAAAATTACAAATTATTAAAATTTACCTGCGAAGTACAATAGGCCAGGATCGTTTAAGTTGCTCGAGTATTTTGTCTATCGAACATGGAATAGCCAATCGGTTGAGAAGTAACCTGTATAAAATTCTAAAATTGAATATGAAAATTTCGAAAACTTAGCGTGTTATGGACTGTTTTTTATTTTCATATTACACCATCAGAATAACGTAGATCAATTTTTTTTTCGAACGTATCCGTATCCATACCACGAATCTAGTACAGCACCAAATTACCGTGAACGTGAAATAATGTTAGATATTTTCGTGGTAAGGGCCTCCTTCTGAGAAATTGTCTGGGCCCCCCATTTATATAGTTACGCCACTGTCACGATATGTGTTTGAATTTGTGTAAAGCGTGCTCCTGTTTAGTAAAGTTTCTAATTATGTTTATAGTATTTACCTATAAACTAGAACATTGACAGAACTTAATTAGGAAAAAAATAATACACGAAGTCATTCTCTTGATTATAGATAATCATTTCAATCTAAAAAAGTTTAAGAATAGCTTGTATTAGCTGTTATCCACGAATTTGGGCGTTTTCATATCGCCGGTTACAGTAACCGGTCACGCATTAAAATGTTACCGGAGAGATCCAATGATGTGACGAGCGATACAAATTTTGTTATCTGAAGCTATAAACAATATATTTTTATTTATATATCTTTACAGAACTATGAGGGCACCGTAAAATCGTAAAAATGCCTAATCTCAATCAAATATAATCTGTTAGAAGCAAAATTAAAAAGAAATGGGAAGAAAAAGAAGCTGTACAACAAAAAGTAAGTAGGTTTTAAAACAAAAAAATAATATAAAAGTAAGTTTAAATTGTTAATTAGTTTCACTTAAAACATTTTAGTTCCAATATTTTTTGAAGTTCTTCAAGCAGTACTTCAAGTAGCCATGGAACTATTTAATTATTGTAACACCGGTCACATTAACTAACAGCGGTCACACTTAATATATTTGTGTTGCTGGAAGCCATAGCGGCCATAAATTTGTTTTTAATATTTTAGGATATTAGCAACATAGATATCATTAAGTAAAAATATATTTCGATGTGCAAGTTTCGTTTAACCTTAGGTAGATTAAAAATATGAGTGATTTTCTTAGTATCTTAACATTCGATAAGGAACATTCCAAAACTTTAAGCCAATATAAGACTGGACTGTTATAAATAATAGGAAAACGGTTATAGGGACTGATTAAAATAATTCAGTTCCAAATATTGGCGTTATATAATTCTGAGTAAAATTAGTCATCTGATCGGCATTATTAAAAAATTGATTCTATACAAAAATAGACCAAGATCTTTGTGACGATGATCTTTTGCGCGGACATAAATATACTAATTCCTATAATTATTAGATACGATAAGAAACCTATTAAAAAATGAACAGGTGTTTTTGAGATTATTTACTTTTAAATGCCGATTTACTGAAGTTGCCTGTAAAAAATTTTTGACCCTAATTACGTGTTTAGCCTTTTTAATCATCTTTATGAAATTTTCTGGATATGGATTCGAAAAACCGTTGCAATGCAGTAGGATGTACTAAAATGAATAGTTTTAAAATTATTTTAAAACAATCCACTACATAATAAACATAACACAAGTAAATTTATTAACAATAACAAAACAGTAAGTATGAAAAAATAAACAACAAATATGTACAGGGTTATCAATTTATTTTGTCCCACTTTTAAGAGCCGGTAACTTTTTTGTGTGTTTGAGTTAGCGCGTTCATTCAAAAACAAGATATCGCGTTTTTAGCCAAGTTTTGATGAGTGTTATCAAAAATGACAGTAGGTTTCATATGTCACACTGAAAAGCAATTATTATTTTTTTAAATGGGACACTATATATCGGAATCGCATTAGATGGCGCTTTTTCTTCCGATCTCAAATATATAACACACATATTCATTATTTCTTTATTCCATCAAACATTGACAAAATTATGTAAAAATATATTATTGTTAAAACGCATCAAGATAGCTATGCAACTGTTTTAGTTGCTATGGATTTTATCCAGTAACGGCATAATATTTAAACGCAAAGTATGTCCAATGGATTGGAAAATCGGGTACTATAAAATGGCCGCCGAACAGCCCAGACCTGTGATTTTTTCTTTTGGGGATATATTAAAAATATTGTTTATGATACACCATTATTCATTGAATGAACTGTATATTAGAATTGAAAACGCCATCCTTCAGATTCAAACTAATAAAGAAGTTTTATTAAAAATTAATAGTCACATGGTAAAAGTGTTTCGTAAATCTATCTAAAATGGTCATGTAGAGCAATATAGATTATGAAATAATTATTATATAATTATAGTTATTAAATTAATGTTACGAACTTTTGTTATTTTCTAATTATGCCAATATTAATAAAATGGTTTTTCTACTACTCACTTGAAGAAAATAATGCATATGTGTGTTATATTTTTGAGATCGGAAGGAAATGCGCCATCTAATGCGCTTCTGATATATAGAGTGTCCCATTTAAAAAAAATAATAATTGCTTTTCGGTGTGACATATGGGATCTACTATCATTTTTGACCACACTCATAATAACTTGTTTTTGAATGAACTCAAAATACAAAAAAGTTACCGGCTCTTAAAAGTGGGACAAACTAAATTGATAACCCTGTACATCGCAAAAGAACATATTGGGATTAAAACTAAAATTAAATTTTCAGTAATTAGTTTTCCGAAAGGTATTCAAAATGATTTCCGTCATTCTCCAAACAACTCTACAATTTAACACATTCATTAGCATTATAGCCTTTTTGACGTTATTCTTTGAAATGCCAAAATTAACCAGTCGCCTAAAGTCTTCTTCTGTCTCCCTGGCCAACTATGTTTTTGCCGATGTAGGTAAAGATTGTTTCACGAAAAATGGATATAACTTAATGACTGCAGTAAAAGTACCTGTGGCCATCCCATTATTTATAACCGTTTGTCATTATTATGTGGATAGAACCGGATTGTAATAATTATAATTAAATATAGGCACATCAGGTAGGTTAGGTTGCTTAATTTATATTTAAATATCTTTTTGTGGTAAAATTTACTAGTTTTTGAGGAATGCTTCAAGAATTGTCTTTTACCAAACATTCCTCAGAATAGCGTGATAGTAATGGACAATGCGAGCTATCACAGTCGCCAATTACATAAAGCTAAAAGCTCAAATAGTACAAAATTGGAGATTTGGAGAATGATATATATTTTGAAGAAAGTTATAAAAAAAGATCTTTAAGAAGTTTTAATGACATTTTGTATAAAAAAGTATATGTTTGTGACACATTCGCAGAAGAAATTGGACATACAGTGCTACGGCTCCCACCCAATTATTGCATTTTTAACCCCATAGAGCATGTGGTACCAGTTAAAATCACTGGTTAGGTCTGAAAATATTTCTCCAACTTTAAGTTCTAGTGTTGTAGAATTAATACGAAAATGCTTTAATGATATTCCCCCAGGTAGTTGGAAAAATTCAGTCCGTCACGTAATAACTGTAGAAAATTCGTATATTAGTCTGGATCGTATAATTAATCCAATTATAAGTAATTTTAATGAGGATAGCGATAGCGAAACAGAACTATCTATAGAATGACATTATAAATGTAAATAAATATGTCTAGTAATATTTTTTAAAAATGTTATTTCATTTGATTACATTAATATAATCAGATCATTACTTGTTTTCCTTAGTCCGCCCCTTCATACTTCACTTGTTTATTGCCAAGCTCTTGTCGACACAATGGGACCGACCCAGGAAATCATTAAGTCGTATCCAAATTTCGTGAAACGTACTGTACCTATTTGTATGTTTATTTTTCATACTTACTGTCTTGCTTTTCTATTTAAATTATGTATCTTGTGTTATGATTATTGTGTAGTGCATTATTATAAAAAAATTTTAAAATTTTCATTTTAGTATAAATATGTATACTCCACTGAACTATTTCTCCAAATTTATGGAAAATACAGGTCTGTATCCTAAAAATTACATAAAGATGATTAAGAATGCTAAAAACGTAATTGAACGATAATATGTAGTTAAAGGTTAAAAAGTTAAAAGGGCTCTTAAAATATGACATTATATAATCAGGGCCGTATTAGAAAAAATGAAGTTGATGATGATTCCTTGAAAAGGCAACGTTGTATAAAGAAATTATTGCGTAGTTCTTGGGTTCATTAAATTTTGTCAATTTGTTGATAAAGTAATAAAATATGACAAGGATATATTTATAACGGCTCCATTTAAGCCCAGAACTTATTTTAAGTACTTGGCTAAATGCTGCCATGTACTATGTCGATAAATTAAGAGAATTTAGAAGCTCGATACTTCGATTTGAAGGTACAGGAAGCAAGTCAATTCAAGAATCTCAGGAAGTTTTAGAAATTCCCGAACTTGCACACAATTTGGCTTTCTTTAAAAGTTAATTTAAATTTATAGTCAGAGTATTCAATTTTTAGAAAAACAACAGCTACCTTAATGTTATTAAAAATTTTGATACTGCAGCAAATAGTATTCCAGGATCTGTTGGTCAAGCAATGAAAGAAAAATTGATACAGACTATTTAAAAGGATAAAGTGTTTCAAACATTGCAAAAAATATCTACTATATTGAGTGGTGGGCAAGATTCCGATTTTGAAATAGATTCAGCAAAGATAACGAAATTTAAAAAAAGCACCAATAACCAGTATAGATGTAGAACGTAGTTTTTTTTTAGTACAAAAATATTCTAAAAGACAGAAGACAGAAGATAATTTTAGCACGATTAATTTCGAGAAACATTCAGTTATGCATTCGTTTAAGCATTAATAAAACTAGCAACATTTAAATAATAAATAACAATATTATTAAATTATTATCATTACAACTTATTTTCATTTTTTTTTCTCATTGCTTATAAATTTAATTTGCTTATTGATGCTTTTTGATATATTTTGTTCTTTTTAGCACTTTTTGTTTAATATTTTTATGTTTTTTTAAGTACTTTTTAAATTTTTTTGCGGTTTTTTTATTACAAATTAATATAGAAAGTATAATTATTGTTTGTTTTTGACTTAATGCTATAATTCCTTAAACATACTTACCAAGGGATGCTCCTAGATGGTATTTGGTCATCTTTTCCCTCTGACAATATAAAACAAGTGACGAGGAGGGAGTGCTGCAAGTTAACAGAATAGAGAAGCATTAAGATTAATAAAATGGAAAATTATATTCATTTAATAAAACCTAATCAATATGATGCCTAATTATCTATATTGGACTTATAATTTACCAGAACTCATTTTTATTTATTTTATTTTTATATTAAACCAACTTAAAATAATGAGACTTTTAGTAGGTATAATAGGTAATATAAGGGTTTGTTCGGGTTTGTTATAATAAAATAAATTGTTTGTACACAAATAGGTCAAATATTTAATGGTAATGATCCATCTAATTTGTATCTACTTAAACTAAGAAAGTTAAATATAAAAATAAAATAATTCCATAATTTTATAAAGGCTTGTCATCATCATCATCATCATCAAACAGCCCCTAGCGTCCACTGCTGGAGATAGGCCTCTCTTAGTGTATGCCACTCTGCCCGGTCTCGTGCTGCATGCATTCAATTTGTACGGATTCATTTTATGTCATCTGTCCACCTTGTAGGTGGCCTGCCTCTGCTCCTGTAGGCTTCGTGCCTGGGTCTCCATTCCAGGATGCGCTTTGACCCCCTTCCATCCGATGCTCTGGCGAGATGGCAAGCCCAATTCCACTTCTGGTTTGCAATTCGTTCTACCACGTCCGTAACGCCCGTTCTATTACGTATAGTCGCGTTAGGGACCTTATCCCTCAAAGATAAGCCCAACATTGATCGCTCCATACACCTTTGAGCAACGCGGAACGCGCAGCTTGTTCGCGGTTTTCCTGGTAAGCGTCAACGTCTCTGCCCCATAGGTCAGTACAGGCAGCAGGCTTGTAGTAATCCTCTAAGTATATATTTTTCCACTACTAACCATTTAATTAAAGATTATTAATCGATTTCAGCTTGAGAAATAATTTTTCTCAACCTCTGTAATATATCAGGGCATAGGTAAAGGTATGGTTTCGGTAGAACTGCTGACAGTCACGACCAGCCGTAAACTGTGGATGGTTTTCCCTGCAACTGCTGGAAGCCATCAGTAGTCAATAATTATTATCCCCGTTGAGAAAAGCAGACGTACTGTGGTATATGTGTATACTACGAAGCTATTTTTTTAGTTTTTCACTTATTGCTCTTAAACTACAGATGCAAATTAAATAACATTTTAGATGTTTATAGAGGACACTAATAGGAACCTAAATATGTAATAAAATACTGGGTATCCCATTTAAAAAAATATAACTTTCTGCCACTCTACTTTTTGAACGCCCTGTATAATTCAAAATATTTTTTTAAATGCGCAGAATATACAACCATACCTTAACACAGAAGCTCATTATCGACAAATTTTATCTTCAAGGAATAAAATTAGTTCGCGCAATCGTTGACTCACCCAGTACAAAATGGTTATAGCCATATTATTTTTGCAGGCAGTAAGTTACTACAAAATAATATTAAAAATGTAACTTTTAAATAACATTAAAAATACTTTTATAAAACTATTTAAACTATTTGAACATGTTATAGTTTGTGATGTCAAAATGTAGGACATAAGCCCTATATTAAACATTATATTATATAAATGCGCATGCGCACGTGCACCCCCGAAACGAATTAAAAAATATTAATTTATATTCATTGAATATTATTTATCGTATAAAGTCGGACCCTCCCTAATTTTATCGTACCATCAAACCAAACTGTATATTATAAGTTCTCGATTCGGCCGGCGGATGATGACGCTAGATGCTCGCATATGCGAATAAGTGGGCGGGGTATAATGCAGTTTCTCTGTAGTAAAAGGTGTGGAAAAGTCGCACAATTTTAGTGTGCGCCGTTGTCTGTTTGTCCGTGCATGTATGTAGAAATTCGAGCGTGTATGTTTTAATATTTTAATATTATATATTTATTAAGTTAAAATGAATAGTTTGACAGTGGACTATTTAAAAAATAACTTTAGCTCTTTGAGTTTGGAGCAAAAAATTGAAGTGAAGAATGCGGGAACACCTAAACTTGAAATTAATTTATTGCAGACCACAAAGGGTAAATCTAGGGACTTTATTAGGAAGTTTAAAAATGAAATATATGAAAATGAATTTATAGAGGATATTCCAAACTTTAATTAGGCTGTCATTGATCAATTTTCTACAATTACGAACCGAAGAATGGACTTTACATTTAGGTAAGCACTATGCACAATAAGAAAACCTTTCTTATTTTCCAAAAGTTGTATTTCCTTGTGTAAATTAAAAAATAAATAAAAATATGTTTTGCCTAACGCATTTTCTTATTACTTTTTTCCTTTCTACGTTTAAAACGCCTAGGAAGTAATTGTTTGGTCGTTACACAAAAATAAAATTTTAAAAATAATTTCACGATACTTAGGGTGAACATAGGCAACAACTCCTAGAAAACAAGGACACAGCGCTTAAGAAATATTTGCTGATGACGTCACTGCCTGTAGGCCGATGCTATCGGACCGTGCTGTTTGTCTCGAAATGCCAATTCGTATTTCCCGCTTTGTCTTGACCGCAACATTGTCAGATTGGTCCATAATTCCTGATTATTATAATTGGCATGAATTAAGTTGTATTTTTTGTTAATAATTACGCAAACTTGGTTATTAGCATAGGCCAACTATAATGTTACAGCAGAATTATTTCATTGGAAGTACTTTGAAATTAAATAAAAACATAGAATAACAATTTTTAACAAATGGGCCAGTAGACAAGCGAATCGCTAAAGTCGATCTGGCAACGTTGCACTAATCATGCACTCATTTGGCTGTCATTTGGCGGTAGTTTAATTTGTTGTCGTTTCGAGTGGAGTGTTTTTTAGTGCAATTAATGCAAAATTCGAGTTTATTGCCGGTTTAAATTGTATTTTAAATAATTTGAAAATGCCGTACAAATGCTCTGTAGTTGGTTGTAAAGGTAATTACGTAAATGGACCATCAGTGCGGGTATTTCGTTTCCCCAAAAGTGCGGCAGGACGCTTAAAATGGCAAACCGCTATTCATCGTGAAAATTTTATTCCTAATACAAACAGCAGAGTATGTGAGTGTCATTTTACAGAGGACGATTTTATTTGGCAGATTTCTCAACAAGACACGAAAACGGGTGAGATCGTTTCATTAAAATTAAATATACCCAGATTAAAGGAAAATAGCGTACCTAGTAAATTTCCCAATTGTCCAAAATATCTTACAAAAACTTTAACGCATCGAAAAAGTAGAGAAGAAAAGCTTAGAGAACTAGATGAAATGCAATTTCAAAAAGGTATTGACGAAAGCAAACGTGAAATTTTAACACATAAACAACTTACGAATTATGACACTTTTGAAGAATTTAATAATTTGTTTATAACATTTAATTTAAAGGAAGGATGGTTTATCATCGATGAAAAAACTTGCAAGACTCTCTTTAAGATTAAGCATAATCCGGGGCCTTCTATTACATGGGCCGTTAAAATAAATAATAATTTAGAAATAAGTACATATTTATATGGGCAACCAGTAAGCGTAAAAATTGATCAACAAAAGACACCTTTTTTTTCATGTAGTTTGGATGAATTGCGAAATTTACTAGATATTATTGATTGTTCGATGAATATTCTTCCTTTAGATACTGAACAAGACAATAACTCCAATCATGACCCTAATCCCGAATGTGACAATGTTAAAAATAACACCGATATGTCAAACATTAATGAAGTTTTAAACTTTGTTTCTGATTTGCTTAAAAACTTAAAAGTAGACAATGATAGTTTAGCGCAAGCACTGCAATTTCTCTCCGAACAAGTAAAATTAAGAACTTTGCCAAAAGAACGATACAGATATTCCACTACAACTATGGTATTTTGTTCAATAGTATATACAATCAGTCCTCCTCATGCATACAGATATTTAAGAAATCACTGGCCAATAATTTTACCCCATCCTGAAACCATCAAAGGTGTTTGTAATAATTTTTTAACGGATCCTCATATTGATGAAAAAAAAATGTTTTTGACATATGCGAGGAATATTTTCAAATATTTGAATGATCAAGACAAATATGTTTGTCTGCTAATGGACGAAATTCATATTAACCCTTATTTAGACTATAAAGGAGGAAATGTAGTGGGGGCATCAGTAAATAATAACGAATTGTTAGCAACGACTGCATACACTTTTATGATTACAAGTATTGGTTCAGATTTAAAAGAAGTTGTTCACATTGCCCCTATATCTAAAATTAACCATGAATTACTTTTCAACTTTGTGAAAACAATCATAACTCGTTTAGAGGCTATCGGATATAAAGTTTTTTGTGTTCTGAGTGACAACAATGCAATTAATGGAAAAGCCATGTCACATTTTTCACCAAAAAAGGAACTTAATATAGTGTTCCCACATCCGGTTGATGCTAAAAGACCTTTATTTTACTTGTTCGATTCTGTCCATCTGTTAAAATGTATTTTTAATGCTTGGCTAAACTCAAAACCTGATCAGACATTTACATATCCCGACTTTTTTACTGGAGAAGAAAAAGTGGCATATTTTGCCTCTCTTAAAAAACTGCATGACTTTGAACAAACCATGTTACTAAAATTTGGCTTTTCTTTAAATTTAAAAGCTCTGTATCCATCTAGCATGGAAAGACAAAATGTAAAACTGGCATTGAAAATTTTTAATCCTTTTGTAATTGAAGGCTTACAAAATTTTGATAAAGCTATTCCCAATGCGCAAGACACAGCCGATTTTTTAAAAATAATAGTAAAGTGGTGGAACATAATAAACGTCAAAACCCCATTAAAAGGAAAGCGTTTGCGTGATATTTTCCAGGAACCTATTGTAAAAGGTAAAATAGTAAACGATCCAAAACTTGACTTTTTGAAACAAATGTTGATCTGGTTAGATAACTGGAAATCAGAAACTTTTAAAAAAAAATTAACACGGCAAACTCATACAGCTTTGTCCCATACAATTTATGGCATGCTGGAAATTGTGACGTATTGTTTTCAGGAATTAAATTTAAACTATATTTTGTTAGGCAAGTTGCAAACTGATCCCTTGGAAAATCGCTTTGGAAGGTATAGACAGTTAGCCGGGGGACATTATCACATCTCAATTCGACAACTTTACGAATCTGAAAAACGGCTACGAATTCAATCAATACTGACATTAAAATCCCATAATTTTGGAGAGCTAAAAATTGAAAAATTCTATGAATCTCCTGAATGTGACGAACAGGACAGTGCTGAAGACTGTTCTAAAGAAATTGACGAAATACTAAATAATATATTTATTCGAGAATCTGATATAGACAATCTAAAACCAGAAATGCCTGTTATAACGTATTTGGGAGGATATTGCAGCCATATTGCTTTAAAGAAGCTCAAATGCAATTATTGTAAAACTTCTTTGATATGCAATAAAGAACTTATTGTTGAAGATCATTTTAATCTTATAACTAACTTAAGCAGAGGTGCTCTGCAATATCCTAGAGATCATGTAGTTGAAATGGTTATTGTTTCATATATTTTATTCCAGAAATTACTTAATGACCATGAAAATAAATTCTTAAATATTTTCTCCCAGAAGTCATTTCTGACTAAACTCGTATATCAATATATCCTTACACAAGAATTTTTAATATACTTTGATGGATGCAATACACATTCCGCAAAAACGGTCATTCATATTTTACTTAGTAGTGTTACCAACACTTTGCTCAAAAATTACTGCGGCAAAAAAAATAATCAATTAGGTAAAGGTCATAAAAGGAAATTAAATACATATTCAAAATAATTCGACATACTTACCTACAATGTTACTTTTTAACTTTAAATCTATATGTACTTAGTAATCCAATGATGAATTTCAATGAATTTTTCTCAAAATTTACTCATAAATCCTTGAGTATCTAAAGTTTTGAATAATTTGTTATCTGAGGATACACACATCCAAGACAAACTTTTTAGGATTTGGTAGTTTAATATTTGTATTATTACATATTTATCGAGATATTTATCCAAAAACAACTACCTACCTACAGTGGCTAAATCATTTTACACAAACTACTTAGTTATTTTTAAAATAAATATGCCCAGATGCACTAATTTTTTTTTCTCACTTACGTTATTAACCTTTAACGCATAATTTACTTAAATACAAGTTTAAAAATTTAAATAACGATCGTCTGAAGTGTATATAAGTAATTTTAGAAGTCACGCAAAATATAAATCCCCCACAGAAGGCATATAATATTATATTGCATATTGCAATCATAGGACCACGGATGATGACGTCACAAGACAGCGCTTTGTCCTTGTTTTCTAGGAGTTGTTGACATAGGTCACGAGCTGCCACTGATTGCACAGCTATTTTTGGCTATGTTACACTGTTTGTTTGTTCGGATTTGTTCGATATTTTAGAAACATAATGTAACTTCCTTATTGTTTAGCGGGATATTTTCCACATATTATTGGTAGGTATACGTGATTCCTTTATTATCGGCCATATATAAGTTCGATCCAAAATTATTGCAAAACGAGCACAACCAAGAGAACGAATCGAGCCACGTGACTGACAAGTTGGCACATTTTTATGTCATACTAGTACATTATTGTGTTTTTATATCTTAGATACCATCTACATTATGGCCCGCGCTGGCATTAAGACCCAAGAAAAGTTTTCTTTAGTTAGTTATATTTATAATACAAAACGAACTGGTATGACATAAAAGTATGCACCACGGGTACTATATATAGATATATACCCTCGGGTCAGAGGCCCTCGGCTTTGTAATACTGATCTACTTAGTACCCTTGATGCATAAATTTATTAGAATGTGACCCGTTTATTAAAAGTGGACATTACAATTGTGAAGTGCTTCGTTAATTTATTCATGTAGTAACTTCAAGGTCACAAACACGCTAACTTTTACGTCTGATTAATGAATTTATTCAAGTTCTATTTTTCTGATTTCATAAAATTACAAAAACAGAACTTCTCAATGCGGTTCTTTCTGAAGGATGACCACTCCGGCCCTGCCCATCTTTAATTATTATCAATGAAATTTATCAATGAATAAAATTATCAAGCACCCTCTGGTGGCAAACCCATTGAACTAAATTGACAGACCTATCAAATTTATTCAATTGACAATTCACAGCGGTTCGGTCATATGGTTACATAATGTTTTTGCATATGAAGAAAAAGGATAGGAATATAATCAGACCTGGTAGACCTAACAAAAAATTAATATCCTGTTGGGCACATGATCTGAGTTTTGTGTTTTTCCGTGTTTTGTACAATTTCACGGAGAATAAAAAAACCAACGAAGGCTTTCCAAAAATTTTCGCATAGAAGACATGTTAATTGATTAGAGAACCTGAGTAGCTAGTGAAAACATGTTATGTTTACTTCATTTCCGATAACCGACGTGTTACATTCACAGTGAATTTTACATTCACGTGAAATTTTGAAGGTATTAAATAGCAAAAAACAACTGTTTTCTGTGTGAAAACAACACCAAATATGACGTATTTTCCTTCGTTAATGTTTTTCTGAACTGCCAGTCCAATATTGGTAACTAATTACTAATTAAATTTCAATTAAACTCTAGGTACCGAAAGAGATGCATGTTTTACCTTCATATATATATACAGGGTGGCCCATCGAAAACGAAACAGAGACATTTACTGGCAGCTCAGTTCATTTTTGGAAAAACGCTCAGACCCGTCGATTTTGTTTTCGAGGGGGACACAAAATTGGAAAAAAATCACGTCAACAAGTGCAGCCCCCTGGACGGGGGTGGCACCACCCCTAAAATCTTAAATGGAAAGGGGGGGGTCGAGTGATACCTTATTTTAAAGGTTTTCCAATTCCCTTTATAATGATGTAAAATTCACAATACTTCAGTTCAGTAGTTTTGGAGATTTATTGATTTTAAGCTTACAGTACACTTTAATAGGTACATCTGATTAGTTTGTACTACTTTCAGAAGAAATTTGAGTAAAGGCAGTTACTTATTAATTTAATGCTTTTCTTCACTACGCCCATGGTTTGTTTATCATTTTGGTGTTCAAAATAGCGATTGGAGCGGTTTTTGTCGCGAAAAAAGTGGTTTATTGAAGAAAGATAAGCAGGGAATGTCTCGTACTTATTTTAAATAGGAATTTGTACATAGTTTGCGATTGATTCGACCAAACTTTGTTGTTAAAATACCTTTTACCGCTTTATTCATAAATTAACCATGGTATATTCCACGGCAGAAAGGATTGAAATTATCGAAATATTTTTCGGAAATAATCAGTGCGCTAATAGAACAGCACACATATTTAATGAGCGACATGAGAACAGTAACGTGCATCGAAAATATGTCCTAGAACTTATAGCTAAATTTCGGGACACTGGATCAGTCGCCAATAAAAAACGCAACATTGAAAATCCCATAAGGAACGAAGCAATAGAAGTGGGGGTTTTAGGGCAAGTTTATGTAGATCCTACGTTAAGTACCCGCAAATTGGATACTGTGTGTGGTGTTAGTCGATGTAGTATCCAACTGATTCTGAAGGCCCATAGTTTTCATCCGTATAAAATTCACCTTGTACAAGAACTTAATGAAGACGATTTTGATCGGCGATTACAATTTTGTGAAGATATGAGTGAACGAATTATAAACGATGAACATTTTCTATTCCACACTTGCTTTTCCGACGAATGTTCCTTTTTCTTACATGGCCTAGTAAACCGTCATAACTGCCGATATTGGTCAGATTCTAATCCCAGAGTTTATCATGAGGTACACACACAGCAGCCACAAAAATTAAATGTTTTGGCTGGTATTTTTGGCGATCATTTAGTTGGTCCTTTTTCCTTGCTTGGAAATTTAACCGGTGAAATGTATTTGGAATTACTGCAAGACGCCATAGATCCTGCATTAACAGCCATAATTGAAAATGGGAATGATCGGCGGTACATTGCGAATAGGTTGATGTTCCAACAGGATGGTGCCCCACCACATTACGCATTACGTGTTCGACAATATTTAGATCAGACGTTTCCAGGTCGATGGATTGGTAGAAGAGGTGCCATTGAATGGCCCCCAAGATCGCCAGACTTATCACCTTTGGATTTCTTTCTGTGGGGTCACTTAAAAAGCAAAATCTATGCTACTCAACCAACATCGTTAGAAGATTTGCGACAAAGAATTGTGAATGATATTGCAAAATGTGCGGCAACGTTTTGAGCAAAATCTTTATTACTGCATGGAGAGTCATGGTGGTCATTTCCAACATTTACTTGGCTGACGGGTCAGTTCATTCTTAATTTTTAAAGTACTTTGCTACCAAATGTATTGATTTCCACTAATGATGTATTAAAGTTTTATTTAAGTTTAAAATCAATAAATCTCCAAAACTACTGAACTGAAGTATTATGAATTTTAGATCATTATAAAGGGAATTGAAAGACCTTTAAAATAAGGTATCACTCGACCCCCTTTTCCATTTAAGATTTTAGGGGTGGTGCCAACCCCGCCCAGGGGGCTGCACTTGTTGACGTGATTTTGTTCCGATTTTGTGTCCCCCTCGAAAACAAAATCGACGGGTCTGAGCGTTTTTCCAAAAAAGAACTGAGCTGCCAGTAAATGTCTCTGTTTCGTTTTCGATGGGCCACCCTGTATATGTATTTTCGGCTTGGTTGACCTTGCTAAAGGGCCCTTAAATAATCATTTATCGAAATGCACAACATACGAACAAACCAGAACAAATCCGAACACACAACCGACCCTACACAATAGTGCTTAAACGTAAAATCCATTCTTCGGTTCTTAATTGTAGAAAATTGATCAATAACAGCCTCATTAAAGTTTGGAATACCCTCTATAAATTTTTTTTCATATATTTAATTTTTAAACTTTCTAATAAAGTCTCTAGATTTATCCTTTGTGGTCTGCGTTAAATTAATTTCGGGTTTTGGTCTACCCGCATTCTTCACTTCAAATTTTTGCTCCAAACTCAAAGAGCTAAAGTTATTTTTTAAATAGTCCACCGTCAAACTATTCATTTTAACTTAATAAATATATAATATTAAAATATTAAAACATACACTCTTGAATTTCTAACTAGATGCACGAACAGACAACAGAGCGCGGCGAACACTAAAATTGTGCACCTTTCCCATGTTAAATCGTCATAGCCCCGCTATCCCCCCCTGTCTCCCGCCACCTGTTGCTACAGAGAAACTGCATTATGCCCTGCCTACTTAATCGCAAATGCGAGCAAGTCTCGTCATAATCGTCATTAACCTCGACTGAGGCACGGTTGCCGGATCGAGAGCCTATAATATATAGTATGGTTGACGGTACGATAAAATATTAGGGAGGGTCGGACTTTATACGATAAATAATATTCAATGAATATAAATTAATATTTTTTTATTCGTTTTGGGGGTGCACGTGCCCATGTGCTCCTGTGGAAGAACCGCCACTGAGCCAGCGATATATTAGTCAGCTTATTGCTTATTAATGCTTTTTGATTTGTTAATAAGAATTGTATTCGAATAAAAATTATCTTTATATAAAAATAATTTATTAGGCATGTCCTAGAATTAATTATGCAGTTTATGTTTATATACATAGCTAAGTAAGAAAGTTAGAACGCTGCAGCTCGTCCATTTTTGTAAATCTTGGTGGGAAAGCAGACACATCTATCGTCATTCTTCGTAATCAATCCCAGAGCACATTTTATAATTTCCTCAAGTGCATAGGCCAGTTGCTTCTTCGAGAACGGTTTATCAAGCGGTGGTACGTGAACAAACAATGTACAATTATTGTTTATACTCAGAGAGGTGTAATATACAAACTCGCATAAATATCTGAAACAAAAACAATTAAGTAGTTTACCCCCGCGATCAATGAATAAACATAAAATAACTCATAGCGGCTAAATGGACAGAGTTTGACTCAGTGATGTCCAAATCTTCAAATAGACATTACTTGGGCTCAGTGCCATAGATAGCTTTTGTTTCCAAGGGGGGGGGGGGGGGGGGGGGGGGGGTCAACTTTCAGTATCAATCGGAATTTAAAAATAAATAATCTCAAAAACACCTGTTAATTTCTTTAATAGGTTTCTTATAGTATCTAATTAGAGGAATTATATATGTCCGCGCAAAAGAACATCGTCACAAAGATCTTGGTCTATAGCATCGATATATTAACGCCCGTCACATGGCTAATTTTACTCTTCTGAATCATATAACACCAATATTTGGAACTGAGTTATTTTAATCAGTCACTATAACCATTTTCCTATTATTTATAACAGCCCTGTCTTATATTGGCTTAAAATTTTGACAATCCTTATAGAATGTTAAAAAAAATACTAAGAAAGTCATGTATTTAATCTACCTAGGTGTAAACGAAACATCAAAATATATTTTTCCTTAATGGTTTATAAGTGACTAATAAAAATATATTGTATATAGCTTCGAATAACAAACCGTGACATCAATGTATCTCCGGTAACATTTTCATGCGTGACCGGTGTTATTGTGACCGGCGATACAACATAAATGCATACGCCTGGTACAAAGTAGGAAATGTTCTAGTCTATACCTTAATTAATATAATAAGGAACTGACCTAAACAGGAGCACGCTTTACACAAATTCAAACACATACCGTCATATTTGTAAAACTATTAGGCCGACCTCTAGTGGCGTTATTTATAAGCAATTTCTCACGTGACCGGCGATACATGCAGCTGCGGGGACGGACCTTCTGGTTAATAATTGCGTTAGAGAAACTAAACTGTTGATCTTTGAACGTTATTTTTCAATACAAATTATAGTAGGAGTGTAAATTATTTATACAATGTGTACATAAAGTAAGGAACAAATTCATTATCTAGGAATCTAAAAATATTTCGGAAAAATCCTCGGAGACGTGTATAATAATTTTTAATGGCGCATTTTTTTCCATGCAAACTTAATATACAAGGTGGCTCATGTAGTAGATATGACATTATCGACGATTTTTTTAAATGGGAACCCCTATATTTTAGTTCAGATCTGTAATCTCCAAGAACAGCTGATTTCAAAAACATAACACACTTAGGGCCTAAAATTCATAGTTTCGTTACTACAGGGTAAAACAAATAATTTTATTTAAGATATTTTTTTTTGGCTTGGGAGGCATCAATTAATTACGTGAGGCGTTTTTAGCGATTTTTCAACCCCCCCTTCCCCCAATAAAAGATTTCGTGACATTTGGCTCAATCCCTTCCGCCATCACCCAATTTTACCTGAAAGCCTTACGTAATTAACGCACCATCATTTGCTGTTACTTATGTTTTTTCTCAAGTAGGCTTATTTGCTATGGTATTTAGATAATGTCATTGTCATTACATTGTATTTTTCTAGTAAGTTTATTAGAAGTAATAAATTTTATTTTAAAACATATTCAGTTACTATGCGTTTATCTTTAACACAAAGAATAGAAATTCTTATGATGATTGGATATGGTGATAGAATCCGTACTCAACAAGAAGTTTGCATTTTGTTTAACACTAAGTATCCAGCAAGACCAATTACTAGATCAACTGTGAGTAAACTTGAAATAAAATTTCGGGAAACGGGTTCAGTGGAAGATATTCCCAGAAAAGGCCGTCCAACTATTCCGGATGATAAGAAATTTGATATTTTATTGGCTATGGAAGAAGATCCCCACAACAGCGTCCGCCAGATTAGCATTGATCATGGGGCGGCTGCTATGACCGTTCATAACCTATTGACGGTAGAAAAATGGCACCCGTTTAAAATCCGATTGGTTCATGAGTTGAATGAAGATGATCCAGATCGTAGGATGGAGTTTTGTCAAATATTAATGGAAAGATGTAACTTAGATCCTTTGTTTGTTGAAAATATCCTATTTTCGGATGAATCTACCTTTAAATTAAATGGAGAAGTGAACCGGCAAAACTGTAGATACTGGGCAAAAGAAAATCCCAGGTGGATGAGTGAGCACCATACTCAATATTCTCAAAAAATTAATGTTTGGGCTTGTATTGTGAAAAACAAAATTATTGGGCCATATTTTTTTGACAACAATGTAAACGGGCTAAATTATCTTCATTTTCTTCAGAACTTTCTTATCCCTACGCTAGTTAACTTATACCCTAGTAGAAATAATCCAGGAATTCTAGATGAAAATTTGTGGTACCAACAAGACGGCGCACCTCCACATTATGCAGCAGTAGTGCGCCATTACATAAACCAAGTTTTTCCGAACAAGTGGATTGGAAGACGTGGGCCTGTTGAATGGCCGCCTAGGTCTTCAGACCTTACACCACTGGACTTTTTCTTGTGGGGTCACCTGAAAAATGTTGTTTATAAAGTCGGACCTGCCAATATTGAAGAATTAAAAAATCGAATAACAACAGAATGCAGGAACATTTCAGAAGAAACCATAAGAAAAGTCCAACAAGAATTTATTGATCGCTTGGGGTACTGTCAGGCAGCAGAAGGAGGACAATTTCAACACTTAATTAAATAGCTTATTTAATTTTTTTACATTTTTTTAAATTAAAAATACTTAAATAAAATTATTTGTTTTACCCTGTAGTAACGAAACTATGAATTTTAGGCCCTAAGTGTGTTATGTTTTTGAAATCAGCTGTTCTTGGAGATTACAGATCTGAACTAAAATATAGGGGTTCCCATTTAAAAAAATCGTCGATAATGTCATATCGACTACATGAGCCACCTTGTATATTAAGTTTGTATGGGAAAAAAATGCGCCATTAAAAATTATTATACACGTGTCCGAGGATTTTTCCGAAATATTTTTAGATTCATAGATAATGAATTTGTTCCTTACTTTATGTACACACTGTATATAAAAGTAACTTTAGTAAAATGACAGGAAGTAACATATATTTCGCAAATTATAATCGTTAGTTATATGCTAAGGACTGAAAGTTGCCTGTAAAAAATTTTGACCCAATGGAATCCAATATGGGCTAATAAATGGTTCCGTCATGGCCAAGGGAATGTTCATTTGATTTTGCCTTCCCTGCAGATTTTAATGAAAAAAAACTAAGGCACTACGCAAACGTATCGCTATTGCTGGATTTTCTCCAATCTTCTCATATTTGAAATTTAATATCTCTAGTTGTACTGATCCGATCATTATCGGTCCTTTTTTATTTTATACTTTGTTACGTTAGCTTTCGAAGTGTATGAGCAAATGGAGAATAATATCAATTATTTAAATGTTTTAACATGCTCTTAACCTATCTTAAATTATTTTTTTTTAATACAATTTTCTACATCGTCTTATCTACAAACCCCATTTTACGAAAAAGTCGTACCTTTTTTAGTTCGGAAGTTATTAAATATTTTCGATCGCAAGTCACCCAAATGTAGAAGCGCGCGACGTGTCGAATAGTGGCAGAACTACGCTTTCGAATGACGCAAGGGATGGAAATATTAATGATTCACACTGCCCGAGCTGGATTTCAGACGCATCGACCTATCGCGCTGGCACATACCCCGCGCTCTGCGTGACTTGCGATTGGAAATATTTAATAACTTCCGAACTAAAAGAGTACCACTTTTTCTAAAATGGGTTTTGTAGATAAAAGGTTAAAGAACAAAATGGTATTTTTTAAAAATGTGTTAAGAGCATATTAAAACTATTTAAATAATTAAATTGTAATTATTTTTCATTTGTTCAAAATGACAATTTTATTTTTTAATACTTCGAAAGCTAACGTAACTAAATGTAAAATAAAAAAAGACTGATATTGATCCGATCAGTACAACTGGAGATATTAAATTTCAAATATGGAGCGAATCCAGTAAATTATCAACAATTTAAGTGTGTGTGGATATTTTCGAAAAAGTTTTACATATACAATAATTATATCATGAAACGTTGCAACTCCCGCCATGATACTGACACAATAATTGTATCATGAAACTTATCAACACCCACCGTGAGCCGAAATATCTCGAGTGTCAGTTTGTTTATTTTTAGGGTATCATAAGAGTATCATTGTATCATAGGAGTCATCGACGTTGTTTCAACACGTGTGATACACAGGAAGGTGTCACCCCAATAGTGTCATTCAACGCAGTGTTACCCACGAATAAATGCCGAAGTCAGTCGATTCGCCCTTGTTCATTTCGCGCTTTGCAGGCACGAGGCGAATTGGATCTTCTCTTGCGTTAGAACAATACGTCGAGCGTCCGCCCGTAATCGGTACGCCGACAGACACAACGATAATCGGAAGAAAGAGACTGAACTGAGACTTTTTAACACTGAACAATGGAGTTTCCTCTTTTTATGAAAACGCTGAATTTTTTTAAAATGTCGAATAAAAGATGTCTAAATTTTATTAATAATTGGAGGAAAGTCCATAATTTCTTTCTACATGGAACAGTAAATAGAGTTAGATCTAAAAATCTTCCGCAACAAAAAACTATATACTTTCCTCTAATTTTAGTTGGTTAGTAATTACAAAGTTATTTTTCCTTGAACATTTTGTTCACACACAGAAATAAACGCTTTGGGAGAAAACTCGTTTAGAGTTATAGTTGTTGCAGAATTATACCGTTGATTCTTACTGCCATAAATAAACTACCTGATTAAACTCTATTGTATACTCCTGAACCTCTTCAAAGCTCAAAAAATGGGATCAGGGCCGGCTTGAAAATGTATACAACACCACATGATTTATTTTTATAATTTAAAATAAATATATAGGTATTTTTAGTTTTAGGTACCTATAATAAATGTAAAATAATGATAACAATTAATGATAATTGAAAATAATATAATTTAAAAGTATAACTATTAGGATAACAAGTACAATAAAAATTAATTAAATTCGAAGAAACTATATCGATAAATTATTCAAAATTTAACTCTGTACCACTATCACTATCTTCATCTAAGCCTAAACTTATAATTAAGGGTTGAACATTTGTAATCATACAATTGTAAGAATTTTCCACCTTAAGTACATGCTGTACACAGTTTTTCCAGCTGTCTGCAGAAATTTTTCTTACTTCGTTTTTTATTAATTCTACTACAGATGCATTTAATGTAGGAGAAATATTATTTCTCCTAATATTGGATTTTAATTAGTGCCATATTAGCTCAATATGATGGAATATACAATAGTATGGAGGAAGACGCAACACTGTATGTCCATTTTCTGCTGCAAGTTTGTCACACTCGTATTCCTTATTTATTTTAAAAGCTTTTAATACTTCTAGCAGTTCTCGTTTTTTGTAAGTTTCTTCAAAATATAAATCATTTTCAATCATAAAATTTTGAATTTCTGCTTTTGTATTATTAGAATTGGGAATGATTTTTGCTTGCCGACTATGATAACTAGCATTGTCCATTACAATGACGCAATTTTCACGTATATTTTTAAGGAGTTTATGTCTAAACCAATCTTCAAAAAGTTATGCGTCGGTATCTTGATGGTAATCTAAAGACGAATCTGCTATGTTTTTAGCTGAAAGCAACAGACAATTTGGAACAAACCCGTTCTCTGAACCAGCATGTAATATTGTGATTCTTTTGCCTTTATTTGATGGCGCCCTGGGTTGGACATTTTTTGGAAGAATCATTCCAACCTTTCCTTGTGAGTGTCATGGGTATCGAACCATGTTTCGTCAAGGTAAATAATTGGACGATTTTCTTCTCTAAATTGTTTAACAGCTGTTAAATATTTAAGTCTCCATTCCCGACACTTGAAGATGCCCTCCTATCAGCACAATTCCAAGGACGCCACATACTACCACTAATAAGCCTAACTAAAAATTACTCGCCAGAAAACCACTAAAGATTAAAATTATTAAAAATCACTTTGTATTTATATATGCATCAGGCATAGATATAAATTGAATTTGTATACCTGATCCGGCTCTGCTCGAAAAGGTTTTAAAATTTTGGATTTCCTTATTTATTTTATGGTCGAATAGATAATGAGGTTTTATTGCAGTCAAGAGATCAATGATATAATTCTGCGAAAACTATACTACGTAATTCACTTAACTCCAGATTCAATATAAAAGCATCGAAAATCTCCGGTCGCGAAACAGTATAGAATCATTGGGATTTCAGAAACGGTAAGAGATAAGAAGTCGGTTAAATTGGGGTAAAGTTGCGTAATTATGGGCCCAATAATATGCCGCAAACAAAAAAATCGAAAATAAATACAGGGTGCTTGTTGCTCAAAATGTTTGGAAAAATCTAATATTTTGCGTTTCGGTTTTTACTTTTTCCTGTAATAAATTTTTCTTTTAATTGCTACTTTTTTCCTCCATAAGATGGCATCATCAGATCTTTTATGCGATGTTTCGTCTTTAGGATACCATTATCAACTAAATTTTTTTAAATACGGGCCTGGATTTTTTTCTTCAAATTATGAAAGAGGGACAAAATTTACGTTCAGTTTTATATTTTCGAATTATACCGAATTTAAAAAGAATAGTAAATTATAGAAACGTACTAGGGGTTGTTCGGGTTTGTTCGAGAGAGAATAAGTCGGAAAATCAGAAAGTGTTATATATCACTGAACGTGGATATCGGTCCTATTTCATAATTTAAACAAAAGGATTCAGGGCCGTAGTTAAAAAAAATAAGTTGATGATGGTGACCCAACGACGAAACGTCGCATGAAAGACCTGACAATGCCATCTTATCGAGAATAAAAAGTAGCAACGAGAAAGTGAAATTTATTTTTGGACATCTTTACGAAAAAGTCAGGGAGAAATAAGAACCGAAATGCAAAATATTAGATTTTTGCAAGTATTGGGAAAGCCTCTGTATTAATTCTTGATTTATTGGCGACATATTATTGGGCCCATAATTATGCACCTTTGCCAAAATTCAATCGACATCGTATCTCTTTCAGTTTCCGAAATCCCAATGGTGAAGACCGAATTTGTAACACCATGTATAATATGTTTTATATAATATAATAAAAATCATAAATAGAAAACAATTATAATTATCTAAAACAAGAAATAGGCTGAATTTAAACTGGAAATAACTATTGAATCGAATAGTTTTGTACCTTACTCGTTTATAAATTGGTATAATTGACCAATAAAAATAGTATACAAATTCCAGCGCTAAGAAATAATAAAAAGAAAACGAAAACATATTGTTGCTTTTAGTCATATCGGTCAATTATTGTTTTGTACTTTGGACAACTTGTTTTATATTTTATATTTTAATTACTTAATACAATTCTTTATTTGATAAGAAGCATATTGTTTCCTGGATAATTACTCCCAAATAATATAGTAGCTGAATGAAAAATACGTATTCGCGGATGATACGGCCATCACAGCGACATCAAAGACCCCAAGGATAATAATGTCCCGGCTCAGAAGGAAAATAGCCATTTTGCAAAAAGGGCTCAGCAAATGGAACATTAAAATAAACCCGGACAAGACCCCAGGCAATTTACTTTTCAAAGACGCACTGCAAATTTCCAGAAGGAAAAGTCACTGTAGGAAACAAGCAAATAGACTGAAAACTAAGTGTCAAATATCTAGGTCAACACTTTGACAAGAGGCTCAATTGGAAAGTAAATATAGCCACCATAATAAAAGCCCACCAACAACTAGGCCCAATATACAGCTTGCTGAACAAACGAAGTAAGCTAAACCTAAGAACAAAGGTCACCTTGTATAAAACGTTTATCAGATCAGCGATGACGTATGGAGCATCAGCATGGTGCACCATCAGCAAATGGGACCTAAGTATTCAAGTGATGCAAAACAAGGTATTAAAAATCATTGTAAACATGCTACACAAGAAATTTCCGAGTTATTCGACCAAACCATAAACAAATACCACACTAAGGCTAACTTAGCCAACAATAGAAAAATACTTTTATCGCACATACACTCACTGCCAAACAACATATACAAATTACCTAAAGACTGGATCAATCGCAACCGCGATTGATTCAAAAACATAACTGATTCAAACACAAACACTTAAGACCTTGTTTGCATAACACTCAAAAACCGAAAACACCTAAAGAGACCCACTACCTACTACCCTCTACCTCAACACGTTCGGAGCTCTTAAATTTTGCTCATTCGATTAAGTTCCAATGGGAAAGATTCAAGAGCTGGCACCAAACATAAATGTATAGCTTAAAAGCTAAATACTAAGCAATCATAAATGATGAAATAACGTTAACACGTTAGTGAAAAGAAGTTAAAGGCCTCTCTAGCCTGACTTACACTGGGAGTTTAGTCGGTCGGTAATATCTCATTCAGAGGATTGCCATCCCGACACAACTTTACAGCCGCGTCTGTAAGGTGTCTGTAAGCAGATTCTCCTCGGCTATCCAAAAAAAAAGTAGATGAGGTCCTGACTGACGGCGTTGCCAACCCGATATAAATAAATCTATAATCACCACCAAAGACAACTAGTGTGTGTGACTATCATTTTTTATAAAGTTACAATATTACGCCTTTATATAATTAATGTATACCTTCCTGGATCGTCGGAAACAACTGCCTCCAGAGTGGGAAATTCATTTAACTTATCACATATTGTATTCGTACACAAGTTGGTCTGAATTAAATCGTTTCCATCAGTGCCGCAATTTGCTATTCCATCAACAGGACATTTATTGTCAATATCTTTTCTTTGATATCCTGTTCTATGGGCACAAGTTTCAATTCGTATCTTATCCGTAACAGATGCTACTCCAACATGCACTACGAGCTGGAATAAAATCAATATAAATTAACACACAAATAATACATGAGCATGAGTATAGTTTTTACCGTAATAACAATTCCTTTTAAACCCGATTGTTTCGGAAATATGGAAAGGTAAATGAAGAAAATCAATACATTTTATTTTAGAAAATAAAGAACGATTTCTATGTAAAAAATTTAAAATAAAAATTATTTAACTAACTGTTCAAAATATCGCACTTCAGCCACCTGCTAACAGTATCCAGGCCTGTTTGAAAACTAGGAAAGTATGTCTTACAAATGTTGATGAGCATCTAAAATTTTTTCTTCTTGGCAGCTAATTTTTATTTACATTTACATCGAAATAAAGTATTATGCCAAATTTAATTACTTTATACCATGATCAATATAATGATCAAATATTACGGAATGACCTTTGGTTTCAACAAGATGAAGCGACACCGACTTTTGATATAAATATCCGAAACTATTTGGATGAAAGAAGGCGGATAGGAAGGCGAGCGGGCATTGAATGGCCTCCTAGATCTCCAGATCTAACATCTTTAGATTTCTAACTTTATGGTCATTTAAAGACTGTCGTATATCGTACGAAAACCCTTTGGAGGATCTTGGAAACTAATTTTTACATGCCGTTCAATCTATTTCTCAACATTTGTAAAAACGTGCTTTCCCAATTTTCAGAGAAGGACATTGTCAGATGGCTAAAGGACGCCATTTTGAACAGTAATTAAATAATTTTTATTTTAAATTCTCATTTATATAAAAATTGTTACTTATTTTTTTAAATAATATGCATTGGTTTCTTCACTTATTTGTCAATATTTCCGAAACAATTGAATTTAGACCTGTGATAAAAAATGTTTAATGTGAGAATTTTGAATAACTAACAATATACTTACAGGGTACTAATTCCATTTTAGATAATTAATTTAAAATTACAGTTAATGACGTTATACTAACATATGGAATGCACAGTCAAATAGTAAAATTTTAGTATTATCGAATGTCGAAAACCCGGATCTGATATCACCTTTCGTTCTGGTGTAATTAAACCGTTCCGAAACATTTGTCCACCCCTGTATGAGTAATAGGTTTAGGTATATGATATTTTATTGGACACTAATAAAAATATTAATCTAATAAGATGACTAAAGATTCTTCTTATTTATGCTTATGTCACTTAGAATGTAAGTCTGGGGGTAAGACTTCTTTTCCACTGCACTGCTGGATCCTTTTAGATTGGAAGATGTTGGCCCACCCGGCTTCGCCCGGTGAAATACCATTGCATCGGTTTAGGCGGGGTGAAGTTTTGTTCCTTGAGTTAACATTTGCTCATTGAGTGGACGTTTCGTCGCTATGCCGATGTTTCCGGTTACCAGGGTGAGACCCCAAAAAATAGCATGATGGAAGCTCCAGGCCCAAAATACTCCGGAGGTAAACTCGCCCCCCAATTCGGATCTCCGGGCGGGGGCTGGTCTTGGGGCCCCATCAAGCGAAGTTCATCCAATAACAAGCATTTCCGACAATTTACTGGGTTCCTCCAATAACACATGAAGAAATGGTGTGGCACCTGCAGTTGCTAACCAACCCAGAATTAGCAACTTCAAAATTGATTTCTGCAACATTAAAGGGCTTAACAAGAACATCAATTCAGTCCACCAGCACTTACAATCTTCCAAGCCTTGAAGGTCAGATCGTCAACAAACACCGTCAGCTATATATATATATATATACCCTGGATACGATATTAATTTCCGATTTCGACGCAACTTTGGGGTATGTCTTTTTGTTCGAGATGATATCTGCTGCCAACGAGAACTCGCACTTGAACCGAAAGACTTTGATGTAATACAATGCCAATACAATCGACTTCTTGCAAACCAACCTTCCGAATGCAGAGATTGCTATCTTTGGCGACTTTAACGTCCACAATGTCAACTGGCTTAAATACTCAAATACGAACGATGAGCAAGGCCGTGAGGCCGAATCCTTTGCGATCAGTTCTGGTCTAACGCAACTCGTAGAAGAACCAACGCGGATTCCAGACCGAGATGGAGATTTTGCTAGTCTTTTGGATCTTCTCTTGACGTCAAACCCAGATCTATATACAGTTACCGTATAGCCTTCGTTAGGATCTTCCGATCACAAATTTATTTCAACTTTAAGCGAGCTACCAATTACTTCTTAACAATCTGCTAAACCTCGCAAGATATGGCATTACACATCGGCCAAGTGGGAAGACCTGAAAGACCATTTTCACACGGATAGCGTATGCTTCTCTTCTGATGTTCCTGTTATAGTTCTCAAGAGATGCGCCGATGAAGCAACATCAGTATTTTGTAGACTTTTTAACTTATCCTACAAACAAGGAGTATTTCCATCGTGCTGGAAGACGGCGCGAGTCCAGCCTATACCAAAGAAGGGTAAGAGAACCCTGCCTAACAACTATCAACCAGTCGCATTGCTTTCAGTTATATCAAAAATAATGGAGAAAGCTATTAACCAACATCTTCTAAAGTACCTGGAAGGCTTCAACATTATCAGCGATCATCAATATGGTTTTCGGAAGTCCAGATCAACTGGAGATCTTCTAGCCTGTCACCCATCTTTGGAACAACGCAATAGAATATCATGGGGAGTCTCGGGCTGTTACGCTGGATATTTCTAAAGCCTTTGATCGTGTTTGGCATGAGGGACTTGTAAGTAAACTGCGATCCTATGATATGCCCACTCGATTCTGTGCATGGTTGTCTAGCTTCCTTAAGGACCGCTCTCTGCCAGTGGCGATTGACGGATTTCTCTCAGACACCTTCACCATCAATGCCGTTGTTCCTCAAGGTCTATATTGTCTCACACTCTCTTCTTACTCTACATTAACGACCTTCTAGTGTTAGCTTTTGTTAGTTGTTGATCAACGTTTGTTAGCTGTTGATCAACGTTTTGAATCTTTGGAAATTGTACTTAAAAAGGAAAATCGGTTACCACACATCGACCTTACGGGCATGAGGGTGGGTTTTGACTACTTTTCGATGTTATTTTTGTTGTCTATATACCCCCACCGGTTACTTTGAATGATCTTGATAACCTTCTTGAATTTTTTGTTGTTTCTTTTCCTGTATTTGAAAAGAATGTCTGTATTTTGGGTGATTTAAATTTGCCCTCATATTCTGAATTTGTGGATAATGGCGTGGAGAATAATTGTATAACTGCCTTTAATTACTTTTTGATTTACATGAAGTTAAAGCAGGGTAACTATGTTAGGAATTTCAACAACAGAATCTTGGACCTAATATTGCATAATAATAAAAAATGTGTTGTTGAGGGTGCTTTGGATGTGCTTCTAAAGGAGGATGAGCATCACCCTGCCCTTTTTGTATCACTGGCATATTCTCATCCAGTTAATCGCAAGCGTGATTTCGCATTGAATCTTGAAAACACCTATAATTTTCGAAGAGCAAATTTTCCGCTAATGTATGATATGTTTTCAGATATTAATTGGTGTTTTCTTGCATCCTTTGATAGTGTAGAGACTGCGTGTTCTTCTTTCTATACAAAATTATTTGAGATCATTGACTTATATGTACCTCGATATAAGAAGTTTCCGAATAAAAAGTATCCCCCGTGGTTTACTTCAAATATCATACAAAATATAAAAAAGAAGGACAGGTTCCATAGAAATTTCAAAAGGTCAGGATGTCTTCAGTCGTTGCAGGATTTTAAATCTATAAGATCTATTATATCTATATCTATCTATTGATATAAAACGGGATCCCAAAAGGTTCTGGGCTTTTATTAAGAGCAAGAGGGAGACCAGCTAAATACCCCTACTGATATTTTGAGTCATTTTGCAACTTTTTTTAAACAGTCTTTCTCTGATGTTACTACCAATCATGTAATAATTCATGAATCCCAATTTGAATTGAATTGAATTTTTGTAGTGTTTGAATTCTTGCTCCGCCATTCTATCTTTCCGCTTGTCCAAGGACAAATAATTCAGCACCAGCATGGATTCTTTAAAGGTAGATCAACAACAACAAACTTGCTTAGTATCTCACAAAGCCTTGCGGAAGCGATAGATGAGGGTCTGCAGACTGATGTAATATATTTGGATTTCTCAAAGGCATTTGACCGGCTTGATCACTCTATTTTAATTTCAAAACTTAACAGATACGGATTTTCACAGCCTTTATGATATATGCGGATGATATTAAAATATTCAAAGTGATTAGAAATATCAATGACTGTATTATTCTTCAAGACAACTTAGATCTAATTAATAATTGGTGCTTGAAAAATAATCTTCAGCTACATTGAGAAGTGCAACGTTGTGTCATTCACAAACAAAGTTCATTCATTAAACATGACTATTTGCTTAAAAATACAGCTATCTCCCGCTGCGACTCATTCTGCGACCTGGGAGTAGTCTTTGACTCAAAACTTTATTTCGTCCCTCATACAAATAAGGTAGTGGGTGAATCTCTGCGGGGTTATGGGTTTATTGTGCGCTGCACAAGGGATTTCAATAACAGTGATGTCTTGAAGACATTGTACAATTCATATGTACGGTCCAAGTTAGAATATGCTGCAGTAATCTGGGCTCCTGAGTGCAGGGTTCATATTAATGCCATTGAAGGTGTTCAAAAAAAATTCTTAAAATATCTTAGCTTTAAGAGAGACGGAATATATCCCATCCAGGGTTTTCCTCAATCCAGGTTACTTAAGGAATTTAATTACGGATCTCTTAGTGATCGCCGTGATTACCATCTTTTGATAACTTTGTTTAAATTATTAAACAATCAATTGGATTGTATGGACATTTTGTGAAAGCTTAACTTTCACGGCAAAACATAACATTCTATTTACCATGTCCAAGGACAAATATTTTGAAGTTTTCTCCTATTTTTCAAATGTGTGACAAATACAATAAACACATTGAATTGGATTTTTTTAATTGCTCGATAAGCATAGTTAAACAGCTGGTGCCTAATTAAACTGCATTTCAATTATATCATACGGTTTGCATATTTTTTTGTCCTTAAAGTTTTTTTTTATTTTTATTGTAAGACTAAGTAAGTTTTGAAATTTATAATTTAATTTTATTCTTGTTTCATTTCTTTAGATTATGTTTTTTTATATATGTATTTACCTTATCTTAAGTTCAATTAAGATTATGTGCACATATCTTTTGTCCTGCCTTGTAGTTGGGAAATGTTCCTGTAAGGCAGGTAAAATAAATAAATTAATTAAAAATAAAATAAAAAACAAAAAATCCGATATTTAGTTTTGCTGACGATAGCACACTTATCTCATCTTTCTCTTTGAATGCACAAACATCGGCTGCAGACGCACTTCTTCGCAGACAGCATGAAGTATCACGCCTCAACAAGGATCTGGAAGAAATTTTGGCTTGGGGTGTCAGTAATCAAGTCGAATTTAACGCTAAAAAACTCAAGCAGCAGTTTTCTCTAAAAAGGTTAACATTGCAGAACCGGATATAGTCATGGCCGCACAAGCAATCCCACTGGCTTCATCTATTAATTTGCTGGGCGTCAATCTGGAAGGAAATATGTCTTGGCATAACCACGTTGTGGCAATCGCCAACATAGCTTCTCAGAAACTTGGTGTACTCTTCCGAACCAGAAAGTTGTACACACCTCAACAACTCTTGACACTATACAAAGCCCAGATTCGACCATCACTAGAGCACTGATCTCATGTCTGGAGCTCTGCACCCAAACATACTATTCGGCTACTGGATTCCATCGAAAGGAGGGTCATTCGTCTGATTGGAGACCATGAACTGACGAAGAACTTCGACAGCCAAGAACATCGAAGACAGGTTGGGGATTTGACTCTCTTTTACAGATATTTTCATGGAAAGTGCTCGGCTGACCGCCCAGAGCGGCGAATAGCAGAAATACAAGACGAACCACTGCCGCCCATCCATATGTGGTTAAGCTTAGTACATATAACCTCCAACGATTCAAAACCAACGTGAATCGCTCCAGAGTGCCCTAAAGGATTTTTCCTATACTGCTTGTGTTTGATCATAAAAAAAGGCGAAAAATTCGCCATAATACTCTGGAAGCTGATTATTCTCAGCTGAACCTATAGTTCCGAATTTACTTTGCTAAAACTTTCCAATAGTTTTTAAAATTATTTTCATAAATTAAAAACGAGAATTCGGTTGAATTTCAATTCAAATGAAAAAATATTCATTTGATAAACTCGCGGGCGTAACGTGAGATAGATGCACAGGGTGGCAAACTAAGCAAGGCACGCGGCTGTATCTCGAAAACCGTTCATCGTACAGATTTCGGAAAATATACAGGGTGTTCCTTAATGACGTGCTAATATTTCAAGGTGTGATTTCTTAGGTCATTTCATAAAGAAAAGTTCATATGAACATATGTCCGCAACGGCTTAAAATTTTATTTTTTAAATGGTTATTTTTTAATGGTTATTTTTTAATATCTCCGAAAATACTTTAGAAATTATTTTCAATTTTGGTATGTGTTAATAGGATATGGAACCACAAATTTTAGTTAGAAAAGTTAATCAATGTTCCACCATCAGTGGCGTCCCTGCGGACATGTTCTTTGATATTTTTTACAAAAAGATAGTACGCCACTGACATTTTTCCATGTGGATATTTTTTCTGATTAGCCTGGTCAATTCTATAAGAAAACGGCCTCTTGAATTTTTCTTATCAGACGCACCGTTCTTGATTAAAACCACTAAGTTCATATTGAAACTCATTATTATTAACATTGAAAAAATAATTAATGATACGTTCCATAAAAATTGTTGGAAATGGTCACCTTCACTTAAAAGACATGCTTCCGCCCGCCTTCGCATCGAATTGCTCGCTCCAACAATTTTTATAGAACGAAATTTATCATTAATTATTTTTATCAATGCTAATAATAATGAGTTTTAATTATGAATTTAATGGTCTCAATCAAGAACGGAATAAAAATTCAACACCCTGTAGCAAATAATTTAAGCCGTTGCGGACATATGTTCTTATGAACTTTTCTTTATAAAATGACCTAAGGAATCACACCCTGAAATATTAGCACGTCATTAAGGAACACCCTGTATATTTATAGAAAAAGTGGTCAAGAGAAATTGCTGAAAATTATTTGCTAGTTTGTAGGACGGCAGCCGAACCCGAACAAACCCGAACAGACCTGATAAGCGTTATTAAAGGCTGTGAAAATCCAAATATGCTAAGCTTTGAAATTAAAATAGTGTGGTCAAGCCGGTCAAATGCCATTGAAAAATCCAAATATATTACATTAGTCTGCAGACCCCCATCAATCGATTCCGCAAGACTTTGTAAGATACTAAGCAAGTTTGTAAGATATCTTATACTTTCTCTTCTACCTATTTTTCTGACCTTTCAGTAAACCTATTTATATAATTTTCCAAATTCATAATTTTCATCCTTACTTAAAGAATGTTTAAATATGTTTTTCCTATTTTACAGTTTACCATAACAATTTCGAAAATTTCTGCTTATGTATAATGATAACGGTATACAGTGAGGACGTAAAGTAAGGAATAAATTCATTATCTCGCAAACTACAATTTTTTTAAAAAATCGCTCGGACCCTTCGATTTTGTTTTTCGAACGCGCATATTCTGACATAAAATGTAGATATACAGGGTGTTGCAAATAAGAGTGACACAAAAAAAAAATTTTTAAATAGAACCCACTGTATATTATTGCATGTACGGATTCTTCGGAAAATCCTAAACATTTTTCATGTAGCATGTGCTATACCTTAGCCCAAGCGTTTTGGAGTTATTCTCATTCAAAATTTGAAAAGTGGAAAAAGTCATGGAGAAAACAAAGAATAAAATTATTTTAAAAATGTCTTATTTATCGAAAAAACAGTTAGGTGAACTTAAAAATAATTTTTCTAAAGTAAACGTTCGAAGTGTCTTCCGTTGGTCAACTGACAATAGCCTAACCCATCTACAAATTCTCGCTGAACATTTGGAACCATTTGGGGTGTAATTTGCCGAATTTCTTGCCGGATGCGATCTTTTAAATCATCTAAATTTGCAAGCTGGCTTTTGAATACTTTTCCCTTAAGGCATCCCCATAAAAAAAAATCGAGTGGTGTTAAATCGGGTGACCTTGGCGGCCACTCAATAAAATCACCTCTTCCAATCCACCTGTTTGGAAAAGTATCGTCCAAATATGTACGAACTCCCACAGCGAAATGTGGGGGAGCACCATCTTGTTGCAACCAGATATTATGATGTGGCAAATCGGGACGTTCTAACTCAGGAAAAAGGGTGGCCAGGGCTGGAACAAGTTCTTGTTCTAAAAAACTCAAGTATCTCACGCCTGTTAAATTTCCGTCAAAAAAGAAGGCCCTATAACAATGTCATCGACAACGCCAGCCCACACATTGATCTTTTGATTAAATTGTGTGTGTCCTTCCCTCATCCAGTGTGGATTTACATCGGACCAATATCGATATTTTTGGGTATTTACGTCACCATTCACGCAAAATGTGGACTCATCGGAAAAAATTATATTTTTTACAAAATTTCTGTTTACGAAACACATATCCTGTAAACGCTCACAAAATTCAAGGCGCCTCTCAAAGTACCTACCTTTCCAAAAGTTCTTGGAGAACTTGCATTTTATAAGGATGGTATTTATTTGTATGCAGTATTTTAAGAACTGTTGTTTTTCCAATATCCACGTCACTTGCTACCTGCCTAGACACCACATGCTGGTTATCTTGAACTGCCAGTAAGACTTCTAATTGTTGAGTTTCATCAACTTGAGGACGACCAAATCTAGGGACATCTCTTACATGACCGAATTGCCTAAACTTGTACTCAATTTTGCTTACTGTTGATTGTGATATTGGCGGACGATTGGGGTATTTTTGAATAAATAACTCACAAGTTTCTTGCTGTGTTCTAACCCTATCACCGTAGCCCATCATCATCAAAACCTCTATGCGCTGTTTCTCAGTGAGCCGTATTTTAATTTAATTTAGTTATGAAAAACGAAATGAGTCTTTTGAAAACTAGTAAAACGTTAGGAAAATACACATAAAACTGACAATAACAGTAACTATTGACATTAATTCTTTTGGTTCTTGCATCATAACTCCAAAGCCTACTTGACTTTTCTTGCGCTTCCCGCATGCTGACTACAGGTTGTCCTCAGCGTGCATGAATCAATGCAAGTCTTGATTGATTGCGAAATATCTGATTTTCAAATTTTGAATGAGAATAACTCCAAAACGCTTGGGCTAAGGTATAGCACATGCTACATGAAAAATGTTTAGGATTTTCCGAAGAATCCGTACATGCAATAATATACAGTGGGTTCTATTTAAAAAAAAAATTTTGTGTCACTCTTATTTGCAACACCCTGTATATCTACAATTTATGTTAGAATATGCGCGTTCGAAAAATAAAATCGAAGGGTCCGAGCGATTTTTTTAAAAAATTGTAGTTTGCGAGATAATGAATTTATTCCTTACTTTACGTCCTCACTGTATGTGTCTTCGAAGCAGGTAAGCAAGCTAAAAACCGAACTTTTATTAAATTAGTGGAACAGACTATGAGTTTTTTCCTCTTCATAATTTCACTCCATTGAGAGATGGGCTGTTTCAAAAAAAAAAATTGTTTATGCACTGACGCTCCTGAGCCACCGGTAGATACGCTACTACATATCATATGATCCTGTTTATGAGTTTAATTTTTTTCTGGAAAACCATACTGGCTTCATGTTTTTAATTAGAGATTCGAGACACATATTCTGTTTCTCTCGCGAGGTCCTTAATTGCCATAATATAATTTTACCTACTTTTGGATTATATAATTCCCACATCGTGGATATGTTCGTTTCAACGTGTTCATAGGCCACTGGAATTTGCTCTTTAATAATTTTAAATCCACTGAGTTCATCTGGTAAACCTGAAACAGCTTCCCAGCTCGCATTTATTTTGTGTTCTTCAAAAGGGCCAAATCCAGTTATTAAGACGTTGTATGATTCCGATTCTGCCATTTGCTGAAACAATGTAGGTATATAGTCTGAGTGGAAATAATAATAATAATAATATATTATGTATCAGTGGCGTAACTACGTCAGAAAAACTTGTGTTCGGTGACGGTAGCTAGATCGATATTTCCTAGGTATAACGGAACCGGACAAAAAAGTTGAGTGAGGTAGATGGTTGATGGCACAACTTAATGACGGCTTTTTTGAAAATCGCATACCTATATCGTCAGCTTAAAAAAAGACCACTAATACAATAGTACAATAATTTCGTTTACATCAGATCTTATTTCGTTTCCTAAAATCTTTCATGATCTTGTCCTTCTGGGGATCGAAGGGGCCCCCTGAATTGCTAAAAATGTGATTTTTCATGAATTTTCCGTAATCCACGATACCACAAAGGTGATGGTCACAAAAATTTGTGCAGCTTTCTAAAATTTCCCAGGCCCCAGCCTTGCAGGTCCCCGAGCTTTGGAGGTCCCTTCGGGGCCCCCAAAGCTCGGGTGCCTGTGTTCCTGGAACACATGGAACACCGGTAGTTACGCCACTATGTGTATGTATACAGTGTGTCCCAGTATAAGCGAACCTATAGGTACAAATGACAAAAAAATTTCGAATTAAAATTTGACCATTTGGGACAGTGATCAAATCAGGCAGGCCTTGACGGTGGCATTATTTTTATTTTCTGTCTAGGTAAACTGCCTCTTAATCACAAAATATCGAAAAATTTGGAATGGAATTATTTCAAAAACGGCTGGAAATAACTTATATATTTGTATTACAAAAAAAAAATTGCTGATGAATTCTACATCCAACAGCCAAATAATATACAGGATGTTCCATTTGAAAATCTTGAGAACAAATATTTTCAAATGTATCGTTTTATTATGAACACGTACCTTCTATAGATTCATAGTATCTTTGTTATAAAGTTCACCCAATCTCGTGGTTAGGAAAATTATTTTAGATTGTTTTTGATTTTTCTTTCCAGGTTTACAAAACTTTTTTTTTTAGTTTTTAATTTATTGCTCTCCCACGCAAATTAAGTAAGTAATATTTTAGGTAGTTATAGAAGGTAGTTATATACGAACCTAATTATACAATAAAATACATGGTGTTCCATTTATAAAAATAAAACTTTATATTATCACACTTTTTTGGGTCACCCTGTATATGGGAAAATATTTTCCTGAATTACACCCCATTGATACAGTATAAGTCGGTATATGAATGAAAGTTCTAACTTAATTCGTATAGGAGCTATGCAAAACTGACGAACTATGTAGCTGTTTTTTTCATGTCAATTTACATCTTGTAAAAAGTAATTTTTTAAACCTTGATAACATAAATGGAATTACTGAAAATATTTCTATCTTTATTACATTATATAAAATAATATAATAGCACGCCCATGAATAAAGCTGAATTTATAAACTCGACGTTGACAATTGACGGTGCTGTTCGACGGTGACGGTACAGCTTAAAGCTGAATTTATAAACTCGACGTTGACGATTGACGGTGCTGTTCGACGGTGACGGTACAGCTTAAACATATTGAAATGCATAAGACCATTTATATTTGACGATGACGGTGCAGTTTGACGGTGGGTGACGGCCGACATGAACCAATTTTATCATAAACACCAAAATTAATATAATCACATAAAAATACAGAAAAGCCGAGAAAAATAGGTTATGTTATCGTCGCCACCGTCAAGTTTATAAATCCAGCTTTTTACGGCATCGTCAAACAGCACCGTCAAACTGCACCGTCAATCGTCACTGTCGAGTTTATAAATCATAAGACCATATATATTTGACGATGACGGTGCAGTTTGACGGTGGGTGACGGCCGACATGAACCAATTTTATCTTTTGACGGTGGACGGCCGTAGCAACGTTCGTAGCAAGTTTACACAGCCAATCAAAATCGTGTTTACCTGTCACGTGATATTTTGTAAATATTATTTTATTTTATACCATCTTATTAACCATTTTAAAGTGTACTGTTGATAATTGTTGATAGTATCATTCAGATCACATAAACACCAAAATTAATATAATCACATAAAAATACAGAAAAGCCAAGAAAAATAGGTTATGTTATCATCGTCGCCACCGTCAAGTTTATAAATCCAGCTTTTTAGGGCACCGTCAAACAGCAACGGTGCTGTTTGACGGTGACGGTACAGCTTAAACATATTGAAATGCATAAGACTATTTATATTTCACGATGACGGTGCAGTTTAATGGTGGGTGACGGCCGACATACACCAATTTTATCTTTTGACGGTGGCCGGTCGTAGCAACGTTCGTAGCAAGTTTCCACAGCCAATCAAAATCGTGTTTGCCTGTCACGTGATATTTAGTAAATATTATTTTATTTTATACCATCTTATTAACCATTTTAAAGTGTACTGTTGATAAGTGTTGATAGAATCATTCAGATCACATAAACACCAAAATTAATATAATCACATAAAAATATAGAAAAGTCGAGAAAAACAGGTTATGTTATCGTCGTCATTCAAAGGTCGTCACCGTCAAATTTATAAATCCAGCTTTTTACGGCACCGTCAAACTGCACCAACGAATACTTATAAACAGGAAGAAGACAAACAGCCGTGTTAACACATCGAAGCAAGTATGAACAAACGAACAAACCAGGTATCCATTACGTCTGGAATCAGCTGACAAACGTACGTGCTTTTCAAATGTCACTTTTGTACAAATTTTTATTACTGTCAATATTTTAAAGTGACATTTAACCAACAAAAAACATTCAAACCCCTTATATTTGATTTACTAAGTAGTAAAAATCAAATATTAGGATTCTGACATGTTTTAAGCTGTAAATATCACTTTAAAATAATCCTTACACACTCTTATATCATTTTTTGAACTAGTAACGTAACTACAAATGAAAAATTAAACTTCAGAAATAGTAGTAGTTTTATTAAAAAATAGGAAGTAAATCATAATTTACATAAAATATTTTACCATCTTCAACTGGGCTCTAGGTCCTAGCAAATATTTCAGGCTTCAAGTCCGAGCATATTTTTTGGGCCCCATATGATTTATGGAAATAAATTATTATCGATGCTTACTCTCAGTAAAGATTACTAATTGAATATTTCAATTACAAATTAATCACTTGCACCAAAAAGGAAACGACGTTTTTCGTAAAAGATTAGAATATATTAAAAATTATTTTAAAATTTAAAGATGCGTCCATAGAAGTCTTCTCCACCATTTTAAATCATATCAGATGTTGCTTGATTTCCATGCCCGCCAGACGAAGGAAGTTAGCTTGTTTAACAATTCGTGCTGTTCGCATTCTATGCCTGTCTCTGTCTGCAGCAACCTTCCCTAATTCAGTAAAGTGAGACAAATATGACCAGGATCAAGTCGCCTGCATAAACACTGACTTTTGGGCTTTCCATATTAACTCTACGTAAGTCTGATATTGACGCTTAAATGATAGAGTGAAACAGATAAATAAAAGTAGGTTACTTGTGAGCGTATGGAGCAGAGTAGGCTTAGCATCACTTCCAAGGCCTTCTTACGTGTTTCGATCCCCCCCCCCCCCCATAAGCAGTCTCACCGGGCTGAACTGCACCTGAGACTGCTTATGGGGGGATCGAAACACGTAAGAGGGCCTTGGAAATGATGCTAAGCCTACTCTGCTCCATACGCTCACAAGTAACCTACTTTTATCTATCTGTTTCACTCTATCATTTAAGCGTCAATATCAGACTTACGTAGAGTTAATATGGAAAGCCCAAAAGTGAGTGTTTATGCAGGCGACTTGATCCTGGTCATATTTGTCTCACTTTACTGAATTAGGGAAGGTTGCTGCAGACAGAGAGAGGCATAGAATGCGAACAGCAGGAATTGTTAAACAAGCTAACTTCCTTCGTCTGGCGGGCATGGAAATCAAGCAACATCTGAATCATATGATATGATTTAAAATGGTGAACAAGACGCATCTTTAAATTTTAAAATAATTTTTAATATTCTAATCTTTTACGAAAAACGTCGTTTCCTTTTTGGTGCAAGTGAGTAATTTGTAATTGAAATATTCATTTAGTCATCTTTACTGAGACTAAGCATCGATAATAATTTCTTTCCATAAATCATATGGGGCCCAAAAAATATGCTCGGACTTGCAGCCTGAAATATTTGCTAGGACCTAGAACCTAGTTGAAGATGGTAAAATATTTTATGTAAATTATGATTTACTTAATATTTTTTAATAAAACTACTACTATTTCTGAAGTTTAATTTTTCATTTGTAGTTACGTTACTAGTTCAAAAAATGATATAAGAGTGTGTAAGGATTATTTTAAAGTGATATTTACAGCTTAAAACATCTCAGAATCGTAATATTTGATTTTCACTACTTAAGTAAATCAAATATAAGGCGTTTGAATGTTTATTGTTGGTTAAATGTCACTTTAAAATATTGACAGTAATAAAAATTTGTACAAAAGTGACATTTGAAAAGCACGTGCGTTTGTCAGCTGATTCCAGACGTAATGGATACCTGGTTTGTTCGTTTGTTCATACTTGCTTCTATGTGTTAACACGGCTGTTTGTCTTCTTCCTGTTTATAAGTATTCGTTGGTCAATAGTCACCGTCAAGTTTATAAATTGACTTTTCTTCTCCCTTACCGATACGTCGGAGACACAGATCCACTTGTCGTATCCAGGGTTGTGCAAAATTTGATTTTTTTTAAATGCAAATTATATTAATGTCAGTCTAAAAATATAGTGCAAATTACAGCACAGCTTTTAATGATCCATGTCTTTTAAACAGCCCTATTTTTTAATATATTTTCTGACTGATCATTTTAAAGCATTTCTAGGTATCAGTCATCACTGGTATCAGTTCAGTAGTTTTTAAATTACTAAGTAATTAAAATATTTAAGATCCATTTGATGTTTACTGGGTATCCAAATAAAAGGCCTTCGTATCCAAGCTACAGCCTAAATATTTGTCAGAACGCGACTCTTGTAAGGGAATTCTTATCGCGTCTTGTTTATGTGTAGGCAACCAATTAAACGCTCAAGTAAAATAACAAATGTGACAGCACACAGCTGACGCTGACAGCCGAACAGTTTTTTTCCTGTGAAAATGATTTCTTTGTACTAAATTACTGATAAATAAACAAAAAATTGTGTAAATTAATGAAAAGTCGTGATCGAGCGAAAATGCAATGTGTTCATATAAATATAAGACAGGCAACTTTTATTTTACTTACCTTCTTGGCGAACAATATAAATACAGGTAATAAACAAACAAATTAAAATTTTTATTAAACCAAAACAAACTGTTTTCACCACTTTTAGCTGACAATCAAATTAAGCTGTTTACTGGAGATATTAAAAAAAGTACCAATATATCAGATGAAATTAAGGACGTAAATATACAGGTAAGTACAACTTACTATTTTTGAGTAGAAAGATGACCAAGTTGAATAAATTTTTCCCAACTATGGTAATTAAACCTTGTATTTTAACCTTATCTGCAAATAATGGTGGGAATAGCGCACAGATTCGTCTCCCTGATAATTTTTGAATCTTGATAAAATACAAATTTTAGAAATGATTACACCTACTTATATAATTACTTTTAGACTTTTTCATTGGTCAGAATTGACCCTGAAATTGACATTAAATGTTTATTTTTCATCTATCAATTAGTTACTTATAATACCTTAGAAACGGTTGCTATAGACATTATCATAATATTGTAGGAAATATTAGCAGGCAATAAAGTTCCTAATGCCTGGTGATTTTTATAATGCCCCGTAATTATTATTAAAGAAAATATTGACCAAAATTTGTATTAATTTTTGTAATTATTTTTACATAATATTATCCTGTTTTTCCTATGTTAAATGTACAATTTTCCTGAGAAAGAACTATGAAATTTTGCGGTTTTTACTTTACATTGTAGAAAATTTTCATACTCCTTGTTGTACAGGATTTTAGACTTTGCTGCTGTTTTTAGCTTTTCCTAAAATATTTTGTCGAAGTTCCATATTTTAGTTGATAAAATCTAAAAGATGCTTTAAATAAATATCTCTTAGCAACCGTCAAACTTATTCTATGACAACCAATCAAAACTCACTAAATACTGAAAATTGGTGAAAATAGTTTAAAAAGATGCAGGAATTTAATTATTTATGTTTTAAGTAGATTAAAAATAAATTGTATACACCATACCCAGGCGTTACTAGACTATAATGCCCATCAGGCCAAGTTGCTTTCGACTTCCGGGCATTATAGTCTACTTAACGCTCTTGGTACATAAATAACTATTACACAACCAGTCCCAAACATGTCAGTCCCTAACTAGATAATATATTATACTATTATATAAACCCGAACAAACCATAGTATTGTCTACTAGGGTTACCAGTCATACACTTGCTTGTCTTAATGTCCAGTGCATGACAGAAGACTCTTTCATATCAACCCTGTCTCATATATCGGTGGTATTTTTAATGTGTCTAAGACCTAGAGAGTTGTTCAAATCATATTACCCAGCCAAATAACTTCGAAGCAATATTGAGGGTGAACATACTAATTTCGTCTGAACTCAAAAATTCAAATTCAAATTCAAAATATGCTTTATTGTTATAAGAGTTGCGCCTCTCGTTAACAAAGCTGTTAAAAAAATATAAAATAAACAAGTAATAAGAAACAAATAAATATATAAGTAATACTATAAATAATAATGATGCAATACAAACAAGTCGAATCAATACGAATAAAACAGAAGCAACTTGAATGCAACTAAACATTGTGCACAAGCAATAACCAGCAATATAGCACGAGTTTCAGCTAAATGAATCAGCAAAAAACTCGTCCAACGTATAATAAGCCTTACTCAATAACAATTTCTTGACTTGATTTTTGAATTTTTTTTCCCCTTGAATTTATCTTAAGGTTTGAGGCAAGTGATTAAACAATTTCTTGCTGTTAAACATAATTGAGTTTCTTCAATCATGAACGATCGTCGAGTGTTGTGTACTGACTCAACAGACAGCATATTTCTGTATTTTTTATACATAAGTCTCCAGTGTAAACAGACAAACAAGGGTAAGAATAAATTGACAAAAATAATGGTTTACAAGATTCGCGACTCTTAACCCTGTACATGAACCGAACAGCCCTCTTTTGAAGTAGAAATATTGCATTAAAAAGATACCTCGAGCATGTACCCCAAAAACATATGCCGTAGCGTAACCGTGATTCCACAAGGGAAAAATACACACTCCTGACAGTAGGTTCGTCCAGTTCATCAGCAGTAATTCTAATTGCATAAGAACATAATGCAATATTTCTATTTAAAGTAACTAAGTGACCTTCAAACTGCAACCTATTGTCTATAAATAAGCCCAAGAATTTAATTTGACTTCGATTTTGTGAGAGCTGATCATCGAGCAATGTATTATTGCTTACATTTAAATGTAACAATATTAGTTTTTGAAATATTTACTGATAGGCAATTTGAGTCAAACCATTGTTTGATTTTAGTTAGATCACTATTTACATTGTCCTGGAGAGTAATTAAATTGTTGTTTATCCAAAGAAGCGTAGTATCATCTGCAAATATGGTAAATTTACCACTTATCTGAACAGCTGCTAGGTCATTAATATAAATTAAAAATAATAGTGGTCCGAGGACGGTACCCTGCGGCACACCCGACCGAACTTCCAAAAATGACGATGATGTGTTTCCGAATACTACCTTCTGAGATCGCCCCATAAGGTATGACTGAAACCAGTCAAGAACTTTACCCCTAAATCCATACACTTCGAGCTTCCGCAGCAGTATTCCGTGGTCGACGCAGTCAAATGCCTTCGACAAAACACTGGCGCAGCAGACTCTCCGTTATTCAGTCCCACGTACAAGTCCTCAAGAAAAGAAAAAATGGCGTCACTCGTATTCTTTGATTTTTGAAATCCAAACTGCCTGGAACACAATAAGTCATATTTATTAAGAAAACTCAACACTCGCTCGGCGACGAGTTTCTCGACTACCTTCGCTAATGTACGTCAACGAATACTTATAACCAGGAAGAAGACAAACTGCCGTGTTAAATAATCGAAGCAGGCATGATACGGCGACATCCATTATGCCTGGCGCGCACGTGCTTTTCAAATGTCACTTTTGTCCAAATTTTTATTCCTGTCAATATTTTAAAGTGACATTCAAGCAAAGAAAATATCAAAACCCTTTTATTTGATTTACTAAGTAGAGAAAATTAAATATTAGGATTTTGACATAGGTTTTCAGCTGTAAATATTGCTTTAAAATTGTCCTTACATACTTTTATATTATTATTGAACTAGTAACCAAACTAGAAATAAAGAATTCAGAGATTGAACGTTGTAATTAGTTTTATTAAAAAATAGGAAATAAATCATAATTTACATAAAATATTTTACCATCTTCAACTTCAAACAAATCAAGGTAAATACGTTATATACGTTATATATGTACAGCTACTAACCAAGTAAATATATGCACCATCATTATGATTATGGGCTTCCAATTTGTTTGTTTCGTAGCATACTCCTGGCAACATTAGTGATCGAAGTCCTCTTTAATGTTCAGTCATTATGGGATTCTCAATTAAACTATGAAAAGAAAGAATTATTATAATAATATATTACCGGACTTATCAAAATTCTGGCTACGGGTTAATATAACTAAGCTGTAATTATTATGTTGTAGCTTTTGACTTCTGGATTGTAAAATGTAAGTAAAATTCTTTTGTTTGGGACATAATGGGACAATTTTATAATGTAAAATAACAATAACGAATAAAAATTAGTAAAAAAATATTTCAATCATAAATTACTTACCTGCAACAAAACGAGAAGGTCCGTTTTCGTGAAAAGAATAGAAAATTAAAAATTATTTTAGAATTTAATGACTCTTCCTCCACCATTTTCAATCACATTATAAATCATATGTTACTTGATTTTATCCCCTTCCAGACGAAGGATGTTCGGTTGTGAAATAATTTAAGAACGTGTGCTGCTCGCATTCTATGTCTGTCTCTGTCTGCATCAACCTTCTCCGATTCAATAAAGGGAGACAAATATGGCCTAAATCGAACAAACCCAAAGTCTGATATTGACACAGAACGATCGACACAAAAGGATAAACGTATGGAGTAACCTGCCTGGCTGTGACGTCACTTGCACGGCCTACTTATATGCTTCGATCCCCGCCATAAGCGGTGTCACCGGGCTGTGAGGGAGTATTGACAAGAACTTTTTGCCGCATCGATTCCGCCGAGTCGGACAACTGCTTCGGCCAATAACCGAATAGTAAAAAAGTAGGCCGAATACCGAAGCCGAATCGATGGTTCGGCACATCTCTATTGGAAATGACAACTCCTCAAAAGCTCTTTACCTAAATTCTTCAATCCAATAATGTTTTTAGTATAAATTATGCATAAGCACCTTAAGAAAAACGAAAAATCCGATATTTAGTTTTGCTGATGATAGCACACTTATCTCATCTTTCTTTTTGATTGCACAAACATCGGCTGCCGACGCACATCTTCGCAGATAGCATGAAGTATCACGCCTCAACAAAGACCTGGAAGAAATTTTGGCTTGGGGTGACAGTTACCAAGTCGAATTTGACGCTAAAAAAACCCAGGCAGCAGTTTTCTCTAAAAAGGTTAACATTACAGAACCGGATATAGTCATGGACGGACACGCAATCCCACTGGCTTCATCTCTTAATTTGCTGGGCGTCAATCTAGGGGGAAATATGTCACGTTGTGGCAATCGCCAAGATAGCTTCTCAGAAACTTGGTGTACTCTTCCGAACCAGAATGTTGTACACACCTCAACAACTTTTGACACTATACAAAGCCCAGATTTGACCATCACTAGAGTACTGCTCTTGGAGCTCTGCACCCAAACATACTCTACTGGATTCCATCGAAAGGAGGGCCATTCGTCTGATTGGACACCACGAGCTGACTAAGAACCTCGACAGCCTATAACATCGAAGACAGGTTGGGGATTTGACTCTCTTTTACAGATATTTTTATGGAAAGTGCTCGGCTGACCTTGCCCTCTTAATTCCGCCCAGAGCGGCGAATAGCAGAAATACACGACGAACCACTGCCGCCCATGCATATGTGGTTAAGCTTAGTACTCTTCGAACTTCATTATTTAATTCTTTCATCTGAATTTGGTTAGGAGTGAGGTAATCACCAGAGGCTTTTCACTCCCTTCCAAAAGATAGTACAAGGTGTTTCAAAATATAAATATTTTCATTGTTTGGGAAAAAGAAAAAGTATGGTTTTTAATTGAAACACCCTGTACTCTATCTGTGTGGTCCCAAAAGCTCTTGAAAATCTCTATACTTCAATGTGTAATGCTGCTCGAACAGTTTTTGACTTATGCGCATTTATTTAGCAAAATCAATTATTACGGAATTAGATATTTTTTGCTTATTCTTTATGAACTTTTAATAATTTTATAAAAAGTCAAAAAAAATCATTGAAAGATAGAGATTTTCAAGAGCTTTTAGGACCACAGATAGAGTAAAGGGTGTTTCATTTAAAAACCATACTTTTTATCATTTTTCCAATCGAAATATTTGTATTTTGAAACACCCTGTACTATTATAGCTAATATTTGGAAACGGAGTGAAAGGTCTCCATATATTACCTGACTCCCAGCCAAATTTCAGTGCGCTAATCTGTCAAAGTTTTAAAATATCAGCCCTTTTTGAAGGATATGATTTCCAAAAAAAGGATCTCGAGAGCGATAAGATAAGTATAGGAAAATGCTAAGGAAAGTTATTAAGAAATTAATAGATGTAACAAAAAAAAATAATACACAGGGTATTCTATTTAAATTATTAACGTTGCTAATACTTTCTAATAGAAGCGGTATCACTGCACGACTGAAAATAGTTTTAAAAGAGAGGCAAATTTTCAAAGGGGTCCGTTGGCTAGTTCTTCATAAACGTCTAATAGACCAGCCGCCATCAATCGCCCTGTATAGGATTTTCCTTAATGACGTACTCATATTTCATAGTGTAATCTTAGGCCATTTGATGACGAAAACTTCATATGATATGTTCATATGAAGTTGTCCACAACGACTACATGTTGAAATTTTTGTTTAACTCGTTATTTTTGAATTTGAATAAGGGTATCATTTAACTGGTTAGCAAAATATTCTTATTTATGCGAACAGAAACATGTAATCGGTCAGCGAAAATGGCTAGTTGGTCAGCAACTTATGGACAGCAAGCATTTCTGAATCGGTCAGTAATTAATGTCATACTAGAGTGCCCTAAATTATTTTGGTACGCAAATTAAATATATAAGCTGCTATGAGCGAGTCACTTTTAATCAGATATTAGTAAGCAATCAGCGGGTAAGCAAAATATTTAATCTTGGTCATCAAAAAAAAGCAATAAAACGTGAAATAGTGACAGTGCCCTAGGAAAACAAGTGAAAACGCGCCCCCGCTACACCTTTTGGGCCTTGACTGCTACACCGAATGAAAACACACGCACGCAATTAGCTACTCGTATCACGCGACTGCTCTCGCTCCGCCCACAATAACGAACTTTGCCGATTATTCAAAACAAATGCAATCCAATGATTTATTTTGATAACCATTCTTTAATATGCAAACCTCTGAAGTAAACTGCTTCTAGACATATTTTTTTCTACTGACCAATTGTAAAATCTTCCTGACCAAGTAATCATTTCGCAGCTCGACTGTTAATTAAGCGAACACATGATATTACAAGCGGACTGATATCGGTTAAATTGTTGACAGTTTGTAGCACTTTTTGCAGAAGAAGTGTTGCAGCCTTTTTATTTATTGCAAGCAAAATCTTTTTATCCTGATCAAATGATTTAATGGCTATTTCTTGCGGCAAACCATTTAATTACTTCTCATAGAATAATTAAACCACATATTTTATTTTGAAAAGTTATTTAATTGTTCCACCAGTGGCGCCCCTGTAAACATGTTCTCTGATATTTTTTACGACAAAAGTGGTACGCCACAAACGTGTTTCCATGTGGACATTTTTTCTGATTATAGCCCGATCAATTCTACATGAAAATGGTCTCTTGTGTTTTCCTCGTCGCCATTCTTGATTAAATCGATTAAATTCAAATTTAGTTTAAGAGGTATCCGAAAACGATCTGTTTCAGAAAAGATTTATATAGCACATGACAATACATATTGCATGACTTGCCTACCTTAAATCATTTTTTTCTGGAAAAACAAGTTATGAAATGTCTTATTATATTTAAACCGGCAAATCCTGAGATGAAAATAAATTGAAGAAAAATATCCAAAAATGGCACTTTTCATTATTAAGCGGATTGTCATGTTGTCATTGTTGTGTTGTCATATCTACACGGCAAACTCTTTAAAAAAAAATTATAATTTTAACAATTTTTCATTCTCATCATCACCATTTATGAACAAATATGATTCCAGAAAACCGGTTTTGCAAAACAAATAATGGTAATATCACACACAAATTTCAAATTTGTCACAAACACAGGAAAGTAAATAGGTCAAACGTCATTGACCTTTTAAATGATTATCTTTCAAACTCTTTAAAAAAATGGAATTTCATTTAAGACACATGCTCTCTTACCTTTACTTATTTAAAAACAATTATTTGTTTCATAATTTCACACAAACCACACAGAATCGAAGTTTTAGGAAAAAAACTCTCACATAACCTCACAAATAGCAGCTATTCACATGGAAAGAATACACGGTAACATTGTTTTAATTAATTTTGGTCCCTTTTTTTTCTCGCTTAGATTTATTTGTTTAACTAATTAAAAAACACATTTTAAATACAATTCCTTCAATTTAAAAATGACACACACGACGAACGAACTGAAGGAAACGTTCAAACTACTTCAAACAGCGTTGTTCCAAGCTTTACATTTTTGTACCGGCTGGATCGGCAAAATTGTACTGAATTTTATAGCAATGTACCAGCATGGCGCCTAAAAACTTAACTGGACCACTGGACACCAACTTAAAAAACTTAGAGTTCTAAGAAGAAGAAAAAAAAGGTCGTTACCTTCACCAAGAAAGTAAACTTTAAAAAAAAGGTCGTACTCGTTACCTTCACCAAGAAAGTGAACTTAAAAAAAGTCGTTACTTTCAACAGCCTTACATAACAAAACAAATCCTTGGATGGAAAGCATACCAAAAACTCGAAAGAGGTACCAACCAATTGGGCGAATTCAGCAGAACCCATCGATTTGTAAGCGATTAGTAATAATCTGCTGAATGCACTAAAAATAAATTGATTTTACAAATCGATGTGAAATCGGATGCCATTTTTTCCATTGAATTTAAAAAGCGATTTGTGATTTTACAGTGATTTATTAGTCAGTTTTTGTTAGGTTGAGGTGTTAAATTTATTAAAAATTACGACAGAAGTGAATTAAAATTATAAACACGATCTCCGTTAGTGAAAAGGGGCATTAAAAATAAAATTATCCATTTCGCACTGAATAAAATGTAAAATTTGATGAAAATATTGCTGCTGAATGCAGCCAATACATTGTAAAGTGTACCGAATTCGGTACAAAAGTACGCTCTGGAACAACTCTGCGTTGAAAACTTAAAATGACGACATACACTCGGCATACAACGAGATTGAGCCGACGTAGTTCGCGTTCGTATATGTCGCCAAACGCTTGCCGTCTTGTCAGTGTAAGACAGACAGCGTCGCGATACGGTTGATTTTGTTGATAAAACCAATACACGAGCAGCAAGCCGCTGGGTTTTGCAGGTGGTACTAGTGTTATAATAATAATTTTTCGGTTTACGCGTGTATCACTGCATAAATAAACTAATTGTTTTTATTGACGAAACTAAATTGCTCAGTTTAATACCGGTAGTTTCTTCTTGCAGCAGCTGCCGTTTGACAGAAAGGATGGAATGTCGCTGACGAACAGGTCAAATTTCGTCGCGTCGCGTGTAATAAAATCTAATAATCTGATTATGTATTTTCAAAAACTAACTATCGGTTCTGTTTCACTATTATTGTGTTCTGTGTTGCTGTGAAGAAGATTGTTTCGATCATAAAGTGTTTCCAGGAGTGTTCCCATAAAAAAAAACTGATTGTGTTTGTGCCTGGATTTCCTCACTCTTTAGGTATAAAGATAAATACAAGTAAGTACTCTAGTGATGGTCGAATCTGGGCTTTGTATAGTGTCAAAAGTTGTTGAGGCGTGTACAACTTTTTGGTTCGGAAGAGTACACCTAGTTTCTGATAAGCTATCCTGGCAGGCAATTGCCACAACGTGGTTATGCCAAGACATATTTCCTCTCAGATTGACGCCCAGCAAATTGATAGATGAAGCCAGTGGGATTGCGTGTCCGTCCAAATTGTAGCATAGCCAGATTGACATATTTATCGCAAAGGTATCATGCAAAATCGCAATTGAAAATTATTGAATTTGACAATAACAACTGGTTTAAGGTTAATCCCCAATTGCTCTTAAAATAAATTTATTTCCCAATAATTTTACTACAAACTGTGAAAAGGCGATGAGAGATTCTTTAAGAAAATATTGTTATACTTAAAAGTATCAAACGAATCTTGAACTATTTTTACTTTACTACTGCGCTACGATCCAGGAGCCAACAACGTTGGCGCTGTTATCTATTGGATTGTGTATATATTTTGGCTGATTTGTGTTTTTTGTGATTATTGGTGAAAAATCGTCTTTATTATAAACAATCATGGTGCATTCATGTGTAGTTTGTGAAAGAGTGGATCATTTAAATAAGGAATTATCTTTTCATCCGTAAGTATGGTTATGTTTTAATATTTAACCATCCGACATAACCAGACTTCAGCATTGTTGTCATTCAGCCAACAAATATGTAGTTCTCTCTTCCACCCATTACTGATTTTCAATAACATTTCACACAATCCCAGCTTCACTTTACAAGAGTTTTATGAATGGATTATGGGATCGGTAATTTACAATTCCTTTGGTAAATATCCAGTTTCTTGATATTCTTAAAAGTACGTACAGAGTCAGTTTTTTGTAATATTTCTTATATAATAATTATTAATAATGTAAGAAAATTTAATTCAATTTGTATATAATATGAAAGTATGCTAGGAGTCGGAAGGTTCAAATACTTTAAATATATTTTTGACCAAATCAGCTGTCATGCAAGCTGCAGCTAGGATAGCGAATAATCCAACAGGTAATAAGTATTTGGATGGCAATCCGTGGGAATACCTGTCATTTACATCAAGGTAATATATTATGGCTATTATTCCTCCTAAAAAATAAATTAAATTACATAAAACATAATATACAGGGTGTTCCTTAATGACGTGCTAATATTTCAGGGTGTGAGTCCTTAGGTCATTTTATAAAGAAAAGTTCATATGTCCCAACGGCTTAAATTTTTTGCTACAGGGTGTTGAATTGAATTTTTTAAATGGTTATACTCCGAAAGTACTTTAGATATTATTTTCAATTTTGGTATGTGTTAATAGGATATAAAACCACACATTTTAGTTAGAAAAGTTATTCAATTGTTCCACCAGTGGCATCCCTGCAAACATGTCTTCTGATTTTTTTTTACAAAAAAGATACGACATTTTTCCATGTGGATATTTTTCTGATTAGCCTGGCCAATTCTACATGAAAACTGTCTTTTGAATTTTCTCGTCAGTTCTTGATTAAAACAATTAAATTCAAATTGCTTCATTTAGCGGTATTGACGAATAATTTTTGAACACATACATCTAGTTATCCTGGAATAAATGACGTTTTTACCAACATCATTTTCCAAACAATACTTGTTGACATAAAGTAAGTTGTTCGTGTTCAAAACCATATCATATTATTTATTTTATTTTTTCGCTGTTTTTATGCGAATATGGTGAGTTATACGAATGCGGAAAAGGCGGTAATGCATTTTGGCCATTTCCAATAATTTTTATAAAGGAAAATTGATCATCAATTATTTTTTCAATGTTACTAATAATGAGTTTTAATATGAATTTAGTGGTTTTAATCGAGAATGGTGCGCCTGACGAGAAAAACTCAAGAGACCGTTTTCATGTAGACCAGGCTAATCAGAAAAAATATCCATATGGAAAAATATCAGTGGCGTACCATCTTTTTTGTAAAACATATCAGAGGACATGTTTGCAGGGAAGCCACTGGTGGAACAATTGAATAACTTTTCTAACTAAAATTTGTGGTTCTATATCCTATTAACATATACCAAAATTGAAAATAATATCTAAGGTACTTTCGGAGACATTTAAAAATAACCATTTAAAAAATAAAAATTCAACACCTTGTAGCAAAAAATTTAAGCCGTCGCGGACATATACAGTGATGGGCTAAAATATGGAACAAATTCATTTAAAAATCAGGTATTAATTTTTTGTAAAAACGCTCGAACACGTCGATTATAATTTTTTCTTCCGGATTTTTTGCCTCAAAAAGAAATTATACTGGGTGTGTCAAAAAGTAGATGTAGGTATAATTTTGAAAAATTATTTTATTAAGTGTTGAAAATGCAAACCATTAACTTCTTGACAATATGCCAATCTACTTAAAAACCCTTCTAAAACATTATTTACAGTATTTTCATTAATTTGCCTAATTTCATATATAATTTTAAATTTTAAGTCTTCCAAATTTTGTGGTTTATCCTTATACACTTTTGATTTCAAATAACCCCAAAGAAAGAAATCCATTGGTGTAAGATCAGGAGATCTTGCAGGCCATTCTATGGGTCCTCTTCTACCTATCCATCGTTCGGGAAAAATAGTATTCAAATACTCTCGTACTTGTCGAGCAAAATGAGGCGGAGCACCATCCTGCTGAAACCAAATAGACGCTTCTGGTAGATTAGGCTGATTCGGATTTGGAAAATCCGCTGCTAGTGTGGGAATTAATTCATTTTGAAGAAATTGTAAATACCGGTCTCCTGTAAGATTTCCATCGAAGAAAAAAGGTCCAATAATTCTATCATTTAATATCCCTGCCTAAACATTTACTTTTTGTGAGTATTGCGTATGCTGTTCTCTCATCCAACGGGGATTATTTGTACTCCAATACCGAAAATTTTGTCTGTTTACCGAACCATTCAAACAAAACGTGGCTTCATCGCTAAAAAGTACGCTGCGATGGAAAAATAGATTTAAGTTGCAAATTTCCATCATAGTTTCACAAAACTGTAGTCGGCGGTCGGGATCATCTTCGTTTAGATCGTGCAGCAACCTAATTTTATACGGATGGTACTTTTCTTGTTTCAATACCCGCAAAACAGATCGTCGGCTAACATCATTATTAAGGGCTACTTCAGTGGATGCACTATGGGGATTATCTTCAACTTCTAACAAAATGTTCAATTTTGTGTTTTCACTAATTTTTGGACGACCTGGCCGTAGACGATCCTTTACATTCCCTGTTTCCCTGAATTTTTTCTCAATTTTACTCACTGTAGATCTTGTAATCCGTCGTTCTGCATACTTAGCGCTAAACAAGTTACAAACTTCTTCTTGACTTCATGTTTTGTCTCCACATCCAATTAAAATTAAAATTTCGATTCTTTGAGTTTCTTTTAAATGCATCATGATCACCGTTTTTTCAAAATTATACTTAAAATTCTTTTTGATTGACACATGACTTGCTATCGTAGTAACAATTAATTTAAATTTACCTGTTTACCTTTAAGTAGGTACATGTACCTTTTTTTAAAGAAATTTATTTTTTAAGATGTCATTTTTCTCTAAAACCGTTAGAGATAAGGATAGAGTATGCTACATGAATTATGCTCAGAATTTGACGTAGAATTTATGTGATAAGTAAAAATAGGGTGGTTCTATTTAAAATACAAAAAAATTTTACAACATCTACTTTTTGACACACCCAGTATAATTTCTTTTTGAGGCAAAAAATCCGGAAGAAAAAATTATAATCGACGTGTCCGAGCGTTTTTACAAAAAAATAAAACCTGATTTTTAAATGAATTTGTTCCATATTTTAGCCCATCACTGTATGTTCATATGAACTTTTCTTTATAAAATGACATAAGGAATCACACCCTGAAATATTATCACGTCATTAAGGAACCGGTCTTTTAAATCAAAAGAATAAAATAGTTTTCAATTACTAGATAAATAAGTTATTCCCAAAGCCGATGGAGATTCTTTAAAATTGGTTTTCACTTACAAATTAATAAAATAGTTAATCTTAAAAATGCAGATATTTAACGGCAAATGCTGCTGATATCGATTATCGGCAAAATTATATGCCGATATGCCGAAACAATACCGATGTACCGATATTTATATCTGTATCAGCCGATCACTACTGATGACTACTCACATAGAACGAAACCGAGCAAAACAAGATATTATTTCTAGACAAGCATTTTCTGGTATGACTAAGAAGAACTAATGCATTTTACCTACCAGTGTAATTCAATATGGCTCCAATTAACATAAACAAATAATCCAAAGTATAGTCTATAGTGTCATGCAGTACTAAGCCTATTAAGGAAACAGTTAAAATTAATACGTATCCGCAAAGGCCTATGCTCAACACATCATGAAACCATGTTAGACTGTTCAAGTTTAAGAAAATGGCACCCATGGTACAAAATGCCTAAAACAATTCTCATTTCATAAAAAATTTAATTTTATAGAATTCATCTCTCAGTATTACCAGTGAAAATAATTTTATAATTATTGGTAGATGCATATTTCAATGTAATAAATCCATACCTCATAAGTTGTTCGATATTTTGAGAAAGTTGTCATTATTTTTTAAATGTTAAATGTCAATGTCGCTTTTATTTGTGTTACATGTCAGCTAATAGAACTACCCATTTCATGGTATGTTTGGAAAAACAGAAGTATGATTGAGCAGAGCTAGGGGTGCCAGTCCCGAAGCTTTGTTCCAATCCCGGGATTTCGGGATAAGGATTATAGAATCCCGGGACTAATCTCAAAAAAACTTAACATGAAAAAGATTGTGTTTACTAATACACTAATTTAGGGCCGGTTGTATAAACAATTCTGAACTTAGGTTCAACCTGTGAACTACGTTCATTCAATATTACGTTGTTCAATATAAATTGAACTTTAGTTCAGCTGAACTAAGATCAATTTATGTTGGCATGACTATTATTTTGTTACTTTTTTTTTTTAGATTTTTGACATAAAATATAACCTTTTATTTGATTTGCCGTTTGGCGGGCTTGCTTTCACGGCCCTTCTACTCGGTGTACTTATAAAATATTGTTAATAATAAGAACTTAAATATTTCAATTTTATTTGCAGACTGGTGATACATTTCTAAAGCGGATAGAGCTTATTGGTTCCATAAAAAAATATATATATTATTAGGTAACTACGTTAAATTAAATAAAAACAAACAGCTGTGTTTATTGTTAAGCATAATCTGTGGAAATAGTCATTGTCTGCTCATTTAGTAAATTGATCAGGATTTTCCGGTATATCCGTGTTCATAGCATTGACTGCAGTATCCACAAAATAAGTTATAATTTCATTAATTCCTACATTTTTATAAACAATAAAATAACGATAATTTACTGTATTGTATAATATGACACTGACCTGACACAAAAATATATTTGAGGTTAGAAAGTGGCTTGGATCGACAGTTCAACTCAGCCCGGTGAGACTGCTTATGGGGGGGATCGAAACACGTAAGAGGGCCTTGGAAATAATGCTAAGCCTACTCTGCTCCATACGCTCACAAATAACCTACTTTTATCTATCTGTTTCACTCTATCATTTAAGCGTCAATATCAGACTTACGTAGAGTTAATTTGGAAAGCCCAAAAGTGAGTGTTTATGCAGGCGACTTGATCCTGGTCATATTTGTCTCAGTTTACTGAATTAGGGAAGGCTGCTGCAGACAGAGACAGGCATAGAATGCGAACAGCACGAATTGTTAAACAAGCTAACTTCCTTCGTCTGGCGGGCATGGAAATCAAGCAACATCTGATATGATTTAAAATGGTGAATCTTTAAATTTTAAAATAATTTTTAATATTCTAATCTTTTACGAAAAACGTCGTTTCCTTTTTGGTGCAAGTGAGTAATTTGTAATTGAAATATTCATTTAGTCATCTTTACTGAGAGTAAGCATCGATAATAATTTCTTTCCATAAATCATATGGGGCCCAAAAAATATGCTCGGACTTGAAGCCTGAAATATTTCCTAGGACCTAGAGCCCAGTTGAAGATGGTAAAATATTTTATGTAAATTATGATTTACTTAATATTTTTTAATAAAACTACTACTATTTCTGAAGTTTAATTTTTCATTTGTAGTTACGTTACTAGTTCAAAAAATGATATAAGAGTGTGTAAGGATTATTTTAAAGTGATATTTACAGCTTAAAACATGTCAGAATCGTAATATTTGATTTTCACTACTTGGTAGATCAAATAAAAGGGGTTTGAATGTTTTTTGTTGGTTAAATGTCACTTTAAAATATTGACAGTAATAAAAATTTGTACAAAAGTGACATTTGAAAAGCACGTGCGTTTGTCAGCTGATTCCAGACGTAATGGATACCTGGTTTGTTCGTTTGTTCATACTTGCTTCGATGTGTTAACACGGCTGTTTGTCTTCTTCCTGTTTATAAGTATTCGTTGGTTCAACTTCTGAACCGCCAAAAGTGGACGTTCACGTGAACTACCGATTTGAACTGAGATCAGTGTAAAATACTGTTTGTACAACAACTTTTTTCCTTTGAACTAGAGTTCAAGAGTGAACTACAGGTCAATGTGTTTATACAATCGGCCCTAAATGTTTTAATATTAAGTGTTTGCTAAAGATATAATTTTAAAATCTATTTTACTGGAAAATGGTGAATCCTACCGAAATGAAACAGGAGTACCTTTTTTCAACAAAATACTTCAAGGCTTCTAAAAATGGCACCTAAAGTTAAAAAAATCCTACAAATAAAGAACTTAGGGCAATATTCTCATCACTACCTACCCAGAGGACGCCACTGGAAGAAATACAGTTAGGTTAAATAAGCCGTTTATTGCGTCTTGTCATGGGTAAAACATGTATCAAATTTTGTTCTGATACCCTAATCTGTTTCTGAGATAGTGGGAAAGAACCGTTTGTCATAGCTCCAATTCGGGGCCGCATAGCCGTTTTGAAGGTATATTAATAGAGGGTTGTAGTCTTATTTTTGAATGTAGTTTATCCCCTTTAAATATTCTTATTGTCAGCTAATTTCGGGACACCGAATATTCTTTATCTTTACAAACTTTTTTTTGTTTTAGAGTGATTCGGTCCTAAAATGTCCCCTAAACATGGAATGTAGAAATCTCCCAGTTCAGTGCTTAGAATGTGAACTGAATGAAACTTGTGTCTACGGACGAGAAATGACAACGACGTGCAACACGAAACCTCAAGTGAAATGTCAAGTAAGGTTACATTTTAAAAATTTAAATGTTTTTCTCGAGCATCGGAAAAGGGAAAAATTGAAAAAATATTAAAGCAATATCGGAAACCTGAAACTATATTTTTGTTATGAGGTATAATGTATACAGGGTGTCCGGGAAAATGTGGGAAATCTCCTGGATATGAAGAAAACAAGTGGAAAGAGTACTACAAGTTTATATAAACTTTTTTGTATATTCCTCCTCTTCGGAGATATGGGCTCCCAAAGAGCTCCACTGGAATCAAGTTTTTACACATTATTGAACCACCAGGTATATTAATTTTTTTTTAACATGATGCATACCAGGTAAGACCCTTCAAATTACTACTAAGTTAATGTACATGGGAATAAAATACTGAAGAAAGGGGCAATCTCCTCAATTTTCGACTTTTCGTCAGACTTAAAAATGTAGCTAAAAGAGGAGATTTCTGACAAAAATAATTAAAGGTTTTATTCCAAATTGTATAAAAAGGCATTAAGAGTATAAATAATTATGTTTTAGTCCTTAAAAACTAATAATGTTTTTATAAATAAGTCAAAAAATACATTTTGCAGGACCCATGTATTTAAATAATGACAAAACTAACTACTTTATATATTTTAAATTTTGCAATTATTCATTGTCATATTTTTAGCACACCCTGTATAACAAAATCAAAATTTGTCCACATAACGCCCTGCATGATAAGAACTTTGGACAACGGTTTTTCACACTTTTAACTATTGTCAAAAATTAAGTACTCTCCATTCATGTCGCTAATCCTAACCGTTTTCGAGAAAACGTCATTTTAATTACACTGAATCGCCTAACTTCTTACGGTTAAATATGAAAAAGCGGAATTTTGAAGGTTAAACATTTGATCGGAACAAAAATGTATATTTTATTGAAATACGCCAAATACATGATGTATATGAATTTTTCGAAAACGGTTAGGATTAGCGACATAAATGAAGAGTACCTACTTAATTTTTAGTCAATAGTTAAAGGTATGTAAAAACCGTTCTCCAAAGTTCTTATCATACAGGGCGTTAAGAAAAAGGGTCCATGATTGTCACAACTAGTCCGTCCCTGCAGCTGTGCTGTGAGTAATCCACACTACTTTTTTGGATAGTAGTTTGAAGGGTCTTACCTGATATACATCATGTTAAAAATAAATTAAATATACCTGGTGGTTCAATAATTAGATATAACAAACTTGATTCCATTGGAGCTCTTTGGGAGCCCATATCTCCGAAGAGGAGACCTATACGAAAAAAGTTTATATGAACTTGCCGTGCTCTTTTCCCTTATTTTCTTCATATCCGTTAGATTTTCCATATTTTCCTGGACACCATGTATACACCGTGTCCAAGATAAGGAGAGCCAGTACAGGGATCTCGGAAACCGTAAGAGACACGAAGTCGGTTATATGTAGGTAAAGTTGCGCATTTACGTGCCTAATAATATGCCGTTTAGAAAGTTTTAAAATTCCGAGTAGTTCCGGAGATATCCGGAAAAACCCGAAATTCTGAACAATCGTTCTGTTTGTTTTTTTTTGAGATCGAATTCTAAAATTGCACTTTTACATTGCCACTTTTCCCGCTCTATCTAACAGCGTTAATTGTAATCCGACGAGTCGTCTTCGAAGGGCCATATCAACTTTATTTTTTTAAATACGGTCCTGTTTTTCAGATATTGGAATTTGAGTATGTATGACATTATAGTTTAATGACGTTTCGAGATTGAAATTTTGGGATACCGTCCTGTATTTCTTCTAATTTTATAAATAATATCTGATAAGTAAGCTCTAAATTTTTACGTATGTTGGACTAGTTCAATAAATAACAAATAATTTAATAATAAATCACAAATAAGTGAACAAAAAATAATTCAATAATAAACACCAATAAGTGAACAAAAACATACCAAAACAGTAATAAAACGAACAACGAAAAAAATAAGGAACTACATAATCTTCTAATTTCCGTTATTTTCTAAGCACAAATAACATCTTCTAACTGTCGATTCTAAAACATTTGACAACTTTGAAAGGCTTCAAGCACCAACCTCCTAAGTTCGTCTTCTGTTTCAAAGTTGTGTTTATAAACATAATTTTCGACATACCCCCAGAGGAAAACATCTAACGGCGTCATATCAAGCGAGGCCATGGTGTTTCAGAACACCTGATTATGTGGTTCCTTACTTTTTTTGTTGTTCGTTTTATTTCTGTTTTGGTATGTTTTTTGTTCACTTATCTGTGGTTTATTATTAAATTATTTGCTATTTATTGAACTAGTCCAACATAAGTAAAAATTTAGAGCTTACTTATGAGATATTATTTATAAAATTTGGAGAAATACAGATTTTCTGATGTTGATCAAAAAACCCCCGAAACGTCATTAAACCACAATTTGTCATACATCGTTGTATTGGGAAGAAAAGATGCTCTCAAATTGCAATATCAGGAAAACAGGACCGTATTTAAAAAAGGAAAGTTGATAATGGCCCTTCGAAGACGACTCGTCGGATTACAAAACAATTAACGCAGTTAGGTAGAGCGGAAAAAGTGGCAATGTAAAAGTGCAATTTACTTTAGAATTCGATCTCAAAAAAACCCAGGAAAAATATAGAACGATTTTCAGAATTTCGTTTTTTTTCCGGATATCTCCGGAACTACTCGGAATTTTAAAACTTTCTAAACGGCATATAACGGCACGTAAATGCGCAACTTTACCTCCATTTAACCAACTTCGTATCTCTTACGCTTTCCGAGATCCCTGTACTGGCCCTCCTTATCTTGGACACTGTGTATATGAGAATTACATAAATACTTTATTGCAATATCTACGTTTGTTTAAATAACAAAGACCATCAAATAGGTATACCAAATATTTTATTTTAAGGTAATAATAACGAAACTACTCTTTGTTAAGTAAAAAGTAAAAACAACAAAGACAAACTGCATGAATTTATTTAGCCGAAGCCCAAACTCAAACACTTGACACATGTCTGATCCTTCGGCGCTTAATTTGAAAATAATTGTACTATAAGGCGAATTTTTTTGGGGATTTACCGAAATGCGGACGGGAATCACCGGTGAATAACATAGCCGCTGCCCTCGCCTGTTTATCACATGCGTTTTTTAATCGCGATAATTTATATTTTTTGAAATACATACTTATATTCCATAATATAAAGGAAGTCTAGTAATTAAAACAATTATTTCTAGTTTGTCAGAAACTATAAATTTTTCTCAAAATGTCCGTTTTATTTTCAATTTTTCTTTTTTCCGGAAATTTTTGGATACTAGTTTAGATGTAGTAATCTTTTTTCAATAAAGATTACGGCGCTTAAGAGGACTCCGTACACCTTTAAAAAGAGTTTTCTTCCAAAATGGTTCCACCAGACTTGCAGCAGAAACTGCAATAAAAATCTAGCAGGCCCGTCTTGTAAGAATATTGCAAAAGAAATCAGCTGGCTCCTTAATGCGCATGCCTTCAAGTTTGTTGCAATTGCAGGAAGACTTGCTGACTGTAATGCGGCCTTTATGAATACTGTAAATGCGGATAGCTACCACATATATATAAACAGTATATTGCCAATACGAACGCTCCAAACTACAAAAAGTGTCCCCGCTATGGGAGATGGCGCGGGTCTATTGAGTTTGCGCAGTAGGGTCGAAATTTTATCGATCGCGTCAGAGCCGGCCCGACATTATTTGTTTGTTGTTATTCGTCGCCATCTTTTGTTCTGGATGCTTTTTCAAATGACAGAATAAAAAGTGGTTCATCCACATTGTTGTCGGTATATTAGTGCTTATAAACTTTCATTACCTAACAACAATTTTTGTAAAGGAGTTTTTAATTTGTGGTGATTCGATTCGCGGTTTAGAAGATAGTGGCTTGTTTTGTTTAAGATGAAAGGAGACAAGTGCATGGTGCTTTTTTGCAAATGTCGTGGATCAATACCAGGTATAAAGTATTTCAGGTATATACATATATACGAAAATATTTTGCTTATCACATTATCCGATCTTCGGAACCGAATTTCACTATAAAGCTTGTAAAAATATAAAAGAGTGTCACTCGTATACAATACTATAATATATATGTGGTTACTACCTAACCTTAAAATTAATGTATTTTTAATTCATTCTTTCATTCTTCATTTTTGGTTTAGAAAAAAGTGAGGTTAAGAAACATACGACGTCGGATGAAAGTTAAAATGAAGCTCATCGTGTCGATTGTTACAAGTATTCGGACGGAATTTGGCACCAAAAGTGTACACCAATCGGCACCGTCGGATCATCATATCGTCAGAAATCGTATGCATATAACGCTGTTTTAAATCGAACTAATCGACATTTTGATTGCAATATTTTTCCTAACAACCAGTGAATTTTACATTAAAAAAGTTTAAATCCGGTACTGTCGAATGTTTACTTACTTCGATGTCCATAGCGGGGACATAATTGCAGATGGTATTAGCAATATACTGTTTGTGTGATAGCTACGGAATCCTCTTAAAACAACGACTTAAGAGCGTTTAAAATTTAAACCGTTTATATGTATATCGCATTCTCAATGACAAGCTGTGCTATAGTCAAAATCGATCTTATTTAGTCGATCTATCAATTGGTCATCTACAAATTTTTAGTTTCAGAATTAATGTAAATACCATACATGAGACTTTTTGAAATAGACTCATGTAGCTTTTATGCACACAAGAAGGATATTTAATTTTCAGTGGCTCTGTAAACATACAAATTGACCTGTCATTTTAATTAATTCTTGTCAATGTTACATTGGTATTCGAGTTTAAAAATGGAGAATCTGAAAAAGACTAGTGGGGTTTCACGTCCGCAAGCTTAAAGGACGGTACTAAATGTTTTCAATTATTTCGCAAATTAAAAGATAATGTTCATTCCCAAACAAATATACCGCGAACAATTAATAACATTTTGGTGTACTCTGGATTTGTAGCATTGTGTCATACGATAGACGACCCTAAATAAAACTGATTTTGACTATAGAAGTTATGTGTATCATTGATCGAGGGCCTTGTTGTTCCAGGGTCCAAAAAAATTTCACCAAAACTATTTATGCCGATATTGTTATCAGACTGAGCATTGGGAACACGCTTGTGAATTAAAAGCTACATGTGAATCTGTAGCATCACCTAGAGACATTTATATCACAAATTGTACTGTCAACAATGACCTTTTGTGTTTGGGTAAGTATAAAATTATGTTTTTCAATGTACTGTTAAGCGAAGAACACATATAGGCAATCGCGACACCGATCACAGGAATGCGTCCATATATATACGCGATTGATACAGTCTTGCCAGAGAATCAAAAATGTAGTGTAGCTGATAGAACTACTTCTTGCCATATTATTGGATGAAGAAGACCACATTAATAAAATGGGAAAGTAGCAGAGCCATTAATATTTATGAAAAATGCGTTTCTATCATTGACTTGAAACAAACATGGACCCGGCATTTCTATCTGCTTTGTACACGTCAATGTGACTCCTGTTATTGCGAAAACAAACACAATAAAAAAAGAGATGGGGGTTCTATCTGTAGAATCCCCATCTCTGTGTATCTTCTGTTTCTGTTCATTGCGAGAGCTAACCGGTTTGATATATCTTGGTTAGGAAAAACAAACAATCGACGGACGTGACTCAAAATCTATATTTTTATCCAATTAACGGCAGACTTGGCACAGTCTTGCCATATTGAGTTAAGAATTACTATTTTTTCCACAAACAATACGTAAATTTAACATACAAACAATGAAAAACAACAAAGAACTTTATTAAACAATAATGACAAATGTGACAGTTGTTAATCCGGTAGTGTCAAACGTGAAAGCAGGTGTGAAAGACGACCGTTCCAATAAGGGCTTTATAAAAAGTACGTTCCGAATGCTCGCGGGCGACATAATGTCTTTGTCTAATTAACAGAAAACGACAAAGAAAAATTATACTAATTTTCAGAGCTCCCCGATTGTTTTTCTGGAAAGTTGTTTACAATCTATCTAAGAATGTGAATTGCTTATTCTTCAAAGCCGTATCAAAGTAAAAGTTCTTGATTTTAAATTCTTGGTTTCTATAATTAATTATTAATCATATTTTTATATTGTCGAAAAACAAAGAGTTTGGGTACATGAAATTAACAAAAATCGTAAGGAAGTGGACGAATTTCATTTCCCCATATTCTTATAGTCAGCATGTGATAATTAAATAAAATGTAATTTAAACACTTTCAATTAAACTTTCTGTAAAATCTTACAATTTTCACTTCACGCGATAAATGTAACCTGGTGCGTTTGATCCCCAACGCTATACAGGGTGTTATGGAAATTTACATTGCCGCTACTGACGACGGTCGCAAGCAATAAAATAAAAGGTCTATAGTGTAAAAAAGACGTCATCGTATTTCGGCCGGTGTTGTCATATCTACACGGCAAACTCCTTAGAAAAAAATTATAATTTAACAATTTTTCATTCCTTCCTTCCTTACAATTCCTTCAATTTAAAAATGACACCCACGACGAGCGAACAGAAGGAAACGTTCAAACTACTTCAGACTGCGTTGTTCCAAGCTTTAAATTTTTGTACCGACTGGATCGGCAAAATTGTACCGAATTTTATAGAAATGTACCAGCACGGCGCCTAAAAAAAAGAACGCTACTACGCTACCAACTTAAAAAAACTTGAGTTCTAAGAAAAAAAAGGTCGTTACCTTCACCAAGAAAGTGAACTTAATAAAAAGTCGTTACTTTCAACAGCCCTACATAACAAAACAAATCGGACGCTATTTTTTCCATCGAATTTAAACAGCGATTTGTAATTTAGCGATTTATGTCAGTTTTGTTTGTCAGGTTGAGGAGTAAAATTTATAAAAAATTACGAAAGAAGTGAATTAAAATTATCAAAACATATTATACACGCGTTCAAAACTCAAAATGTCGAAATGGAACACACTCGGCGTACTACGGCTGAGCCGAAGTACTTCGCATATGTCGCTGTACGCTTGCGAGCTTGTGTAAGTTTAACACAGACAGCGTCGGAATACGCATGATTTTATTGACAACCCAATACACACGCTGCAATCCGCGAGGTTTTGCAAGTGGTACTCGTGTCTGTAATAATTTTTCGGTTTACTCGTGTATCTTGCTAGTCCATAAATAACCTAAGAATATTGTTGAGCAATGAAACTAAATTGCTCAGTTTAATAGCGGTAGTTTCTTCTGGACGCAATAGCTGCCGTTTGACAGAAAATATGTCGCTGACGAACAAGTCAAATTTCGTTGCGTCGCGTTTAATAAAATCTAATAATCTGAGTGTATTTTCAAAAAAACTAACTATCGTTTCTGTTTCACTATTATTGTGTTCTGTGTTGCTATCAAGATTTAAGATGTTTCGAGCATAAAGTGTTTCCAGGAGTGTTCCCATGAAAAATACTGTTTGTGCCTGGATTTCCTCACTCTTTAAGTATAAAGATAAATACAAGTAGGTAAATAAATATTAAATTTTTATAATGTATATGCAATTTCAGTTCTACATTAAGTTTGGCAACATTGCCATTGGGTCTGGATGAAATGTTGTACAGTAGCGCGGACTGACCTGTGAGTAAGAGTGTTTGTTACCCCCACTCTTAAAACGGTCGATTTAAAAAAATATGTAGCGCTTCTCTAGGACACCCAAGGAGTCACACATTTAAATATAATACATCATTTCCATAACACCCTGTATATTTGCCGACCACTCTTCATTCAGAATATAAAGTTGTTCATAATGCACAAAATAAATTGTTATACAGGGTGCCCCAAGTAAAGTGGCCTATTAGAAGTATCTCGAGAACTAAATGAGATTTTATTTTGAAAATTTGGCTGTGGCTATAAGAGATGGTTTTCTACGTTTCTAAAATATTTTCGATGATGCGGTGTTGCCGGATCATACCGAAAGTGGTAGCAACTTCGGAATTTTAAATGAATTACCCTATATATTATATTTTTTTTGGAATCTAGGTAAAAATCTAGAACAGTTTTCTGTATAATATCATATACCTATCTTTAAGACTTTTTGAATTATAAATAATTTTGTGATTTTTTAACGCCGTATCGTTACCTGAAAAGAAAATCGTATCTTTTTAGCGGTTACAGCTAGAAAGCTGAAAATTTTACAATAGTTTCACAAGACCATCGCAATTTTATAATTTTGAACAGTATTGAATTCGTTTTATACAGGGCGTCTCCATAACAATATTTCTGAGGCAGATGAATTATTGCAAAAATCTTATTTTTTTTAAATGGGACACCCTGTATTTGATATGTTTTGCTAATAGAGGATCAAATTTTCTATCTAATGATATTATGTGTTCCTATACCTATCTTCACTATTTTCGGACTTATAGCGAAATTTAAAAATTATCTTATAAAAATATATTTTTTCATAGTGTGGTTGGCTGTGGAATGGATTCATAGAAACAAAATAATGAAAAATCCATGTGACGTTATGTCTGTGTTGTTGTAAAAAAAATAGTTAACCAATAAGGAATTTATTAATAAATAAATAAACAAAATGAAAATTACATCAATAAAATAACTAATAACTAAATTGTTTAAAATGCCCTCCGTTCGCTCTTAAACATTCATAAATTGTGGTTATAACATGTTCATTGTCCCCTCTTTCATTTCTTTCCCTTCTAGAGACCCCAAAGCTGTTCGTATTCGATTTTCTAAATCTTCCCTTGTTGTGACGGGTGTCTTGTATACTATTTCTTTAATCCTATCTCATAGATATAATTCTAGGGGGTAAGATCCGGAGACCTTGGGGCCATTTCCATGGACCGCCTCGGCCAATCAACTTTTAGGGAGTCATAGGAGCTGCATCAGGATGCAGTTCATTAAATTTTCTGCAAGTTCTAGATAAAACTCTAGCACACTCCCCATGAATATAAAATAAACTTAAAATATCTAAGCTCGAATAATGTGAATTAGCCATTTTTATTACAATAACTCAGACATATCGTCAAATGGATTTTTCATTATTTTGTTTCTATGAATCCATTCCACAGCCAACCACACTATGAAAAAATATATTTTTATAAGATAATTTTTAAATTTCGCTATAAGTCCGAAAATAGTGAAGATAGGTATAGGAACACATAATATCATTAGATAGAAAATTTGATCCTCTATTAGCAGAACATATCAAATACAGGGTGTCCCATTTAAAAAAAATAAGATTTTTGTAATAATTCATCTGCCTCAGAAATATTGTTATGGAGACGCCCTGTATAAAACGAATTCAATACTGTTCAAAATTATAAAATTGCGATGGTCTTGTGAAACTATTGTCAAATTTTCAGTGTTCTAGCTGTAACCGCTAAAAAGATACGATTTTCTTTTCAGGTCCCGATACGGCGTTAAAAAATCACAAAATTATTTATAATTCAAAAAGTCTTAAATATAGGTATATGATATTATACAGAAAACTGTTCTAGATTTTCACCTAGATTCCAAAAAAAATATAATATATAGGGTAATTCATTTAAAATTCCGAAGTTGCTACCACTTTCGGTATGATCCGGCAACACCGCATCATCCAAAATATTTTAGAAACGTAGAAAACCATCTCTTATAGCCATAGCCAAATTTTCAAAATAAAATCTCGTTTAGTTCTCGAGATACTTTACTTGGGGCACCCTGTATATTTTTATATTTAAAGAAGAAAGTTGTGTGGTTGCGAAAAAACGGAACGTCGGATTGAAAATTTAATTAAACTATCTTATAGACGAGAAAAATTAGGAATGAGAATGTAAAATTTATAAAAATGGTTCTTTCATCAAAAGTATTACATTATATACACAACATTTCTTATTCAAGCGAGTACTCGCTGCTTCACATGGATCCTTGTGGTAGAAATACTGTTTTTTTTTTATTTTAGGGCACAGAACATTTAATAAAAGAATAAAATGTAACTGGACTGGGGGCTACCGGTGGTCAACAGCACTGGCCCTTAGTATAACTTTGGGAGGCTTCGGAGCAGATAGATTCTATTTGGGCCATTGGCAAGAAGGTATTGGAAAACTATTTAGTTTTGGCGGATTAGGTGTTTGGACTATTATAGACGTTATTTTAATTTCTCTGCATTATTTGGGTCCCGCGGATGGATCTTTATATTTATAGTAAACGGTTGGGTTGGGTTTGATCATTGAATAGTAAGTGCGTACCCAAAACGGCGCACCGCACGTCGCTCTAGCCCATGACGTCGCCTAGGCGAAGTAAAGGCCGATTCTCACTATCGTGCAAAGCACCGGCTCGGCAAAATATATTTATCATTGAATCTGATGGATTTGCGAGTGTAAATTCACACTATGCGAGCAACGTCTCGGTAAGTGAAGGTCCGTCAAAATTCATAAGATGTAATAATTAACATATTTTGCCGAGCCGATGCCTTGCCTAGCACGTGCCTTGCACGATACTGAGAATCAGCCTTGAATGCACGGGGCCACAACGACGCACCGCACATTGCCTCGCGCATTACCTGATGGTCTTTTGCATACGAGTAATGGAATTATTTACTTCGCCGAAGCGAGGCTTATGAGAACAGATATATATAATTTTTTATCAGCTTCATCAACTAGAGCTCAGATAAAGTTCCACTCGGTTCCTAGAGGTTGCATGAAGCCATGTAAACAAAAACAAACCTTCGAGGAACATTCGTTATTAACTCATAAATGTGTTTTTGGAAAAAAATGTATTAGTTCGACGATAACACGGCTTGCATCGAAGATGGTACGGTATCTTTTTTATAGAGAATTTTCCATCGTAGTTTTATTGTGGTTTGACCAAGAGCAAGCAAGATATTTGCTAAATAAATAGCAATTTTCCAGGGTTTTACCCTTTAAGGTAAACCTAAAGAGATTCTCTTACATTTTAATGACTAATAATCTTTGTGATATAGAATAGATAAGTTAACTATGTTTTGAAAATCGAGTTTTATACAGTCTAGGCCGAAACAAATTCACTACTTTCCTACCAAACAAATTCACTACTTTCTTACCTACCTGATGCGAATTTTGGATTTCTAAAGGATTCCTCGTTGCAAAAATAGCAAAACGTTGGAATAATTATTATTTTAATACTTATTATAATCGCGGGAAAAATAAATTGTCACAAATCCGCTCCTGAACCGTCGTAATTTAACTATGAAATATCGTAATTGCACTAAAATGAAGGTTATAAAGCGGCGTAGCCACTTTTCTTCTTAATATTTTGCCATAATCATCAAATGCATACATATGGACATTAATAATAATTATTACCCACTTGCCAGTGGCGTATATAGGAGGGGGGTTTGCTTCCAAAATGTAATGTTTTAGCCAATTTATTCAAAGATGAATTCGCTACGAAAAATATAAACTTGATTTTATTAGATGTTTGTTTTCAGTAATTTTTCCTTATTTTTTAAATTAATGGAAACAAGAAACGAAATTTTGTCAATTTGCAGAAATTTTGTTTCCTGCTTCAATTAAATTTTTAATCAGAAATTTTAAAACTTTAGGTAATTAATCCCCTCAAAAAGGGTAACAAAAAAATGTTTGCGAGAAATAAGGATACGGCCACCGACCTATATCTATGGATAGCCAAACTCTAAAAGAAAATGATTACACGGCAATATTTTGGTACCTTCTTTACTGGGCAATAAACAATCAATTTTCTCGCATAAAAGAAGGCCTTGCGACCATCACTGGAAAAGCCACTTTTAGAATTAATTTTGATATCTATTGTCCACGTATCGATAGATTTTTAATATCGTTACATCCCTACGACTGATTTCGGTTCTGGACGTGGATTGGCAACCAAATCGACACCAATACGGCGGGGTTGCCCATATGACAGCCGGAACATTGTGCGCAAGACAACCGACGAGCAACCTTTGAAAATATGACCGGTAAACCGTGCACACCAATTCATTTTTTCACTCGTAAAATTTGACTTTTTACTACGCTCCCCATAAGTTGTATGTATCCATAGTTATAGGTCGGTGGACACGTATTAGCGGTGTTCAGTCACTAGAGTTGGCCTATTTTTGTCCCTTGCAATAGATAATATTTATTTTACGAGGCGGTTGTCAGCTTCTTTATAGTATTTGTATAAATGCTATGAACCCATTCTGTTTGTATATAATCGCATATTTTCTTTTTTAAAAGTTGAGGTTGTTATAAATTTTTAGGTCTGGTTTATTCGGACAAAAACCCACGTTACAATGTACATATATTGTTTATTTATTTTTTAGATTTGTAAACAGAATATTTCACCTAAATAATACAATAAATATATATATTTCACAAAATACTGAATATGTCTTTCAGTCATTAACATTCGGTCTCCAAACCGAGGTCACAGAATCAATGTCCTCTCTCTCTCTCTCTGAACTACAGCCATTTTATACAGACATAAACATGTTTAACTTTAAGGTGTACCTGCCACCTATATTTTTCGTACTTGCTTACAGTGGCGGCTCCTTGGGTGGGGCCACGTCCACGCCCATCATTTCTAATCAAATTATTCGCTATTTATAGCAGTTTCGAGTGTTATATTATAATGATATGCCTATTTCCGTTAAAAATCAAAAAATCCCTAGATTTTCAATTTGGTGTAATGTTTTACAGGTATTTCCTAACCTCATTTGTGCCATTTGTTTTGGACCGTAATTATTTATCTTATTTTGATTTAAAAATGTATTTGCTGTTGTTTTTATAGCTTATATTTGTAAATATAATAAAACTAAAAAAAATATATTTTCGGTAGTATCATTTGAACCTATAGTTAACATAAATTAAAGAATTCCTTTTCGCTGTTTTATAAATAATTAAAATAACATAGTTTCCTTACCAAAAAATATATACTATTTGGTATTTTTAGGAAGGTCTTTTGACAACAAATTCAAATATCCAATAAAAAATCGAAAAGAAAGTTTCCGAGAATTTTTCCATCACTATAGTTATTAGTTTACGTTGTTAAGACCAGCTCTCAGTTTTCAAATAAAATGAGTAAGCAAGTGGCAACATTGTTTTTATTCGCGGCAAGTAGAAGCCATGAGGGCCGTTTGCTCCCAGCTCTCACGCTTATGTAGAGCAATCGATACCGCTTCGTAGCCGGCTTGGCGCCAAAATCAAGAAAGTTTAATAAAAACCTTTATTTGAGACATTATTGTGTCTGTGGTTGCTATAGAGCAATCCTGTTTTTTTAATGTTTTTATTTTCGGATTTGTTGTCAAAAAATGGAACTGATCACGTCATTTAAATCGAATCAAATTTAGTGCGTAATTCGACAAAGATAAAATGTGTATTTTTAACCCCACCTCTTCAAATAGGCATGAGCCGCCACTGATTGCTCACCATTTCGAAATGTTTCATTCGGAAAATGTTTTTCTTTTTTCGGCTATATGTATTTCGACAAAACTTACATAATGTTACAAAATACAAATACCTAGTTATAGTATATTAACCCTAACTTTAGTACATTTTTGAGCAAATATTGGAATGGTTGGGTTAAACTTTCTCACAGCTGCGCTTCCTTTTCTAGATCAAACGACTCTAATTCAATTTTTTTTTTCCTCAGTTAAGTAATGCCAAATTTAATGAACTTTCAATCATGACATTAGTTTTTGATAAGTTTTTACAAATGAACAGTGGCGTATTTAGGTCCAGCTCCCTGGATCCCCCCAAAGGCAAGAAAGAAAAACTTTTTCCTATTAAATATGAATAAATCTTAAAATTAAAATCATTCATCATTTTTTTTTCCAAAAATGGGTTGGTTAGATTGGGTAGAGGGTAATTCACCCCCACCCTCTCCTACTTGGAAAATTTAAAAAATATTTTATTGTTTTTTTAGTGTGTTTTTCAGTTGAGCGAAATTATGAAGAGGTAAAAAATTGTCTGCTCCATTAGTTTAGTAAACAAAAGTAAAATTATATTTAAATTCTGTTTTTCATCCTTTTTTGCATTGTTTAAAAAATTAAAATTAGAGTTTCTCCAAAAATTCAATTTAAAAACTAATAACTTTTTCCCTTTTTTTTTAAGTTTTTCTTATTTATTCAAGTTTTTGCATAAATTATTAAGGAATTATTTTTCCAAAATTTTTCTGCTACAAAAGGTAAGATCTATCTACATATTTTTTCTTTTCAAACTTTCATTAGCCTTTTTGAAATGTTCCAGAAATCATAATTTAATCTTTTTAAAAAATACTTAATAAGTTTTCGCTGTCAAGTTCACCTTGACAATGCCATAAGTTTTCGGCATATGTACAGTTGTATTCAGTGAAAATGGGGATACTAAATTTGTTATAATGTAAATCGGTCTTAATTGATTTCGACATCTTCAAAAGCAACGAATACTTATAACCAGGAAGAAGACAAACTGCCGTGTTAAATATTCGAAGCAGGCGATGATACGGCGACATCCATTATGCCTGGCGCGCACGTGCTTTTCAAATGTCACTTTTGTCCAAATTTGTATTACTGTCAATATTTTAAAGTGACATTTAAGCAAAGAAAATATCAAAACCCTTTCATTTGATTTACTAAGTAGAGAAAATCAAATATTAGGATTTTGACATAGGTTTTCAGCTGTAAATATCGCTTTAAAATTGTCCTTACATACTTTTATATTATTATTGAACTAGTAACAATACTAGAAATACAGAATTCAGAGATTGAAGGTTGTAATTAGTTTTATTAAAAAATAGGAATTAAATCAAAATTTACATAACATATTTTACCATCTTAAACTTTAAACAAATCAAGGTAAATGCAATACTATATGTACAGCTACTAACCAAGTAAATATATGCACCATCATTATGATTATGGGCTTCCAATTTGTTTGTTTCGTAGCATACACCTGGCAACATTAGTGATCGAAGTCCTCTTTAATGTTCAGTCATTATGGGATTCTCAATTAAACTATGAAAGGAAAGAATTATTATAATAATATATTACCGGACTTATCAAAATTCTGACTACGGGTTAATATAACTTATATAGCTGTAAATATTATGTTGTAGCTTTTGACTTTTAGATTGTAAAATTTAAGTAAAATTCTTTAAAAATGTGTTTGTTGCTAGTTTGCTTGAGAAGTTTGGGACATAATGGGACAATTTTTTAATGTAAAATAATAATAACGAATAAAAATTAATAAAAAAATATTTCAATCATAAATTACTTACCAGCAACAAAACGAGAAGGTCCGCTTTCGTGAAAAGAATAGAAAATTAAAAATTATTTTAGAATTTAATGACGTTTCCTCCACCATTTTCAATCACATTATAAATCATATGTCACTTGATTTTTATTCCATTCCAGACGAAGGATGTTCGGTTGTAAAATAATTTAAGAACTTGTGCTGCTCGCATTCTATGTCTGTCTCTGTCTGCATCAACCTTCTCCGATTCATTAAAGGGAGATAAATATGGCCTAGGTCAAAACGAACAAACCCGAGTCTGATATTGACACAGAACGATAGACACAAAAGCATAAACGTATCGTCGTTGCCGCGACGAAAGCTTCTATGTGCATTCAACAAAAGTTTTCAGTAGGCACAAAAAACATCATAAAATCTAATTTTGCTAATCAAATTTAAATATTTCTCTAGATCAGTTCACCTATATGAAGATATGAAAAAGCTACATGCAAACATAAACTTAAATGATACCAGTATTTTAAAAATGTATATTTTTAAGCTGATGCCATACAGATAGGAGATTTCGGTGGACACCATGTCTGCACATAGGAGTTATCGCACATGAGAATAATTTTGAAATTAATGTTATGAAAGAGATTTATTAATTTAAATGTAGAATGCATGATGGTCTGTTTCTATAACATCTTTTAGATCTTGTAGATGCAAATATTTGGACTCTGCAATCGCTAGTGGCTCTCGATATAACTGATCTGGCTCAGCTGTGGACAATGGTTTTCTTTGGGGTAAAATAGCAAATTCATCTGAGTGGTTTAACTTGTAGAAGATATCACCATTTGGCATGTATTTTAAAGCTCTTATATTAGTTACCACCGGTCCCCCAATACTTCCAGGTCGTATGGATTTCAAATTTGAAACTTGTTTTTCGAAGTTTACAAAAAATGAGTAGTCTACGACTTTGACAGTATATGGCTGACTTGGGCGTGCAGCTCTCATTTTCGCAATATAATCACCTGGAGAGTTTATAGGCGGAATAAAATATTTTTCAAGAGTAGCGTGGACGCTATCTGCCTCCATCATAGTATGCCCTTTCTCCAAGTAAAGTTGCTCTATTATGAGTTTATCTCTAACAGCTAGGTCACTGAGTGCGCTAGCGAGAATCTTATTCCTATTCTGGTAGGAGCACCCATCTGAAATTAAGACAAAATGGTCGAAGTCATTCTTCTTCGTATCAATAAAATCCCGGATGCAAGATACGAACTCGTTAGCCGTTACTCCACCATTACACTCGTGCCAGACATATAGGAACACATCTTTATTATTCAGCACATAGAGGGTGAAATTGTGCAACTGCAGCTTTTGTTTGTAGTAATGTTTAGAGGCCAATACTTTGGGACACAGTAGTACGCTTTGCAAGTCCATGGTTAATACAATCTTTCTGTTTGCAGCACTCTCCTTTGCTACATTCTTTGCTATCCTTGCTTCATCTTTTTTCCTTAAGTGGTCCAAGTAATCTTCTTCGGGCAGTTGTTTGGTCTTATATTGAGTGCATGTATCGCACTGATCTTTACGCGGATGGTGGATGGCTATATTCTGCTTGTCCAGAGTTTTCTTGAAGAAGGTTAAACCCGATACAGGGAAAATACTTTCCATTTTACACCACTCTTGATACACTTCGTATAAATGCTTAGAGGAACGAAAAATCGACTCTAAGTAAATCTTTTTTGATGAAGAACGACAATAATGACTTGGAACCTTAGGCAGAGAATCTAGCCATTTTTTTATGTTCGACTCCAGGCTGGTACTAACTAATTTTCTGGGATTTACTTTAGGTTCATCACATGATCGTGGTGCTTCCAATTCATCTGAAGCTGGTAATTCTAGATTAAAATTATTCTTTGTCCACCTTTTGAATGTGTCTTCTCCGATTGATAAGGTGTTGACAAAAAATGCACGACAAACCTTGATCTTCTCACCATCTGTCTTTTGTAGATATATGTCACGACCTTCTTGTTTTTTGGTTGGATTCAATAAATTTTTTCTCCTTCTCTTTATGTGTCTTGTTGTTACCGAACCTTTCACGAACATTTTTTTCTCAGCCCAGGACTCCAGTTTCCAGAACTTTTCAAATATTATACGTCTATCATCTTCAGTGAAGCATCCACATAAAAAAGATCTGGTACTTTTTCTCTTTTTGGATGTATGCAGACATCGTAATTTAATATTACGTTTATGTTTGGGTATATTTTTCTTTATTTCGTTCCCTTTTCGGTTACAACCAAGATAATCTAGACCCTGGAGGCGTTTGTTTTTCTGAAGTAATGAAGAATTTTTGAGTCTTTGTCCTCTGGTAGGTTCTTCTGAAGATTGAGATGCTTCAAAGGTTTCTTCTTCTTGCGACTTGGTTTTTTCTTTTTTGGAATAATCCGGTTCAACGCTATCTGTCTGCATATTCTCCTCCTCTATATCTTCTTTTTCAATACCGGTTTCTAAGTATTGATTTTTAGCTGCTTCATTTTGCCCAATAATAATGATATTGTCACTGTTAGACAATTCACCATTCTCTTGCAACTCTTGTCTCTCATAGATTTGTTCAGACAATGAGACAGGCTGCAATGCTATAAGATCAGGTGGCTTTAGTTGAACATTTTCAATGATTGTGACTTTGTTTGGGATAGAGATTTCATTCTTAGAATCTTGATTATCTAGGACAGAATTAATCGCTTCCAAGAGCTCGTTATCTGGTGCTATGACGCAGTGGGCACTATTACCATCTTCCTCGATGAATATCGATTGTATATTATTTGCTGTCTGATCTAGAGCGAGCTGCAACATTTTTTTTCCACGAGACATTTTCTGTAACAAAATGTAATTATGTAAGGATTTGCGTCACCTTATTTTGGTCAACAAGTGACTTTCGCAAAAAAATACGAGTTATAAAAAATCTCTTGCGAATGCTCTTTTTTATTCACAGTGAATATAAATTGCTATATAAAACAAAAATCAAAATAGAGTTTTATTTCTGACCGGGATACTATTACTTTATATCATCTTGGTTACGCGACCAATGAAGAGGGTCATAACTCCCTTGGGAAATTATTGAAAAGTAGAGGGAATTAAGACACTTTTTTAATATAAAGTCAAACGACTGACAACTAGAATGTAAATTTAAATGCCATTTATTCCGTTTTAAAAATAGACAATAATAATATGTTATTAAATTCGGTCAGGAGTCCTATGTTCCTTAGGAATTATTAAGTCTTAATTATCTAGGGCTTCGCCCTCGGGCCAGAGGCCCTTGGGTGGCCCGAGGGACAGCAATTTCCCTAGATAATTAAGACCCTTGTAATTCCTTTCATACATAAATAACTATAAAATAGAATACCTAGAGTTTTAACGTAACCTCACAAAAAATAAATTTGGTTGGTCGACCATCCGCATTCATTTAAATATATTTTTAAAATGCATGTACTTACCTATTAGCCCAATTGTCACATAGAGATCTTCTTTAAAACTCAAAATTTCGTATTTTTTTCAGTAAAATCAAGGTAAAAGCTAACTGGAGTACACAAACGATACGTTCACAAAATTGGCGGGAAAGCATGAATTCTTTAACGAGTTTTCGAGAAACCTTCTATGTGTTAGCTTCAGAATCAATTTCAATAATTTCAACATTCTGTATCACGTCGAAAGCTACTATGTGAAATATTAAACACATAGGAGATTTCGTCGGGATGATTTTGTATTAAACGCACATAGAAGGTTTTAGTTTTATGTTATAACTACATTATTTTTTGATATATTCACATGGATGATTTCGTTAAGTCGTAGATATGATGATTCTTGACACAATGGCGCAAAAAAGTCAAAATCTGAAAAATTGTCACATAGAAGCTTTCGTCGCGGCAACGACGGTATGGAGTAACCAGCCTGGCTGTGACGTCACTTGCACGGCCTACTTATATGCTTCCATCCCCGCCATAAGAGGTCTCACCGGGCTGTTCAAAAGTTTATAATTGAAGAAACTGCCACCGTCAGAATTCTCAAAATGTCTCGCCATTTAACAGAACTTGAAAAAGTTCAAATAGTAGCTAAAATTGAAGATGGGTGGCCAATACGGGCACTAGCAAATTATTACAGAAAAGGCAAGAACACAATTTTAACAGTTAAGCAACTTTGAGGGCAAGAGGGGTCTTTGAAAATATAAACTGGTACTGACCAGGCCCCCATTTCCGACCCAAAAGAATCGGAGCGAAAAAAACTGGGTAGCTGCGTAAAAAATAAAGATGAAGGCATAGTTTTCACCTTAAATTACATATTCCGCGACTGTCAGTTGTGGACCGTGGCAGTGTTCATTGACGAAAAGGTTTTTTAATCTAAATATAGGTAATAAATTCGGGTATACCGTTATTAGTTATGTTACGTTGAGTAAAAAATATGTTATTACAGAAATATTTTTATACATTTATCACATTTAATTAGATTATTTTATTTTATTTAGCTATTGCTCATAACCTTAAAAATAATAAATCAATCAGAAAAGCCTGATTTACGCAAATATGGGAAAACTAGTCATAAGACTTGTCCCCATTTCCAATGAATACAACTACTTACATATTTTTTTTTTCACTGAACTGAGGGTGTACATGCCTTCGAAACATGTATGAAATTAAAAAATTTAACTTTTGGTTATTAAACTAGTGGGACAGACAGAGTTTATTTACCTCTTCTTAAAAAAAGAAATAAAAAACATCAACAATTAACTTATTTATAAAAGAAAACGAAGTCCTCTCTCACAAAATTCTTTTAATTTATTGGTTTACCGGTTTTGAACACTTTTTTTAGTGCTCTTCTCCAGAACCTTTACAAAAAGATAACAATGTTTGTAAGAATAAAGCATGGTACGTTGTTAAAAAATAGGTTAAACCCTTGGGGAATAGTGCAATTATAATTAATGAGTGCCCAAAAAAACACATTGAAGAAATATACTTACAGATCTTCTTCCAAGAAGTCATAACATAGTCCAACATTAGATGTTAAAAAGGTATAAATGAAAAATTAATTAAGTTTCTTTTTTCTTTTGGATGACATTTTTAGCATCGTGGATAAGAATAAAATGGCTTTTATCCACGATGCTAAAAATGCCATCAAGAAGAAACTTGATTAAATTTACATTTTATACCTTTTAACATCTAATGTTGGACACAGCTATATATTTGATATGTTATGACTTCTTGGAAGAAGATTTGTAAGTATATTTCTTCAACATGTGTTTTTTTTTGGGAACTCATTAATTATAATTTGTACTATTCCCTAAGGGTTTAACCTATTTTTTACTGACGTACCATGCTTTATTCTTACAAACATTGTATCTTTTTGTAGAGGTTCTGAAGAAGAGCACTAAAAAAGTGATAGAAACCGGTAAACCATTAAAAAAATTTTGTGAGAGAGAAGACTTTTGTTCCTTTATTCCTTTTATAAGAAATAACTCACATAAAATGGCCTTCAAGATTTATTAATTTATTTAATTTACGAAATCAAATAGTTCCGCGTAATGGCCCCCGTACCGTGCCCCCCTAAGCAAATTCCTAAAAATACGCCACTGCTAATGAGTATCGTATTTAAAATTCAGAAAATAGTAAAGTTCTGCTCAAGTAAAAAATTATGTTCTAAGAGAAGGTATTACAGTTAGAATCAGGATGACGAAGAATCCTCGACCCAGTTTAGGAACAATTTTTTTTTGTAGATTGGCTTTCTTAAAACTAAATGCAAAAATATCTAAAAGCTCTCCAACATAAAATTTGATTTATCCGAGGATATTTATCCCCTACAATCATTTTAAAAAGTTTTAGCCTCGTCCTCTACATAGTCTACAACCAAGTAATTGTGAAAATATTCTAAAACCAAGTCAGTCTGGAAAAGTGGTAAAAAAGCAAACGTTATATTGTTTAGTTATTGGCTATTTATCACAAATGTATTGTCATTGTTCATCGGATATTAAAGAGCACTTCACGCTCTTCTAGGTGGCTTTACCAGTCTCTTGCGCAACATGGCTTATTTTTACAGTACAGTCAGTCTCTTGACAGGACAGTGAGGCGGTACTTACTAATTAATCACAGAGAAAAAAACTGTCCGTGAAGCACTGAAATAAATTGTTATATACAACAAGGTTACGTTTTGCTAATGTTAGTGTTTCCGCAATACTATTAAGCAATTAATACAGAATATTTAATAAAAACGATACTTGCTGATAAAGAGAGCAGATTGGAGTGGTATCTAAATGAAAATATCGAAACAATTATAAATTCTTTGTAACACTAGAAAACGATAAAAAAAATAGGTGGGCTTGTCTACATACATATTTAGTTCTGTCATAGTCGGGAGCTGCAGACTATTATTACTCAAGATTGTCATTATCAATTTAAAACTCTTTGGATAGATTATTCTAACCGTCCAAAGTTTAATACGTTTAGCTCATCTAAGTTCCACTTTTGACCTTTGTAACATGCCCACTAACACACAGTTTATATAAATACTAACCTTAAGCCAGATTACAAATATTGCCAATAATAAATTAAACATTACAAATTATTGTAATACTCAGTGCAAATAATACAATGATCTATCTAAAACTTATAGGTAACTAGGAACTGGTAACTAATAAGAACAACCTAAAGTGTATACAACATTTAACACAAAATTATCTAGTTTTAGTAACAGTAGTACTGAATGTACGTTTCTCTCCACACAGCCCGCAGCTGCGACAGCCGCAATGCAGCGACCGGATGCATCTGTCGGTCCCACATATATAACCATTATATTGCCAATACGAACGTTCCAAATTACAAAAAGTGTCCCCGCTATGGGATATGGCTTGGCACCATTGAGTTTGCGCAGTAGGGTGGAAATTTTGTCGATCGCGTCAGAGCAGGCCCGACATTATTTGTTTGTTATTCGTCGTCATCTTTGGTTCTTGATGCTTTTTCAAATTACAGAATAAAAAGTGGTTCATCCACATTGTTGTCGGTATATTAGTGCTTGCTTATAAACTTTCATTACCTACCTAACAACAATTTTTGTAAAAGAGTTTTTAATTTGTGGTAATTCGATTCGCTGTTTGGTAGGTTAGTAACTTGTTTTGTTTAAGATGAAAGGACACAAGTGCTTTTTTGCAAAAGTCGTGGATCAATACCAGGTATTATATTCGAAAATATTTTGCTTATCAAATTATCCGATCTTTGGAACCGAATTTCACTAAAAAGCTTGTAAAAAAAGAAGAGAGTGTCACTCGTATACAATATAATATATATATATATATATGTGGTCACTACCTAACCTTAAAATTAATGTATTTTTAATTTGTTGCATTAGTAGCTGATAATAATTCCCAAAATAGTCAATATAGTCATTCATTCTTAATTTTTGGTTTAAAAAAAAGTGAGGTTAAGGAATATACGACGTCGGATGCAAGTTAAAATAAAGCTCATCGTGTCGATTGTTACAAATATTCGGACAGAATTTGGCACCAAAAGTTTACACCATACGATATGATGATCCGACGGTACCCTGTTAGATCATATCGAAATTTTAATTGCAATATTTTTCCTAACTAACCAGTGAAATTTACATTAAAAAAGTTGAAATCCGGTCCAGTTGAATGTTTACTTTCACAAGGAAATTTCCGAACTGCGCAAACTCACTATTACCCGTTCGATGCCCATAGCGGGGACATAATTGCAGATGGTATTAGCAATATAATGGTTATATACAGGGTGTCCGGAAAAAGGAGGTCAATCCGTTAACCATATATTCCTTGAGCAAAAATAATATTACTTTTATAATGCCATTTTTCATTTTTGACCTTCATGTGCGATATACAGGGTGTTAAAGTTTGAAATTAAAAACTAATTTTTTTTAATAATTCGACTATTTAATGAGATATTAATTTAAAATTTGGTACATTACGTCAACACAAAATGTTACATCTTTTGAGAGGAACAAAACAAGAAATGTTTGTCAAATACTCAAAATAGGGGGGTCTATTTCCCGCTGACCACCTCTATTTTTAAGTGGGTGCGCCAGTGACTTCCAAACTATATTTTTTTATGTAATCATCTATTTTTGATTATTTTTTCTCCCTTATAAAATTTCGATCAAATTATGTGTTTTGGAGATAATTTGAAAAGCATGGATCCTTACCAGATGCCAGCGCGGCTGACGGTAATCCAATAATTTTCAAATGCTAAATCAAGTTAGCCGTTGTTGCATTACCATGGATACGGCATCGTTGTTTTATTTGCTGTCAAATTAAATATTACTTTTCACTGTGTTTTAAGATTTAAAAGTTTTTTAATTAATAAGTCTTCTTTCAAGTAAAAAAAGAAACAATATGGATGTTAGACGATAACATTTATTACCGTTTTCTGAAATGACGGATATGATTTTAATGATGGGTAAGATTTATATTATCGTTAATGCTAAAAATTAATTTCCATTTCTCGAATAGGAAAATGTAACTCCAACGCTAGTTTGTCCGCTAGGCGCTATGCAGAAAAATTTCCAGATCGAGTTCACCCAAAAAGGAGATATTTTTCTAACTTAGTGAACCGACTTAGACAGAATGGACATTTTCGCGAAGATCGGAGAGGTAATTGCGGCAGACCTCGTGTAATTCGGCCAGGCCAAGAGGAGGATATTTTAAGAATTGTCGAAGAAACACCAAACATAAGTACCAGGGTTTTGTCTAGGCAGATTGAAAGCATTGGGAAAACTGAGTAACACCATGTTTTACGAGGTCAGCAGCTTTACCCCTATCATATTCAAAAAGTTCACGCTCTTTTGCCTAAACACTTCGAAGCAAGGCTTTTATTTTGTAGATGGGTATGTGAAATGAATTACCGAGATGTACGTTTCATCAGACACATTTTGTTTACTGATGAAGCTTCATTTACGAGAAACGGGATAACAAATATTCATAACACACACATATGGATAGAAGAAAATCCTCATGCCATAGTATAGACGCGTCATCAAGTAAATTTTAAAGTCAATGTGTGGGCAGGTGTCGTAAATAATTTTCTTCTTGGTCCTGTAATTTTACCAGGAAATTTGACTGGTCATTCATTTTTACTATTTCTTCAAAACATACTGCCCGATTTACTTGATGATTTGCCTCTAATAGTAAGACAAAATATTTGGTTTCAACTAGATGGTGCTCCCCGCATTTTGCTATAAATGTTAGGAACTATTTACACCAAATCTTTCCTAATCGCTGGATTGGTCGGGGCCATGATGCTCATGTTAAATGGCCACCCCGTTCCCCAGACCTTACTCCTTTGGACTATATTCAGTCTGGGGGTGTATGAAAGATTTTGTGTATATGGTTCCGATTTTGAGCGAGAATCATTTAATAGAAAGAATACTTCAAGCTGGACAGCAGTTCAGGTTAAAACCTCATATTTTTCAAAGGTTAAGATTTTCTTTAATAAAGAGAGCTCGCATGTGTATTCAAAAAAATGGAGGTCATATCGAGCAATTCCTTTAGACTATTTTTTTTGTTTGTTTTTTGTTAATAACGTTAATTTAAAAAAATGAATATAGAAATTTATTTCCATTTTCCTTCGTCAGACTAATACCCAGACGCGTTTCGCCGTTTTTATGTACCACCGCGAGATGTCGCGACGATTATTATACTCCTTTCGAAAATAATATGTTTTGAGTATTTGTTATCTTGTTATGATGTTTCAAATTTATTTAATAAGTAATAGTTTATTATTGTCTTAAGAACGAATGATAACAATGGTGTTTACTGTTATATGAAGATTAGCAATAGTAAGTTCTTAGTAGGTCAATAAACTAATTTCATTTAACTGAATTAGTACTACTGGTTTTTATCTGTACGCCACTGTCCTTATTTTTGGTTAGTCTTTTGTTTTAGGTATTGTCACTTATTGCAAAGTTTTACTTAATTATATCTTGTATCCATGGTAATGCCACAACGGCTGACTTGATTTAGCATTTGAAAATTATTGGATTACCGTCAGCCGCGCTGGCATCTGGTAAGGATCCATGCTTTTCAAATTATCTCCAAAACACATGATTTGATCGAAATTTTATAAGGGAGAAAAAATAATCAAAAATAAATGATTACCTAAAAAATATAGTTTAGAAGTCACTGGCGCACACACTAAAAAATAGGGGTGGTCAGCGGGAACTGGACCCCCCCTATTTTGAGTATTTGTCAAAAGTTTCTTGTTTTGTTCCTCTCAAAAGATGTAGTTTTTTAGGCTGACGCAATGTACCAAATTTGAAATTAATATCTCATTAAATACTTGAACTATTCAAAAAAATCAGTTTTTAATTTCAAACTTTAACACCCTGTATATCGCACATGAGGGTCAAGAATGAAAAATGGCATTATAAAAATAATATTATTTTTGCTCAAGGAATATATGGTTAATGGATTGACCCTCTTTTCCCGGACACCCTGTATATGTGGTCGGTCCGCCAGACGTTTCTAATTCAATTTAATTTACGTAAAGTGCATTTTAGTTACACAGAGACGGATGTTTTGAAACCATTTCGACTAATTCGTCGTCTGATCAAATAGACAACACCTCGTAGTCCTTGGGGCTTATTGTATATTGCATTTTGCTAATCAAATAAAAATAACCTTCAGAATAACACATGTTGACATCAACACCTGCTGCGGCTGCCACTGGACTGCTTCGAGAGCAGACGATCGCAGTTGATCGTTGAGGATCGCAGGCGTGCACGGCCGACGCGTATCGCAGCCGCGTGGAGAAAGCCGTACCTTAAGGCCGATTCTCACTATCGTGCAAGGCATGTGCTCGACAAAATATATTTATCATTGAATCTTATAGATTTTGCGGGTGTGAATTCACACTATGCACGCAACTTCTCGACAAGCTATGACCCGTCACAATTCATAAGACGCAATGAATGTGCCTTGCACGACAGTGAGAATCGGCCTGTGGGAAAATTTTACTTTCTGTCTTCGTACCTTAAAATATAGGTTAACTCTCATATTAAGAATGGTTTTTAATCTGAGGGTTAACTCTTTACCTTATATATATTTTAGTGAATTATCCATGTGACATTAATGTTTTTAGTAATTACCAAAATTTCAATACTCGAGACAAAATCCTCACAAATGTATCATTTCAAAATTCAAATTAGAAAGTATATCTGCTTTTGGGGTTCTTGTTCTGACTATCTTTTCAACAGGGTGTTTATCTTATAAAAAAGAGCTATTAGATTTTTATGTCGGGCTAAAGAGATTCACGCAGACCGCTATTTATTAAGCACAAAATATTAACTGCTGCTTGTCTGCTGATTCTTGAAACGGTTTGCCTTATAAGATGAAAGTCTATAATTAGAACTGCTCTAGCAAACCCTTTGCGTAATACACACACTTTGGCCTTGCCGATCCCGGAATTATTTTTTCTACAATGGGAAGAAACTCTTTAACTCTCTCCCACTGGATATCAGACGTATCCAGTGTGACAAGAGATTTAAGAGACAAGTAACAAGACTCCTCGTTGCAAAGGCTTATTACACTGTCGATGCGTTTAATAAGGATAACACCAATTAATTGTTTTTATTCTGTATTGTTGTTCAGTGTGATGTGAATGAATTGTATAGTATTTGCAGAATTATACCGTTGATCTTTTGACTGCAATAAAACCTCATTATCCCTTCGACCATAAAATAAATAAGGAAATCCCAAATTTTAAAACCTTTTCGAGCAGAGCCGGACCCGGTATACAAATTCAATGTATAGCTATGCCTGATGCATATATAAACACAAAGTGATTTTTAATAATTTTAATCTTTAGTGGTTTTCCGGCGAGTAATTTTTAGTTAGGGTTATTAGTGGTAGAATGTGGCGTCCTTGGAATTGTGCTGATAGGGGGGCATCTTCAAGTGTCATTTTTAAAAGAAAGCATTTATCTAACGATGCCAAACTAATACTTGAAAATGTGTATCAATCGTTGTTGAGCAGAAATTTTAATTCGATGGATGCTTTAGCAGAGACGTCTACTTTGACAAAAATTTCTTTATCTTCGGTAAGATACATAGTACTTAAACCTGTTAATCCTAGAAAAAATCGGAGTGATTCTGGCACATTTAGAAGCATTGACGAAAATGACGGATTTATCAAGAAGAAAGATTTACCAAATGTATGAGGCACAAACTGTACCCACTTTGATTTCCCTCAAAGAGCGGCTGATTAAAGACGAAACAAATATCTCTTGTAGCCTTTCAAGCCTTAGGAAAATATTGCGTAAAATGGGTTTTAAATACCGAAGCATTGATAAAAGACAAACATTAATGGAATATCAACGTTTACGGGATGGAGACTTAAATATTTAACAGCCGTTAAACAATTTAGAGAAGAAAATCGTCCAATTATTTACCTTGACGAAACATGGTTCGATACCCATGACACTCCAAGAAAAGGTTGGGATGATTCTTCCAAAAAATGTCAAACCAAGGCACCATCAAATAAAGGCAAAAGAATCAGAATATTACATGCTGGTTCAGAGAACGGGCTTGTTCCAAATTGTCTGTTGCTTTCAGCTAAAAACATAGCCGATTCTTCTTTAGATTACCATCAAGATACCGACGCACAACTTTTTGAAGATTGGTTTAAACAGAAACTCCTTAAAAATATACCTGAAAATAGCGTCATTGTAATGGACAATGCTAGTTATCATAGTCGGCAAGTAAAAATCATTCCCAATTCTAATGATACAAAAGCAGAAATTGAAAATTTTATGATTGAAAATGATTTACATTTTGAAGAAACTTACAAAAAAAACGAGAACTGCTAGAAGTATTAAAAGTTTTTAAAATAAATAAGGAATACGAGTGTGACAAACTTGCAGCAGAAAATGGACATACAGTGTTCCTCCGTACTATTGTATATTCAATCCTATTGAGCTAATATAGCACCAATTAAAATCCAATATTAATAGAAATAATATTTCTCCTACATTAAATGCATCTGTAGTAGAATTAATTAAAAACGAAGTAAGAAAAATTTCTGCAGACAGCTGGAACTGTGTACAGCATGTACTTAAGGTGGAAAATTCTTACAATTGTATGATTACAAATGTTCAACCCTTAATTATAAGTTTAGGCTTAGATGAGGATAGTGATAGTGATACAGAGTTAAATTTTGAATAAATTATCAATAGTTTCTTAGAATTTAATTAATTTTTATTGTACTTGTTATCCTAATTGTTATACTTTTAAATTATATTAATTTCAATTATCATTAATTGTTATCATTATTTTACATTTATTATAGGTACCTAAAACTAAAAATACCTATCTATTTATTTTAAATTATAAAAATAAATCATGTGGTGTGGTATACATTTTCAAGCCGGCCCTGATCCCATTTATTGAGCTTTGAAGAGGTTGAGGCCTATACAATAGGGTTTAATCAGGTAGTTTATTTATGGCAGTAAGAGTCAACAGTATAATTCTGCAACAACTATACTTATATTGAACTTTTAAAACTTTTTGAATTTATTTTTTTAGGGAGTGTGTAATTGTGTTATTTTATTTCAGCTTTGTCAACAAGAATTTGTTTCTTATGATAATAAAGCATTATTGATTGATTGATTATTACTGAATATACGTCATTTCTTACAATTAGAGGTAAGCGCGGCACCTTTAAGGAACAAAGCACCCGGCCGTATATTTAAATTATGGAAAAATTAGTCAGAACTATGCCTAGGTGGCCAATTACAATATAAATAATTGCCAATAGTTTGTTTATTTGTCATTCTATATTTGATAGGTTTTGTTTCTTGATAATTACTTTATATATGTTTAGCGCAAAGCTCGAAAACGGCCAACGGTCGATATTTCTGCTCAGTCTTAGGTATGGACGATTTAAAGCGACCAAAGTCGAGACTTGTAACTCAATTTTGGGCTTCTGTGGCCTCCAAACATGAAATTGTGCGATTATGAAACGACCAAAGCTATAGAAATTCTGTAACATTATAAAACTGTAAAAAATAAGTTATAAAAATGATAGTTATTTTAAGCTTTGATCGTTTCGTAATTGCACAATTCCAGGTTTGGCTGTATATCGACCATTGTCCGTTTTAGAGCTTTACGCTCAAAATACACTCCCCGACAATAAATTCCGAAGAAACATATTGTTAGTCTTTTTTATAGTCCTGTAACTTTTTAAATTGTTGTCCGATCTTGGTGAAATTTTTAGCAAAGTGTAGACTTGTGTTTTGGGATGACACCACAAATTTTAGTTTTCAAAAAATACCGATGTCTTGATCAGTATATAGGCAGAAACAAAAGTTACTTTTTTACCCTTACCCAACGCCCTGTGGAAAAATTGAGCGGTAGAATTTACCTCAATTATGTTTTGTTTTGAGGTTTGATCTTTTCTTAACACAATGTTTTTTGGTTCAAGTCATTAACTGCTTTGTAAAAGAAGATACAAATTTTTAAAGAAAGTATTGCAGTTTTTCAATTTTATTCACAATCCAGATATTTGATTATGCTACTCGATAAAACAATGTGATGTTCTGAATTGTGAATAAAATTGAAAAACTGCAATATTTCCTTTTAAAAAATAGATAATGACGCGAACCCAAAAACATTATGTAAAGAAAAGGTCACACTTCAAAACAAAATATAATGAAGCTAAATTTTACCGCTCAATTTTTCCACAGGGCGTTAAGAAATTAAGGGTAAAAAAGTTACTTTTGTTTCTGCCTGTATAATGATCAATACATAATTATTTTTTGATAGCTCAAATTCAGGATATCAGCCCAAGACACAGGTGTACACTTTGCTAGAAGTTTCAGTAAGATCGGACAACAATTGAAAAAGTTACAGGGTGAATTGTGATCAAAATTGAAAAACTGCAGTACTTTCCTTAAAAATTTGTATCTTCTTTTAAAAAGCAGATAATGACGTGAAGAAAAAACATTGTGTTAAGAAAATGTCACACAATGTAGCTAAATTGTACCGCTCAATTTTTCCATAGGGCGTTATTAAATTAAAGTTAAAAAAGTATATTTTGTTTCAGCCTATATAATGATCAAGACAAGTATTTTTTGAAAATTAATTCAGGATATCATCCCAAGACACAAATCTACACGTTGCTAAAAATTTCACCGAGATCAGACAACAATTAAAAAAGTTACAGAACTATAAAAAAATACTAACATTATCTTTGTCCGGGATTTATTGTCGAGGAAACAAAAACTAGTTTGTAAAATATATTAAAATTTTACAATTTATTAAGAGCCAGCCGGTAAATAAATTGTTAATAACAAAGATCGTTTTATCGATAGTTTAATTTATGCCCCAGAAAATAGTGATTAAAAATGTTATCTTGAAAGGAAATAATATGCATAAAATGAATTTCAGTTTTACCATTAACAAACCAAAGAAATTTCCTCTTGTAAAATAGTTTGTAGCTCTGTGTCAGAACAATCTGCAACATCTTGGGCATTGATCTAAAAAAAATTACCTCATCAGTAGTCTTATTACAGTAATGTATGTAATATACACGGTTGCCAAAAATGAGGGCACACCCCCAATATATTAATTTTCGAAAAACGCTCGAACCCGTCGATTTAATTATTCATTTTTACAAATTTTGAGAATTTTTAGTATTATACAGGATTGATCAAAAAGTCTGGATACACGTCAACTTTAGTTTTTTAAATGGAATACCCCAAATTTGTTGGATTTTTGAATTCTACTTGAAATTCTGAATATTTTTCGTACAACATATCCGATTTCGGTTTTCAGCTGTTTTCGAGATATAACAAATAAATGTCACTTAAATTAAAATGACAGACATAATGTGCTTTGTTGCCAGGTTACTACAATAAAGGTAATAATTTTCCGTATTTTCTTCCCTATTAATTAATTCCATGAACATTCCCATCTTGTTTAGATTATGATATCTCGAAAACACTTGAGATGAAATTCAGTATTTCAAGTAGAATTCAAATATCGAGTAAAATTTGGGATATTCCATTTAAAACTAAAAGCCATGTTAGACTCGGCAATAAAAATTTCCGGTGCAATGGCAATTATAATTGCACTAATTCATGCGCAGTAAACCGTTCTCGAGCATTTTCAACAGTCAGAACAGCAGTTGGTAGTGTAGAAATCCATAAGATACCCCCACAATGAGGTGTGATAGGAGTTTAGGCTTGTTAAATATGATTTTTAAAATATAGTTCTGAATAATCTGTAGGAGCCATCTTGTACATTCCACCCCAGACCAGTACTCCGTATCTAAGCAAAGATTCAACGGTATTTTGTATGGTTGATGTTCTGTATCAAGCTCAATTCACTATAATTCGGTTTATTTTTTTCGGTCGACGAGAAGGCAGTATAGTCTTCTTTAGATTAAGTGAGAGCTGAAAAGAACCGAATCTATTTTTTATTAATTCCAGACCCATCTCCGCAATGTGTTTAACCCCCTCCCAGGAAGCACTACTGAACGAACCCTCAAAAGAGCTTTAACAAGAAAAAATTTTAAAATCACAAAGTCAAAATTGTTTCCTCAATTTGGTTACATATTCACCCTTAAATGGGCATCATCAGACCTAACGTACAAAGAATCACAATTAATAAAAAAAAACATATAAAACAAAACAAGTCCTTACTCTAAGTTAGTTTGGTTGAAGGTCAACATTTAAAATGAATAGAAATAGTCCATTTTCTAGCAAGGTAAAGAATTAAGGGAGATTAGCAACGGTACAGCCTCACTTCTTGTATGCTCCGCTCTAAAGGAACGCGGCAGACGGCAGGTGCTTTCCTCGAAAGTCTACCTTAACAGTGAATAAGAATTTTTTCTGCAGTAGGTACGTGGTTTAATAGTACATTACGTACCGAGGGCAGTAAGAAGGCCTTTACGCTCGAGTCCGTAAAGGCCTTCACTGCCCGAGGTTCGTACCGTACTTTTTGTCAAAAGTGCGCCGTAAGCGCCTCTTACGCGACCTCTTTTCGTGACCGTAAGTTTCAAGCCTCTCGGAGACAGGGCTGTAATATACCTAGAAACAGGGCTGTAATGTTTTCATTACAGCCCTCTCGCCTTTACGCTCGAGTCCGTAACTTCACTGCCCGAGGTTCGTACCGTACTTTTTGTCAAAAGTGCGCCGAGTCCTTCTGCCACTAAAAAGAGTGTTGGTGTGTGCTTCCAGCGTGAACGCGAGAGGGCTGTAATGTTTCTAGGTATTTTACAGCCCTGTCTCCGAGAGGCTTGAAAAGAGCTACTTACGGTCACGAAAAGAGGTCGCGTAAGAGGCGCTTACGGCGCACATATGACGAAAAAACCATTAAAAGCGACAAGATTAAAAAGTGAAGCATACGACTCCATTGCAGAAACGATGAGGGTCGTTTTTTTTTTGTAAATTGTCTCCGTGAATTTTTTAAGTCGAGTAAGCGAGGACAAGATATGGCGCCCAAATGTTGATCAACTTTTTAATTTTCTATTAGTGTGTTAGTAACTTCGCGAAATTGTGGAATGTGTCTAAGAATTTTCCCCTCATATGGTTAGAAAAGCAGCGACGTATAATCAGGACGTACAATCGTTTGTATGGAATAAATGGGGGTTATGTTGAAGATTAGTTTAGTATTTGATAAAATTTTGCTAAAGGTAATTTCATATACAATCACTTTTAGGCGGCCCTTTATTATGTCATTGTAGTGTGCAGTTGTTGGAATATAATGCAAGAAAAAGGCATAGAGCCAAAAATAACTTAATCAATGAGAACGCTGTCTCTTGAATTTTATTAGGCACAGTGTAACCAAATATATACCCATAAATATATCCCTTTTTTTTATATTCCTTTTTTTTCTCTCTTGATTCGACAACAAAATTTAATATAAGATACTTATTTATAGTTTACATTGAAAGTCACAGTCTAATAGGTTTCCCTAAAGTGATAATTAGGTTGGGATCTAACTTATTTGATCTAGTATACTTTGTTTTTATTGTTATTGTTATTATGGTTTCTATTGCAAGATACAGAGTTCGATGGTTTTGTCTTTTGGCGTTATATTTAAATGCTAGGTTTAATATTGTAGATAGTCTACTCTGCGTTTCCGTTATTCAATTGACCATTTTTATGAGGAGAATTGAGATTAATCGCGATTGCTGTGTGCATAAGAATTTGTGCATTAAGTTATCCCTATTCATGTTACAATGCTTTGTTTATTTTTTTGAGATTTGTAAGAAATTGGTATGCTTGATGTATTAATTTAAATATTAGGCTTCGTTGTTCATGGTCTAGTACTTTGTTATCTAAGTGTTCACATATATTTTTTACAAGGGCCGTATCGTTAATTTTTTTTAAAAAACTGGGAGTTCCTTAAGTCAGGGCCGGATTTAGGATCTGTGGGCCCAGTGGCTGAACCTGTGGCCAGTCCCTACGGTGAAAGTTGGGGTGGTCAACAAAAAGGGAATAGTAATTCAACAAAAAAAGCTCAACAAAATTGATAGTAAGTGAGGGAGAAGTGGTGGATTGTCCTTTCACCACAACACAACGCGGGACCCTCGTGGTGCGGACCCCTAGCACCGACCTATAACTATGAATACGTACAACTTATGCGGTGCGCAGTAAAAAGTAAAATTTTATAAGTGAAAAACCGGTTTACCGATCACATTTTTAAAGATTGCGCGTCTTTTGTCTTGCGCACAATGTTGTCGCCGTCATATAGGCCGGTTTGGTTGCCAACCAACGACGAGGACAGTCCCGAACCGAAATCAGTCGTAGGGATGTAACGATATTAAAAATCTATCGATACGTGGATAATAGATGTCAAAATTAATTCCAAAAGTGGCTTTTCAGTGATCGCCATAAGGCCTTCTTTTATGCGAGAAGATAGATTGTTTATTTCCAGTAAAGAAGGTCTTGATGTACCAAAATATTGCCGTGTAATCATTTTCATTAAGGGCGAAGTACGGTCCTGTTCGCTGGTTAATGTCAATAGTTTATCACTCGGCATTGCGCATGCCCCCTGACGATCTGCTTTGTCTACATGCGCGAGGCCATAAATTTGCCACTTTTGCTTTTAGAGTTTGGCTATACATAGATATAAGTCGGTGGCCCCTAGGCTGCAGCATATTACTTAAATCCGGCCGTGCCTTAAGTATGAATAACTTAGTCATTGAGAAATAGATGGTTTAATCTTTCTTTAATTTTCCACATCCCATTTTCCTACAGTAATTAAAATTAAATATAGTTGCCCATCTATGGCATTTATATTTTTGACATTTATAGACACCCCGTATATGCTGCCTTAAAACTTTTAATTTAAGTGATATTTTCACATCAAACAGAACTTCTTATGACCAATAACTTTTTTTTCATCAAAAATTAAAAAGTTAACATTGTTATGGCAACATAGTTTCTGGACATTCTGTATGCATATGTCATATAATTATAATGTATCATTAAAAAGATTAAAATAAATATTGACATTGACGTTAAGATAGGAATTTTAATGTTCCTTCTCTGCCGGTAAAGTAAAATAAGTGCAAAGACCCTCATCGTTTTTGCAGTGCAATTTTCATATGGAATAAAATAATTTAAAATCTTACGCAAAACTCTCCAATTTAGATCCGATGGGAATATTAAACCTGCAAAGGAACATTCAGTAAATGGCTCTTATAAATATACATACATATGTAGGCAACAATATGCAAATAATTTATGAGGATAGGGCAAAATATTTTTATTATTAACTTAATTTCAAATGTTATTAGATAATACAATTTATGATCAACTTAACATATTTTGCAGGATACCCATATGTTATATGTCCAGTGGCGGTTCTTCCACAGGAGCACATGCGCACGTGCACCCCCAAAACGAATAAAAAAATATTAATTTATATTCATTGAATATTATTTATCGTATAAAGTCCGACCCCCCCTAATATTCTATCGTACCGTCAAACCAAACTGTATTATAAGCTCTCGATTCATCCTGTAACTCAGCAAGGATAATGACGCATAATGCAGTTTTTCTGTAGTAACAGGTGGCGGGGGATAGCGGGGCTATGGCGATTTAACATGGAAAAGGCGTACAATTTTAGTGTGCCGCGCTGTTGTCTGTTCGTGCATGTATTTAGAAATTCGAGCGTGTAATAGCTTAATATTATATATTTATTAAGTTTTTGAGTTTGGAGAAAAAAATTGAAGTGAAGAATGCGTGAAGACCTAAACCCGAAATTAATTTAACGGAGACCACAAAGGGTAAATCTAGGGACTTTATTAGAAAGTTTAAAAATGAAATATATGAAAAAATAACTGGATTTGTGGATGCAGCACAACTAACCGTTTTTTTTTCCTGTTTGTTGTTTGGTCGCGGCGTTGCGGGGCACTTAACACAAAAAATTTTTAAAAATGAAAACACTCAAGCTCATATCAATGCTCAGTTGGAGGTACAGCTGTTTTCAAAATAATTTCACGATACTTGTGAATCCCCTCTATCAGAGGTCACGAGCCGCCACTGCGTTTCTGTATGTCGTATAGTTAAAGAGGTTCCTGTAGAGTGCATTCTTATCTGGGACAAATTTTTGTTGTAGAAAATTTTCTAAATATTTAACAATAAAACTTACTACTACTAATCCTTCATCACACTTGTCCAAAATTCTTAGTTTTAATGCCATAAGTCCTGTAGGTAGAACATCTGTATTTTTGAGGCAAGTGTAATCATCTAATACTTCAATATTAACAGTTTTATAAATTTTCTTTTGAAATCCTGTTATTCCGATTATGTTGATATAAGGCACTTGACAACCAATATCATATTTATCAATATCATTTTCCACTGAAACTTGTTTTAAATTTTCAACGATTTTTTTCAAAACAGGCCTCTTCTGTAACTGTATATTTAGATTGTAACTGTTTAGCTTTTCGGGCTGTATGTTAAGGGAATTGAATAAATCTTTATCTTCATAATAAATACAAGTCAGTAGAAGATTCAGACTGGTTTGACTTGGCAAATTATTTGCTAAAACAACAAATCAATCATTTAGTATTAATTTCAACACTCTTTTCTTATAATTTTCACAAGTCTAGAATTCTTTAGACATTAGATATTATTATACAAACATTTTTTTTTTAATTGAAGGCATATTTTAAAAATACTTTTTATGTAGTAACTCCTATTAGCCTCGTCAAATAGCTAAATTAGAAATTAACTATTTAGTTAATGCCTTATTTTAGCTATTATATACAGGGTGTCCCACGTATAATGGAAACAAACTTATATTTTCGGTATTTCTGTATCGATTGTTTTGAATTTTGGTGAGGTTATGTG